>VXAZ01007126.1:2334145-2442688 GCA_013399875.1 Gymnorhina tibicen | reverse complement strand
GCCGGGCAAAGAGGCCTCGCTCCGTGTCCCGCTCCGTGCCTCCGCCTCCGCTCCGCCCCCACGGCGGTCGGAGAGACCCCGCTCCGCCCCGGGGTCCGTGCCCCCCGTTCCGCCCCGGCGGCGGGCAGTCGGGCCCGACGGGGCGGGCCGAGACCCCCGAGCATTCCTCCCCGCGGAAGGACAGGGTCGGGTGCGGGGGACGTCGGGCGGAGTCGCCGATACCGGCTGCCCGGATTCATCTTGGGGCACCGGCACCGCCGCCACTCCCTTCCCGGGCCCGTCCTGCCGCTTTTCTCGGGGCCCTGGGCGGGCAGCCCTCCCCACCGGGACGCCGCCACTCCCTGCCGAGCCGCTCTTCGCCATGGGCGCAGAATAGCCCTGAGCCCAGCGGCGTTGTCACACCTCGAGTGTCCGTGCGCCGCACCAGGGCTCAGCCCCGCTCCCTCCGGAGCCACCCCAGCCTCGCCGGAGAGGGACATCACACGCCCACCCACGGCCTGGCCCAGCTCGCCCTGCACCACTCCTTCTGTGGACTTTGGTGGGAGCCGGGTGGTGTCCGTAACGGGACAACGGCAAACATGGAAATAATCTCAGCCTAAGTATTCTGACAGTAAAAACAGTGAGCTGCTTGGAATGGCAAGGTCAGATACCAGCTGCAGAGTTCTGCTGGCCAGTGGTGTACATGTGGGAAGGTGGCTCAGCCCCTGTTTCTAACTGAGATGTGCTCTGGGCTAAGCTCACCCAGGGCTGCCAACCTGCCCCACAGCTCCCACTGTCCAGCACGGGGCCGGGAGCGCTGGTGGGAGCATGGCCCTGGGCTGTGGCCAGCACTGCCAGGTCACCTGTGTCACAAAGGGTCGCAGTCCCCAGCCGAGGAGAAGGAAGCCTCCCTCAATCAGACCAAGCAGTGAAAAGTGTATTTTATAAAACGTATTTTTACTTTCAGTCTTGGGGTTTTGGTCATCTTGGGGAAAGCAAGGAAAGGCATTATTTAAATAGTTGTAGCTGCTGGGGATTATTTTCTAAATTAACAATGGTAATTGTGCCTGCCAAATCCAAAGTTGAGGGGATTCATTTATTTCAACTCTCCAGACAATAGCACAATTTTGGGTTTCATATTGCAAGCTCTGAAAACCAAATAGTGGGACTGATGTTTAAAAAAAAATCATTCAAACAACATCAATTCATCAGACTTAAATCCAGTTCTTTCCACTGTGTCAGTTTAACTTGCACTGAGAAAAGTTGCTGCTCAGCAAAAAAAGGGAAAAAAAATTCCTTTTTAACAAAATGAATGCATCATACATAAAACATCATGGACCATACAATTAGTAAGCAAATGTAAGAGTTCAGCTCAGTTCATAATTATTCAGCAAACCTATTCAGAATGATTTTTTCTCCCTGCAGCAATCTACTGTGTGGGCTCATTACCACTGAAAATCTAACGAAGAAACCACCACAGAAACTGCACAAAATAAGCCCATATGCTCGAGACACTTTAGCTCAGCCAGCCCTTAGCAAGAGCCTCTTAAACCCTGACACGGAGGGAACCCAAGCTCACTTCTGTGCGGTGTTTGCACTCCCAGCTCTCCACAGGTGCCCTGCCATTAGTGCAGCTTCAGGTACATCAGTTGGAGCCACTCCCTGTCCTCCGTGGTGCCACCAACACCTGCTCCGTGCCACAGCAGCCCCGGTGACGGGCCCTGTCCCTGGAGCAGAGGCTCCCGACGGCCACTTTGGAAAGAGCCGATGGGTTTCTCTTAGCAGGGATTTCTCTTCCTAGGAGGAATATTCGGTGAAAGGAATTGGGATAGTTTAAAAAAATAGGTCTCCAAATCTGGCAGCTGTCATTTTCAGGGAACTTTTCAGCATTTCTGCCTGGAACAGTTTAGGGAAACTATTGTATCTCCCCTCTCTCAAACTACAGCGAACGTGGTGGTGGAACGGACGCAGGAGGCAAATGTGTAAAATCATTAGAGGAGCTTGTGAGTGCAGGGAGCACAGAGCCAGCTCCCGAGGGAAGGTGCCGCTCCACAGGGGATAGTGTCAGTCTGCGTGCATCTCCTTGAGCTCCCGAGAACAGAAGGATTTTTGGGTATGGAAGGGCTCTGTTCCGGGCAGGTCCCAGAGCCCGGCACGGTTCAGGCTGTGCCCAGAGCAGGGTGAAGGCTGTGGGCAGAGGCTGTGGCACGTGGTGCCTCACAGGCTCCCAAGGATTTGCTGCCAGCACCGTGACACTGCTGAGCTGGGAGGCACCGGCTAAAAGGCAACAAGTAGGGACTGCCAGCGATCTGACCTCTGTCACTCCTTGTCCTTCGCTGCTTGAGTGTCTGGAGGTGACATGGTTAGTAACTGAGATTAAACACAATTTCATCGGCGAAACCTGATTTGCATTCAGTTTCTGGGAAGTTCACCTTGCCGGTGTAAAGATTACATGCTTAGTTTTACCAACAAAGTGGTTTCTGGAAAGACTGAACCAAATTCCTTCAGACACTTTACTGCTTCCCATTTTTAAAAATGCATAGCTGAATAAACAGAGTTAAGGGACTAAAACTACCTCAGTCGTTTCCCATAGGGATCAACAGCAATTTCAGAACTTATCCCTCCACAGGGATTTTCCTGTTGGGTTCTTCTGCAAGGTTGGTCAGCTGGCTTAGTTCCTTTACATGGCTGCAACCTTAAGCTGTGTATTTTTCCTGTTTGGGTTTACAGGTCCCTCTGTATGGACCATGATATTTTCACAATATCAGTAGAGTTTTCCATTGCTGCAGACAGCTTTTTTTCACCAATTTAGTATATTGGGTCCCACTTATGCCACTTAGGTAAAAATATTTGCAGCACACGGGGCACTTTGGTGTACATATAACGAACACCAAAAATACCTTTTGGTTGAACATCTAATTTGGATGATTGAAAAACAGGATAGTGCTAAAATCATGCGACACTGAGAGTGTACATTAATAAAAACATAGGAACCCTAAAGCAATTTTTCCTGTCCATAGCACAGTCCACCACTTGGGCTTTTATTTTTCCCCTTCAAATTCCCATCTCTAAAACACACATGTAGGATCAGATATTAAAAGGAAGGGGATATTAAAAAAAAAGAAATTATTTATACATATATATATATATATACAGCACAAGAATATATATACACACACACACAGCACAACAGAAATAGACAGAAGTAGTGAATTAGTTTGGCTACAGGAACAGTGAAAGTTTTATGTTTCCGAAAACAGCTCAGTGAAACATAAATTAAAAAATGGCACCTCTCTGTATGGCTAATCGGTGTTTAACTCTCCTCAGTGTTTTACGGTGGAGTTTGTGTGACCAACTTTGTTCTGCTGTTTTCCTAAACTTGAACCAGGTGGGAATTTATGTAAGCATGGTGGGGCAGGAACAATCTTTGAGCATCTGGAAAGTCTGGCTCACTGTGGGTGATGCCAGAAAACCACCAAAGTTAATTCATTTTTCATCATCTTATAAATTGAATTACTGTGAAAGGAGAGAGCCAGAGGGTGTTTTATAAAAGCCCTGATGACTTAATTTCCCCTAAGTATTAGCTTCACAAGAGCACTCGCCCTGGTGCTTCCTCTCCTCATCCTGCCATCCCCTGGGACGCCACACGCCGTGGTCCCATCCTCCCCTTGCCTCCCCGTCAGTGCTGGGCGCAGCGGGGCCACTGGATACGGGTTTGGAGGTCACTGGTTCACAGGAGGTCACCCACTGGGGACCAGGTTGGCTTCTCCTGGAGAACCTCCCCCAGGGCTGCGTGTCCGAGCATCCCCCACGTTCCACTGTCCCCTGCTGACCGCTGCCATCCATCCCATCCGGCCGTCAGGGCTGGGGGACACTCTGGTTCCCGGGGCTCGCTGGGTACAGCCCCCGACCTCCTGGCTCTGCTGCAGAACACGCTGCACATCCTGGGGGGACAGGGATGCTCGAGACCGTGGGGCCCAGAACTCAAAGCCACCAGGCAAATAAAGCTGCTCCTGCGTTTATTATTTATCGTGTTACTTCGTGAGGTTTAACAGCACGATGTGCGTTCCTGAGCCACTGGTGAACCTTGGCTCACAGTCCTGACTTTTCCAATTTAAATCAAGTGCCCCTGCCCACACACTGTAACGAAGAGGCATCCCAAGGCAGCGAGCACCAGGTCCAGCAGCATGAATTCACCTGCCCCACTTCAGGAATTATTTGCTTTCCAGCAGGAATTACTCCGGCACTGTTGGCTGCTCCACACAGCTGCCCCTCGCCGACGGCCTCCCCCAAACCTCCCATCTCCCCACCAGAGGCACAAAGGGTTAACGATCTCCTGCTGCCCATAACCATCGCTCCTCCACCATCACTGGCCCCTCAGCATCTGTACAAAGGGCCTGATTTAATCCGGGTTGCAGACGACTCACATTGTACTCGCAGCCTCGGAGTGATGTCGGGTGATCAGGTTTCCAACTAATATCCAAGGCACAGCCCGAGCACTGAGCGGGAACAAAGGCACCTTTGTTACTGAAGAAAAAAATTCCCCTGAAGATATTAGCAGTGCAGTAGAGTTCAAACTGTTAAATGATTCAAATATTATTTAATGAATACATTTGAAATGAGGTCTCACAACCCAGAACACTTTTTAGATCATCATTTACAAAGAGCCGCCTCTTCGCTTACTTCTTTATGAAGTTGCTGCTTTCAGATTTCAATTATGGTCATTTTGCTTCCAGCCTTTTTCAGGGACTTCCCATGTTGGTGTAGCTCAGTTCTTTTCATGGTAGTTTAGCCAGTGACTACTGGCTTTTTCAGAAGTCCTGATAATCACGTTCCCGTAATTTACCTTAGACTGTGTCTCTCTGTGAGAAACAAGGGAGACAGAGCCTTTTGCAAAAGGAGCGACAGCATTAGGTGTTGTTCTAGAGGGTGCTAAAGCCAAGCTTATAAAACAGAAATCTGGTAAATTAGCATATCAAGATTTTAGCTGGGATTAGAGAAGCTCTACAAAGTTCAGATTCAACAAATACCTTGAATTTCTTGTGTGTCTTGCATATACAATTCTAAACCAGAAAGAACATGTAATTTTTGAGAGAAAAATAAAAGAATAAAGGTAGATGGGGTTAAGGAAAGAAACGTCTCCAACCTGAGGAATAAAGTTTTAAAATTAAATTAGGGCTTACTGTGCTTACAGCAATGAGAAATCCAAGGCTTCTCTGAAGCACAGACGGCAGGTATTGTCCCTAAAGGGTAACAGCAGCACATCTGGGGCTCTGCTGGTGCCTGCTGAGAGGTTTTTTAAAAATACAGCATAACTTGAAAAAGCAGGGAAAGAGCACCAGAACAGAGTGACTGCAAGTATCAGAATACCAGCAAAAAAAGGCACAGGGCAGTGGCAGAAATACCTCCACACTCTGCCATCAGGTGTGCTGCAAAACAAACCACATCCCCTCACACCAGGCACCCTCCTGGCTCTACTGCCAGGGGCTGGGACCTCAAATAGCCACTGCTGAGGAGACAGGGACAGCAAAACAGGATTTCACTTAAGTCACATTAAGGGTCCTCATGCAGGTGATGCCTCAGGTGGAAGCAATTGAAAATCTGCCTCCAGCACCTGGGCTTGACACATTATCATTATAATCTTTACAACTACTCTGCGTGCCAGAACTTTGTGGTAGGGTTTGCACGCTGAATTCTGCCCACAGCTGGCAACAAGGAGAAGAGGAGGCTCCCAGGAATAAAACGTCTGCAGCCATCACCCTCTAGATAATCTCTGCTTCCCAACAATTATATGCTGTTGATTAAAATTCATTCTCCATATCAATTCAAGCAAGTAGAAAGTCTTTCATTAAAAGCTACAAAACTTCAAAGAAAATCTTTTCCTGATGGCTCTGTCGAGACACAATTCGACGGAGAAGACTCCCGAATTGTATGAACTGAATAAAAACCACAGCAACGGCCCCGCGCTTCGGACTTTGCCGTAAAGCCATGGCACCACGCTTTCAAGGACTTGGTGTAGCTCCTAAACACGCCTGAATCGACTGAGGCTTGGAAATGCAGAGTAAGTTGTCTTACGGGACATCTTCAGACTGCTCAGAGAGTATTTAGAAAGACCTGAGGGTGGAAAATCCCAAAAGACCCAAAATCTCAGCAGATTTTTTTCCTGACATTTCTCAGTATACACGTAAAGGCAAAAGACAGAAATCATTCCCCTCTCTCTTCAGTGATTTCAAATCCTCCAGAAAAAAAGCAAATTCCTTACAAGTCCTCTTTAGATCACACTTGTGTGCAGCCAAGTGATGGATTTCAAAGGTTACTGCTGGAATATGGTTCACAGCAGTCTATTGCAGTGAATAACTATCACGTTTACATATCCATTATATCAAAACTACGTTACACTTCCACTGCTTCCTGTTGGTTTGCCATCTGGAAACTAAACAAGCTGGTAGTAAAGACAGAATTCAATTCTGCATTTACCAAAGGAGCCGTACAAGTCTCCGTTTGCAGCAGGGGATTGCACAACCCGAGCAGGCAGAACCCTGCCCCAGAGCCAGCGCCGGGCCCACCCTGAGGGCAGCTCATCCAGCCCCAGGAATGGGATCAGCCAGGGAGGGACACCCCAGATGCCCCTCAGCACCCCTGGTGCCCCTTGGAGGCCCCCTCTCCTGCCCAGCCCAGCAGCTCCCAGCGGGCAGCCACAGCACACGAATCCTCCCTGCTCAGGAGCATCAAGGTCCCAGCTGCACGCACTGTTCAGCCTCAAATCCCAAACCAAACCCAGCCCCAGAGCAGCCTTTGGGACCCCAAACACCAGCTCAGGAGCAAAATGCGAGTGCCTGACATAAGAGACAGAGCTTTTTATGATCAAATTTATTTAATTAAATTTCAGTGCCTGCTTTACTGTCAGTCACACCAGAGACTGCCAAAGGAAACTAAACATTGTACATTCACTACAAGAGTCTCTCAAATTTTCACAGCTAGTCCAAATCCATGGAAGCCACAGGGCCCCTCTCTCCCTCTGCATTGCAACACATTAACAATGGCAGGACACGAACTCCAGCACTGAGGAGACCTGAGCCCTTGGGTTCCAGGAGTACTCCCATGACCTCAGTGTGTGTGCCGCATCCCTGCACTTATCAACCCAACCTCCCGCCAGCACAGGACAAATAACTGCTCAGCTGCTAACCCAGAAAGGAAACAGAACACATTACTGTGGGGGCCGGAGGGTGGGCAGGTGCAATGCACGGGTGAGGCACCTGAGCAGATCACATGTGGCAGTGCCAGCGTGCACAGCACCAGGACAACGTGCACAGCACACCTGGCCCACGCTGCCAGCGCAGGAATGTTTTATCACTGATGGTAACAGAAATCAGATCCCTCCTGGGAACTCAGGCAAGGCTTGCCCTGCCAAGGGTGCTGGGAGGAAACCAGGCATTAATAGACCTTTATTTAACTAGTGCTTTTAAATACTTTCTCTTTGATCTAACACGCATTAGGATAATATCCCCCTGTTATGTGCTCTGAATAGTTCCTTAAACATGCTGAAGACCTTTTCCCTATGGAGTTTCCTACAGGAGGCATTTGTTATCCCAGGGGCTCTTGCACATCAGCCCCTCACAGACAGCAGGGAAACATGTCAGGGGCTACAACTGAAACTGTCATCATAGCTGAAAGTCTACATCTCCCAAAGTGTATTTCCAAAACAGCTAAAAACACAATTATATTCCATTGCTGTGTGTGAAATGCAGACCGCTTGCATGGCTTCCAAAGAGAAGCTCTGGAAAACAGCCACTGCACTGGCAGGGGTATTCCTGGAGGGAAGGGCTGTCCCTGGCCTCGCTGCCCAGCCTAAGATACACTGGAAAATGCTCTACAGGTACTGTCAGTGTACTTGTCTAAAAAGCAGCTTCTGGAAAATTTCAAGTTGCAAATTGCTTTATAAATCACAAGCCATTTTTCCTTAATCTTGCCAATTTTAATGAAGAAAAACGTTAGCATTTCAATGTACAAAAGTCCAATAAAACATGATTTTTTTTCTTTTAAATCAGTGAGTGGGTAAAGTTTGGGTTAAACTTATTCAACAGTAGAAGTCTTCCAATTTCCACTAATAGAAATTTTTTTTCTGATTTGACTAGAGGATAATGACAATCCAGAAATAAATAGCTATAAATACATTCATTGTTCCTATTCCAAAAACTCATCACATACGGAAGACGTAAAACTGAAATTAACTTGTTTTGAGTGTCCCTTTACAACGAGAGATGGGCGAGTTAGAGCAGAGTGACTTGGATGGGAGAGAAAACAAGTAGGGCAGAAATTGGTCCAGTATTGACATTCATGAACATACCAGTTAGCAAAATTCATCCTTTAAATGACACTACTCAGTTGATTTTTTATTTGCTTGGGGGTATACATAATGAAAGCAGTTTCCTCGGAATCTTTGCTAGGACAGGTATAGCACCCGGAGACACTGTAACCACTCCTTCTGTCTGCACGTGTGTGTGTAGTTATATACAGAGAGTCATGCACCCACACACACATCCGAGATCCGGCATCGGCGTCCGGCCGTCGTCACTCGTCATTGGCAGCACTCGTTCCTCTCACTTGGCCTTGGTTACGCAGCTGTGGAGAGAGGAAGCGCAATTTCTGCATGAGCAGCTTCTTCACACAGAGCTCCAAACAGGCAGGGAAATTATCTCCAGGGAAAAGCAGGACAGGGACTCGGAACGCCACCGGGACTGAGAGTCACACCAAAGCAATGCCGGCTCCTGAGGGAATCTCAGTGGGAGCTGCCCTTGGGTAGGACCTGCCCCCAGGGGTGGGAGCAGCTCCCTTCACTGGGGAGCCCACAGAGATCAGTGGGACGTGGCACCCTTGGGCTGGGGTGTTACAACAGTCCCTGTGAGGAACAGCAGCACCGAAGTGCTGGGCACAAGCACCAAGAGCCTGTGACTCCTGGAGAATCTGCTCCTGCAGTAATGGCTCTAACACAGTTTAGCGTCTGTAAAGACCAGGTGGAACTGGATTTCAAGAACTGCACGTGGAAGGCGACGCTCCACAGTCTCCCTAAGTGACATGGACCAAGCCCACGGATCACTTTGCCGGTGCGTGTGCAGCAGAGCGATGCTGACGTGTCTGACTGGCGCCCAGAAGGGGTGGGCGCCGGGGCTCAGCGCCATCGCCACGACAGCAGCACATCCCACACCTCGGGTGTCTGCACCGGGTAAGCGTCAGGCACCAGCAGGAATTCTGCCCCCGGCCCAAGCACCTGCATCAGTGCCCACCTGGTGTGCCCTGGGCACCGTGGCTCAGCCCCACCTGCTGATCACCACACCACTACCGAGCAGCAGGAAGGTAAGGCCCACATGGGTTATGCGGACATTTGATTTCTGCTAGCAATTCCCATCCAAAAGAACATTAATCCCTCTTCTCCTTTTCCATCCAGCAGTTGACTTACACAGCTCGCTTTGCCTCAGAACCTACAGAGAACTCCTCTAGACGTCCGCAGCCAAAGTGCCTCGAACGGAACCCTTCTTACGCATCTGAAGTGAAATAAAACGTGAGCTCCACACACAGAACCTGTCGCGCCGTGGTTAGTATGAGAGAAGGAATGACCTACAGGGCCAGGAACTGCTTCTCCCGGGCCAGGACCAGCTACAGCTCAGGGGGTTTGCACATGGTATGGTATTTCTTTTTGGCAAGGAGACCTGGGAACTGGAGAGCAGCTGTAAAAAAACATGCTGCTTGGATTTTTACCAAGGCCACGATGCTCCAGCATGGAATCACTGCTCAGGATACCCAGTGTGGCATCTCTACCCTCAACACAGGGCTTAGAGAGGTTGGTCACAGGGCTTTGGCTGGACCAGATGCTTTCCTACTCTGCAGTGATGAGTTGATGCATGTTTCATGGAGCAGAGGTGCTTCTCATCTCCAGCAGCCAGAGACAGAATCCACCAAGTGAAACAAACAGTGAGAAAAAGATGGACTGGGATAGAGGAACTCTGGAAGAACACTGATGAGGATTCAGAGGGTAACAGAAAGTAACAAAAGCAGAGATCCTGACTATAAAAATCGACTGAAGATGAAGCACAGGGGCAACAAAAGAACTGGAATGTGCACAGAATCCAGAGAAAAATCAGCTCAGAGAAGAAGGAAAAAGGTGTTCATGACAAGGGGAAGAGTACCAGGACGCTGTGTGGGAAAGAACATGCACTGCCAGCTCTGCTTTGTGCCTGGTTTGGCTCTCAGCATCACAGAACTGCCTAGTGAAGCCCTGTCCAGCCCTGACCACTCTGCAGGGCCAGCAGCATGGACCTATCTGTGTCACACCTCATCCCTGAGCACTCACTTCCCAGAGGTCCTGGCCATAAAACACACCTTGTGGTGTACTGGGGATGTAATGGCAGTTACTGGTGAGCACAATGGATGGAGTAGTTGAATATGAAACAAGATAACAAATTGTTTTGGATAAAACTAGCATTCATATTATTTGGCAGTGACATTTTTGCCCTTAGGTTGTTCTCCAGTAACACACTGCACCACAAACCCATTGAAATTACATCATGTATAGGTGTTTGTAGATACCCCTCTTGCAACAATTGAAAAAACCCCGATAGTAGGTCCCCACTCCTCTCACATTTCACAATATCCACAGAAATCTGGGTTAGTGAAACATCAATACATTTATCTTGTGAAAAAAAAAACCAACAAAACCAAAACAACCCAATTTTTTCAACACCACACCAATTCCTGACACTAACATCTTACACAACAAGCTATTTGCAAAAAACTACTTGCCTTTGCAAAATGAGAAAATATTAAGTAAATACGTTTGATGTTTAAGAATGAGGATAAATGCTACACCCAGAGACATGTGAGCTGGGTTTGGCTTAAGGTAAGAACTAAAAGAGCAGCAAATATTTCGGGGAAAAAAAAAAATTTAAAAGGAGCTACTTACCAGTGAGAAATGTGAAACAAAACATCCACAGTCCACAGAGACACAAAGGAACAATTTCATCAGGCACACAGGTGTGTCAGGTTCTGCTGCCTCTCTCCAGCACACCTCTGGTGTGCAGTCCTCACTGCCACTACCCTTGCTCAGGGAAACTGGATAAAGTCTGTTTCAGTCCAAATGAAGAACTAGGAATGTGCAAAAGGGAACCCTTCTGGCAAAAATCAGTTTAGAGAGGACAGCTGTTACGCTTCCTCCTTCACAGACACCTGGGAATAGGTGGCTCTATAGAGGAACATAAATTAGAACTCAAGAAGAAACCCCCGTGATTTGAGAGAACAACTGCCAAAAACACCCAAATGCCCATGAGAGAGCACAAGGTCTGCAAGAGCGAGTGAACGCCAACCTTGTCCAAAGCACGTTCTGGGGCTGCTGACCCAAACCTTTCAGGGAAAAGAACATTTGGTGCTACCAGCTCAGCACAGGACCGTGAAGAAACACTTCTTCCAAACCCAGGAAGCATCCCTACACAACACAGGCTGCTCCACACTGTTTGGAATGTCCCTGGAGAGCGCAAGTGGGGAGGGAGGAGCTGCCGCTGGTTTGGTACCAACAGCAAAGATGCACCAGGCACAGACCATGGAATGTGTCACAGCTGTCCACAGCTGGTCTGAAGCCTCGGGCAACCTGGTTAGAGCTGTCTGGAATGAGTCAAACCATGCAAACAGCAAGCTGTAGCTGAAGACACTTTGTGTCGTGGAAGAACCAGGACAGTGGAACTGTCTGGGTAACAACAGGGTTTAGGGCATGAAGCAACTGTCAAAATGGGAAGGAAAGACAACTGCAAATCCAAGAACTGCAAAAAACCTGCAAAACACCAGCGGGATTTAACGTGGGAAAGGTTCATGCCAAAGGGCACGTTCTGGAAAGACTCTGCAGAAGAAGGCTTCCTTCCCAGCCTATGGTGGTCCTCTACCTCTGCATGGAAAGAGCAGTGACAGTGCCCTGTGTCTGAGCTTTGTCCCAGACAGCAGCCCACGACATGTCAGGCCACACAGATTTGGTCCTCACAGCCACTAAAGCAGGAAAAACTGACATGATCTCAGTTGACTTTACTGACTTTCTTTTTGGAAGTAAAACTTTGGTTTGGTGTGCTAAACAGAAGTGGAACAGCTGACATGTGACACAAACTTGCTTGGAAACACATCTGAAGAGAAAAAGTGATCAGATCTAGCGATGACTAGAAATGAAACAAAGCAAGACACGTGATGGAACAGGACAGTGACAGCTTTGAGTTCCAACCAACAAGTGACAAAAGGGCCCTGAACGGGACTTTGTGCAATGGGTTTGGTGCCATAAACACAGAGGTAGTCAGGGCAGACATCCTGCATTTAATGACATCAGAGGTACCTACCTTACTTACAGCCACTTCCAGCTTGACAGCACAGAATGCAGGACCAAACACACAAACTCAGAGGGATGGACACCACACAACCTGCCTCAGCTGCTGAACAGATCAATCTCCAGGTAGAAGCACGCACACCTGAGCCTTATAAAAAAGCTTTCTTACCGCTTCCAGCTCCTTCTGGGTTTCATCCTCCATTCTCCTAATGTCCTCCATAGTCAGCTCAATCCACTTGTCAATCCAACAGAACAGCTGGCGGTGGAAGTTGGTAAATATCCTTTTTTCTTGCTTTAAGAAGATAAACAAGCATCAGACCATAGGTAGGGCTTGCTAAAGGCTGGAGAAGTAATAGCAGCTGCTCAGTTTGAAGAGTTAAAAAATCTTCAGGTGAGTGCTGCTTCACACTGCTACAGGTTCAGCCCCCCACACCCCTGGATCCAATTTAAATTCACCCCATTTCGCAAATGCTTTAACATGGAAAAAATGAACAAATTTCACTATCAAAAAAGAGTTTCAAGAAAGCTCAGCCATTCACATTACTTGAAAATTATGAAGAATGTTGTTAAAATCTGTCCCAGCTCCAAGGTTGCAGCAGTCAAACCAGAGCAGCCACTTTCCTGAAGACTGTGCTTTTTTTTCTGTAGAGAATTGTTCTGGTACTACCAGTGAAGCCCCACTTGTAGCAAACCAAGACATAAATGGTTTGACTGGCTGGGGAAATGGACAGGAATTGCCTGGCTGTGAGCAACAGGAAACTGCACTGCTGTTCCTGCTCAAAGCCCCACACCAACACAGCCCCACAAGGCAGAAGCACTCACCTTTTGTATAAAGTTTTCGACTTTGTTCTGCAGTCCCCACCACTTAAATTTGATGGTCACCAATTTGTAAGCACACATTTTGGGACACTCCTCATCGGTTGCTAGCTCCTTCTGTTTGGGGTAATAGAAAAGAAGTTTCAACACTTTAAAAGTTTAATTATTAGAAATTATAATTCTAATTAGCGCATCAGAATGATAAATAATATCATTAATTTATAGCAAAATAATTAAATTTAACTATGTTGCTATGATAATAAAATATAATTCTAGGTATTATTACAGAAAAACAACATTCTAATCAGTAACTTGGGGCTGTTCCTGAAAGACTCCCTGTGATTCGCTTCCAGGGCACAGCAGTGGGCTGCTCAGATCCTGTGGGGATCTCTGGTGTGGCACACACAGCCCATTCCCTGCTGGGATAGATTCTGGCTGGCAGGGGGTACTGGCAAGCTTTGCACTGCTGTTAGGGTGTCACATGAGGGATGTCCTGGGCCACAGGAAATTTGTTCCTCAACTGGAGTTGAGCCAAGTCCTGAAGGAACCATGAACTTTGTTCTTCTGCTGATAAAGACTTCGTAAGGCTGTAACAACAGTTCCTAGTACCTTCCAGTTTGGCCCCAGAGGTCCCCTCTTCGTCTTAACTGACTGGAATAACGCAGGATCTTCATCAGCTTTGTAGTCCTGTAATATAAAACACTTTGAGAGTCAGAAAACATCACCAGGCAGAACAGCAGGGAAGAAGGCAGAACAGGAGAGAAGAAGGCAGATTCAGTGTCCCACTGTGCTAAGCTTCTGCTCGTGGCTGCCAAAACGATTCCCTGAGCGCTCTCTGGAGCAGGATGGGTGCAGCAGAGCTGCCAGGCTGCCTCCACGGCTCCATCACACCTGTTCCCAACACCACAGGGCTGCTCCAGGCCAGAGCTGCCCTGTGCTGTGCACACTGTGACATCTGCACTGTCCCACCAGGTCTGTGACCCCTGAGGGGAGGAGAAGGCAGCAATTCAGCAACCAGAGTGCTAGTGCTTGTCAGGCTGCAACACATGTCCACTGCTGGGGAGGCAGGACACGAGGGAAGGAGGCAGGACACCAGGGAAGGAGGCAGGACACCAGGGAAGGAGGCAGGACACCAGGGAAGGAGGCAGGACACCAGGGAAGGAGGCAGGACACCAGGGAAGGAGGCAGAAGCAACTCCCTCACACTATCAGAAACGCTGAGATCCCAGCCTGAGCCAGGGCAGAGCAGAGCACGGGCAGAGCCCATGCGGCGCTGCCTCGCCGTGGACAGCTCTGCTCACCCCCTGTGCACGGGGGGAAAGCAAAAGGGTACAGAGCTGAAAGGGACAAATGCTTCCAACAGATGGATTTACTTCATTTTACTGATGAGGGGTATGAAAACGGTTATTTGATAAAGATGCTGCCATGGAAACTAGGAAAGGATTAAAAATTCTGGGCTCAGTGAAAACAAGTAAGGTTTATACTGCGTATGAAAAACATTTATCCAAGATTACCATTACACCCTCACAACCCAACTGTAACAATTAAGTTGCTTCAAAGCAGAACAAATGCTTGGCAGGTGCTACAGAAAAGCCCAAGAAATTTTAGCAGAGTTTAAGGTCTCATTTTTAAGTAAAGTTTCAGTGAGGACAAAATCTGCAGAACATGGAGTGAAAGAAACACCTCCAAGAGAAGCAGCTCCTGGCTGCTGAACACCACATCAGTTTCCAGCTCCAGATTCTTCCATCAGCACAGAGGAACAAAGGCTACTTCTAGACTAAATTCTGAATCCACAGAGCAAGGCTACACATATTAACTGTTAATGCTTCCACAGACATTCTGACATTTACAAAAACCTACTGCAAGCCAAATGGAGCTGAAAAACCCGGGAAGTCCTCTCAGAGGAATCCGATTTCACTTAGAGAACATTAGCTGTCACACTTTCTTCTCCCCAGTTTTCTCTCATTGTTCCCAGTTCTTTTAACATACCTACCTACACTGCATATTAAAATAGGCTGAAGAAACCCTAATTTATCTAGAAAACATTACTAGGTGTTCAGACAAACTTCTATACTGAGGACTCAAACATATACTTTAGGAATTGAGTAGATATTTCCTAGAAGCAGCCAAGTGAGTACAGACACTTCAATCCCATTGCTAATCAGCGTTTTACAAACTTCCACAGACCAGGAGTCTCCTCTAGTTCTCCCTCTAAGCTGAAACAACATTCAAGAACATTGAAGAACCCACACGACAGTCAGCCAACCTCAGCAGGGGCTGCCACGGTGCTCCACAACTCTTCACCTGCCTCAGAAGACAGCCTGAGGAACCAATATGAGCACTGCACAGCAACACTTAAAACATTTAAAGTTCTGAATTACTGTAATTGCAGAAGGACTACAAGCCGTATTTGTCACCTGAATTTTAGTAAAACCCACTTATTTATGATTTACTGTAATAAAGCACATGTCCTTTCCACAGACATCACAAAGAGCAAATGCACAGCAGAACACAATACCCAGCCCTGACTCACTTCCCGCTGCACTGAGCACAGCACTGAGCCAGAGCCACTGGCTGTGTCTGAGACCGACTCCTCCGGGAACCCAGCAGGGAATGAGGGAGCCACACAGTTCACAGGGCTGGCCACCAGCTGCAGACTTCTCATCTCACAAGCTATTTCCAAATACTGTGGGAGAGGACAGCTGCAACCCACTGGAATCCTCAGGTTCTACACTGTCCTGGAGGCTCAGTGTGATACACTTCTTAAAAATCATTTTTTAACAATCCTTGTGTGGAAAAAAGAGTCATCTTCTTTACATTTAAATCACCTTTAAGATACCTGTGCAAATACCACAGCAGAATGTTCTTACAGAAGTATACTGAATGTTTTAAATTACTAATCACGACTGCCTTTTAAAAATTTCACTCAAGCACTGGATGGAAGACACAGAAGTGGATCAAGCTATAGCAGTGGATAAACAATTTTGCTCTATGTAACTAACTGCTGGCAGAACTGCTGCTGGTTTGGGGCAGCAATGTGCCAAACAGAAACACGAGAATTCCACATCTTAGTGCCAGTTGTAAACAAAACCAGGTACTGCATTGAGACAACCCTGAATTTATTTTCACTGTGTGAACATCCTGCCAAGGCAGAGCTCACACTGTGGTGGTGTGGGGCACGAGGCATTTAAACTCAGCTACATGTGCAGCCTTGATCTGCCTGGTTTATGGAGTGGAATGATTTGTCTGGATAGGCCAGGGACACTCAAGTCCACACGATGCTGTTAACCTGCCATCCTACCTCCCACTGCACAGGGACACTGGTAAAAACCAACTGTGCTCTTGCGTTTAGGACCCACGTAAAAATAACCACAGCTGGAAACACTGGGGAAGAAAATGTTATCTATGAGTAAAATATAGGAGTGAAACCAAAATTCCAAGAAAATTGCTGAGTCATGGTACAGTTTTTTATGCTCGAGGCAGAAGCTTTGAACCAAGACTTTTTAGAACTCAGTTAACCCAAATCCCGTTAAGGACAAGGAAAACCCTTTATAGACTAAAGCCTAGATGGACAGGAGAGCATTGTAGGAACTCTTCTCCACACACAAATCCTACCAGCACGCAGGGAAGAAGACTGGACTAGAGCCAACGTACAAATAAACAACAGTTCTTCGCAGAGTTTAAGGAAAATATCTGTGCAGCAAGAGCTGAGCTCCTGACAACAACAAGTCCTTCTTAGGAAGAAAAACAGGCAGCTGCTGGAGCAAATATTACAGCTCAAACCCCTGAAGCCCTCTGGAAAGCCAGACAGGCAAACAGCAGCCGGCAGCAGCATAACAAGACAGAGGAGCAAAACCATTTCAAAGAAATACACAAGTATCATTTCACAGGCAGTTTCTGCTCAAATTCTCAATATAATAAGCATGAATGCAACCATCTGTTGTAAAGAATAATTCAGAGAGACCGTGAACCACATACAATAAAAGTAATATCACAAGAAACCCAGAACCTGGGCACTTCTTTTTCATTCTCTTGTCTCATTCTCAGTCTTTAGACATGCTCAGTGTGGTAAACAGTGCTCCTGAGAACTCATGGTTCACTATCAAGTAGTATAAAAACTCAAAGCATATATACAGGACAGAATGATTTTAAGAAAACTTTCAGGACCCAATATGAAAATTATACAAGTCTGGTGCCTGATCTGCAAATCCATGAAAATGGAACTGGAGTGGCATTACACTGACTAGATAGGTGGACACAAATTCTGACTTTCCAGCTCAATATTGCATCAGTGATTTAAACAAGAGAATGTACATACTGCTGGTGTTATTGAGCAAAAACCTCACACACAGTCCCTGTGGAAGGAAACACCTACCAGCACTTCCCTCCAACATCATCCACAGCTCCGTGAGTGCTCATTCACAGCACAACAGAAGACCAAAATCAGGTTTATCCAAGTATGTCATACTCCCAACTCAGTGCATGATTCCCATGCCTTGGAACTGAAACAGTCACCAGCGCTGCTGTGCACTGCACTGACACGCAGTTGTGTGGTTTAGGTAGGTTTAGCTAAATGGCATTTAATAAAAAATGTCTTGCAATCACTCCCATCTCCTGAAGAATCCTGCAGCTACAGCACAGCTACCAGGGGAACCATTCCCTGAAATCACCTTTGAAAGAATGCCAAGGTTCAAATGAGAAATGAAATCAGCCTGGTTATCATGGACGCACGTCGTGGTGCCGTGCCCAGAAGGAGAAGTTAAAGGTCTCCAGGAACGAGGCTGGAAGAGATGAATATTTATAAACACCCAGGACAGGACTGAAAAAGCCTTACTTAGGGATAGAAAACAAAAAGAGGGGCAAAAAACTAAAAGCACATCATAATTATACACAGATAGGCTGTTCAAGGGGATGTGTCACTGCATGATGACTCCAAGGTTCAGCACCAATAATGTGGAGCTGTTCAGCTGCCTATCATGTGATAAATTAAGTCTGAAATGGGAGAGATCCACCTCTTTAACTCAAGAATACTTTAACGCTTCCTTACAGACTCCAGAAGAGCATTTCCTATATTCCAATATATTGCCTCAAACTGTAGAACAAGGGTTAGCACACGGCAATCCAAACTCTTTAAGGCTTGTGCAATCTGACTGATTTGCACAAAACTGTAATTTTAGAACTTTCTTTCAAGTAATATAATAAAGATCCACTATGACCTAAACAGAACATTTAATGTCTTCATGGTACAAAAATAGCTATGAACCTGATTTCAATTTGTTTTCACTACACTCTACTTTTCTACAAATTGTTTCCAAAACCACAGCCTCTTCTGATGTTAATTGAGTGTTCATTTTTGCTTACACTTTAAAAAGTCTTTCTCTCCTGGGAAGTCACTTTCATATACAAACAGCATAAAGTGACATAGACTGCATTCTGGAGATGATTAAGAGAAGGCAGGGTTAAATGCATATCTAAAGAAAGTCACAGATGTCACCCACATTATTTCCATACACACTTAAATGAGCACGAGTCAGCACATGCATGCCGTTAGTAGCTTAAAGAAATTTCTATTTTCATATTTATGCTGATTGTAGCTCTGAAACAAAGTAACTGCTGCACCACAGGAGGGTGGACAAGGTTCATTCACAGAACAAAAGGATACATCTCGAATACATGAAAACTTTTTCAACATTGCTGGATTTTATACATGTAGCTTTATTCTTTCAGTTCTACTGTTACCCAAGGTCGTACATTTGAGCTGCTTTTCCAGGTAAAACCATGTTCGAGAAGGTAAATGTACAAATAAAACTTTCCTTTGGTCACAGTGACTATTCCTGTTCCCTAAAAAATGGAGCAGACCAAAAAAACCCAGCCAGCCGCTTAGAATGATAATTCCCAAAGAAGCATCATAACAAAAAACCCCCAAAACCATACAAAGCACATGATTTCAGACATTACCCCACAGAGTGAACTGGGGATTGCTTGAATATCACTGAACAAAGATGCAGAAACTGCAGGAAAAGAACATCTGGACAAATAGAACACAGGGAAAACAGGTGATGCTTTTTAGGGGACATTTCCTTTCCAAGACCAGCAGCCCTCTCTGAAGGCACAAAGCCAGCATGTTAACCTTGGCAATTTTGTTATGATGTAGCTGAACTTCCAAGAAAAAAAAAAAATTCAAGTTCCATTACCTAAACTTGATAAAGATATCAGCATAAAGCATCTTTCCTGAAATCTTAAGAAGTGAAGAGAGAGTGAAGTGAAGATAAAGGCCAGAAACTGCAGACCTTTATAACAGAAGAGACTCCAAGTGTGGGTCCCAGAGAATTCCTGATGTCTAAACCCAGAAGGAGAAAACAGGTAAACAGCAAGGGCATGAGTCTGCAGGTAACTTGGGAGTTACCAGTGTCTGCTAAGAGTTTAAGCACAAAGCCAGGCTTTGGTTAATGAAGTCAGGACTTTGCAAAACTGAGTTTCTGGGAGATATAATGGAAATAAAAATTTAAATCGCGTGGTGAAAATTAATCCCAAGTATTCTTACACAAGAATGGGCTATTCTGTGAGTTTGAATCTGAAAATATCTGCTCAAAATATTTGCTAAAAGTGGAAATGGTGCTAGAAGGAAAGGAAAACAGAAATGCAGAAACATTAGAAGAGACTTAAGACTCTGGATGAGACCACCCTGCACTCAGTTCTGATACTCTGTAGGTCAAATATACAAAAGGAAAAAAGAGGCTGATGTACTGAAAATAATTCCAAGGAAGTCTTCTCCCCAGAATGGAGGATATCCAAGTGCCTACTTTCAGAAAACAACAGTTACACAGCATAAAGAGCCTCTCCTTGCACAAAACCAAGACAGTCACATTTATGGTGCAAACACAGTCCCCATATTAGTGCCTACCATCTCCCTACTGTCCAAAAAATATTGCACATCCAACAGTCCAGCTGTTACAATTTAACAAACCAGACAACAGCCCCAGCCGATCCAGATGTGCAGAAACAATCAGCAGTAAAACCAAAGAAGTAAGGCAGGCACATAAATGAATGATTCTGTTCAAGACACTTTTCATGTCTCTGTTGGGTGAAATCCATACAGTTTTAGCTTATTCACTATCAACACACAGCACAAGTGGAATCAGATGCATGCTACTCCAATCCCAGCAGCTGAACATTTACTTACTCCTGGTTCTACTTGAGTTCTATCTGCAATGTCAATATGGACAACCTCAACACTCTTCCATGTGTTTGGATCTAAATTGTGAACCTGCAAAAAAAGAAAAAGAAATTATTCCCGTGCTGGGAATCACCTTGTGCAGGACATGTGTGCGCCAGGGAGTTTTTCAGGATGCTGTAAAGGCAGCATTCCCCAAACCTACCCTTTCTTCCTCCGCCTTTCTCAAAGGGAATGATCTCCACAACTACAGTTTAATTCACTCGCTAATCAATTTTAAACCAGCACAAAGCCTTCACTTCTTGTGCATTCAGGAAACCTGGATTTAAGATTAAGCTGTATTCATCTGTTACATTTGTTAGCACTAATGAAATCAAGCTCTAATTAGAACCATTACCCATCCCATAATCCGCATGAACTTCTCGAGCTAGAAAGAAGTTGTAAAAATTCCAATTACAAACATGCAGATTCCAGTAACCTGACTGATCTCCTAGGTTCCCTGAATCATAGCACTGCCTTGAAGGTGGACCAGGTGTAGTCTGAGGGTGTGTAAAGGTATGAGGATGGAATCAGCTCCACACCTGTGGTCTGTCCAGCACACCTAAACGCAGTTACAGCCAGCAGAGCTGTCCAAGAACAATCCCCCTTCTGTGCAGCACACCGAGAGCTACAGCTCACCCCAGCACTGGAAACAGACTGACAACCAGTCCTCTCTGGATGGTTTATAAATGTTTTCAAAGATCAGAATCTTCCTGAAGTGACACGTGAACCAAATTGAGTGTCTGGGGAGGAAAACATCGCCTGGGACAATGTACAGAGGCAGCTTCAATATGTAACTACAGAGTGTACACAGATCAACCCCACTGGCCTTGTGAAACCTGTTGTAAAACCTGTTTCCAAATAAACTTGTCGGCCTAACTATCAGTAGCATGTCTACGGTAAAAGAACATGAAATAAAAAAAGGACTTGCTGAAAAGTTATTTAAGTATTTGCATGAGAATCAAGCATCTGTATTGACCTCTAAACATAAAAACCAAACCCCTTCTCCTGTCCTTGGACCTCCTTAGATGAGACAGCTTGACCACCTTGCAAGGACCTGAATAATGCTTTTCTTGCTTTACTCACTGCAGTAATTATGCAGTAATTATCCACCATTACCAGGTATAAAATACTTTATTTGTACTAATGGTACAATTGCACTAAGGCTTGGTATCCAAACCCCAACTCACGTTCTCTGTTGTTCCCAAATCTGGTTTATGCCAGGTCTCAATTTTTATGAAGAAGTCATCTTTCATGTATTCATTCTGTAAGAATTAAAAGCAAAAAGCACAAGTCTGATTACACCTCTCTGCTCTTAGTTTAGATAAATGCTGTCTACATACAAGCCACTACTGATCCCTGACTAGCAACACAATCTATTTAAATTACCAGAGAAACAGCCCCCTTACCTACACACAGAAATAGGTACATGATAATCTTAAACTAGAGCAGTGAGTACTAAGTTAAAACCAGTCATGTTTAAGAAATCCAGCTCTACCTGTGCACACCAATAGAAACAACCCTGCCATTTGCTATCCTGCTTCCTCAACCCTGAAGTTCTTTATGTTCAAGTAAACTTCAAACTATTAATCCTGCAGTTAGATGTTACTGTACAGCACAACTACAATCACAAAGCTGGATCATAACGGGCCAGCTGCCACCAAACTGTACATCTAAAGACAGTGACAGAGCCCTGCTGATTCCAGAAGTCAGAGGGCACACACCTATGAGCACAGGTATCAGGGTGAGTCAAGCTCAACAGTTCAAACTCACTTGTTACTCCTCGTGTCACATCCACCTGGCAACAATCTAAACCATGTTTGCAAGCCAGCAGATAAAGCAGTTTAACATTTAACTTAGAAGTTTTCATTAAGCAGATCCCCAAAACATGTAAAATGGCATTAAAATCTCAATGATGTGTCTCCCACATGTCTTAAAAAAACAAACCCAAATCCTGAGCTGTGCTGATCCACTTAAGATTCCCAGTTACCCCATTTCAACTGAGGCAGGAATTCACTTTACAGCAATGGCATTTCAGACAGGTAGGGACTGATTCCATTTCACTGCTCTTCCTGCATTCAGGAGTGTAGAAGCCTCTGATATGTTGCCTTTCCCCTCTCACTTTTTTTAGCATTATGTCTTACCAGGATAGACATTATGCATCTGTAATGGTAATTAAAGGCATCAAAGAAGACGTAGAAAATGAAATAATTTCTCTGACAAATTACAGTTCTAATTACAGCCATGTGCAGACAAATAAAGTAATAGGGAGCTCTACACCAGGAGTCCTGGCAAGGCACATACATCAGGCTGGAGCCAGGCAATTGTAGTGGTAGTAACAGACAAAATATACCTCAAAAAACCCCAATATACAACTGGAAGGATTTGAAATACTCACTGTCACAACTGGTGTCGTTGGAAACGCGTGCAATGCAAAGGAAAAGAAAACACAGAGCATTATTAGACACAGTTGTTTCTGAAAGGTCTCACACGTAACAGCACCAACACCAGAACACAAGTGGGGGAGACTCACTTGTTCTACAGTAGGGATACGCATTCCAGGCCTTCTCATGGAACACCAGGGAGCCTTCTGGAGCAATCATCCTTACAAACCCAGGGACTTTACTGGGGAAACAAACATGGACAACGTGTTTAAAATTCTGCCAGTTGAAATTCCTCATTGGTTTCTTCCACTCCAATAAGAAAGGCACATTCTACCCAACCATTTGAGGGGTTATGATGTACGTTGTCACCTGCAGTGAAATACACAGGAACTTCAAAAACCTTCCCGATCGTGACATAATTAAGAAAAAAATGGGAAAGGTAATAATGAGGTAATTGAGAGTGAGCTGTGTGATCATGATGAAAGCTGTGCTATCCTTCCTCTTGCAGAGCAGCAAAGACACCTGCTGAGGAAGAGCACTGCACAGAGCTCTCGCCTCCAGCTCCCTGGCAAGCAGCTCCTGACCTGCAGCAGGAACCTTATGTCCCACTCATCTCTGACTCCGGTCCAGAGCAAGCAAACACAATTCTTTCAGCTGTCCCAGACAAGTGTCCCACATATTTAAAACCCACCACATTTCACTTTTTCCCGCTCACCAGAGCTCTCACGCACAATTCAGCAAATTACAAAGTGGCAGGAAAACGCAGACGAGTGTCCCAGAATAGCAAACAATGGAAGGCTACCCTCGCCTTTAAACATTTCTTGCTCCATACCAAGGGACTACAACCTGTGTCAAAGCTTTTCTCACCTCTTTAAGTGATAGATTTTGTGAGTGTATTGTCCCTTCTCGCCATCCTTTTCATAAGGCTCGTTTTTTAACACCTGAATTCCTTCCCCACCTCCTGTTTCGTTTTTGCTGGCTTCTGCCACAGAATAAAGTTGCCCAACTTGATACTGAAAAGGAAAGAGAAGTCAAATGTAAGCACTAAAGTTGGCCAAAACTTTTAACACATTAAAAAAAATTAGCTTTTTCCTGTGAAAATTGGGCAGCACAAAAAAGAATTACCAGCAAAGTAAAATACACCCTATAAAAGGTATTTAGTAAACTCTGACAACTTTTTGGCAAACACTGGTATCTGCAGCTCACAAATACCAGGTCTGCACCCAGGTTGTTCCACAACAACCCAACACTTTGGTGCACACCATAATTGTTATGCTTCGTTTTTCCTATCCTAAGAGAAAAGTGTATTTGTCATTCTTTGCTGCATCAAGAAATACCAATTTTGGGTTTACAGATTTTTGAGGTGACCAGTTTCCAGCTCTGAGCCTTCCCAATTCACACTTTCAACCAACTAAATCCTTGCCCTTCCAGGACCCAGGACATGCACACTGCAGGGCAAGTGTAATGTTCCCCTCAGAAGCACGTTCGATGCCCTGCCGTGACAGACATCCTACCACGACTCTCGTTTAAATGTGCCTCAGTGCCATTTGAACTGCTGGCTTCAGACCTGGGAAGACAATTCCTGGCTTCAGGAAAAGGCTTGGAGTCCCTCAGTGCCGGATCAGCAGTAAAGTGCTGCCCCAGGGCACAACTGCACTGGTGGCAGTGGAGGGCTCAGAACACCTCAAGGCTCCGCTGCATTTGCTTCTTCAGAAACGCCTTGATCAGAACAGGGCTCGCACCTGTGTCACTCATCTCTGTCAGGCAGGGTAGCCACAGCACAGGGAACGTTTGGACCCAGGCTGGTCAGATTTCTGACACAAAATCCCCTCCCACCCCTCAGCCTGAATAAAGCAGGGAGGATCAGGACATACCTCTTGCACTGAGCAAGGTAAAACCACTCGGCTGAAAGAGGAAAAGAGAAAAGTCAATAAAATGAATCATTAGACTTCACCCGCAGATAACAGATATAACAGAGACGTTCAAGAAAGAAGTGTCAAAAGGAGCCAATTTGAGTTTTCTCTTCAGAAATCTATGTGACAGGGAGGCTTTGGATATAACGCAACAAACCCAAGTGAAGTTCAATGCCAGATACGTTAAAAAAGGAAAAACAAGGGGTGGAAGATGGCAGAAGCTGCACAAAAGAGCCAGGAAATCTGAGATCTACTTCCAGCTCTGTCATAATAACTTCGCGTTATGCTAAATTTGTTTATAAACTTTTGAACCTACGCATTAGCTTTACTACCACTGAGGCTAGAGTTACCGGACTTTGAAGTCATTAGCAGCCAAAAGGTGGGACAGAGCAACAAACCAGCTCGTAGCTTGCTGGCAGGAGCCCCCACGGGAAAGATCTACCCAGGGGCGTGGGGCTCCCGGTGTCACCAGAACGGGGAACGGGGAGCGGGGAAGGGCTCTGGCCCCGCTCCGGGGCTGCCGCCACTGCCATCCGAGCTGCTTTCTAAGGAAAAAGGGGAGAAATCACCCGGGACCCGACGCGCCCCGCGGGGACCCGCGGCCCCGCCGCCTCGGCACGGCACGACCCGAGCAACGGAGCTCGAGGAGCTGCCGGTGCGGGGCCGCGGCTCTCGCTCGGGGCAGGGACCGCCCGGCACCGCTCGGGCCGCGTCCCCGGGGCGTCGAAGGGCCTTTCCCGTGACGGCGACGCCGGCGCACGGAGGAGCGGAGCGGCCCCGCGCCCCGGGTGNCCTTGATCAGCACCATCTTCCCGCCGCTCCGCGCACGCGCCGCTCCCGAGCCAGGCCCCGCCCCCGCCCGCGCGGCCAATCGCGCTCGCGCCTCGCCCGGAGGCGCGCGTGCGCCGGACGCAGCCAATCCGAGGGCGCGCGGCTCCCGCGAGTGCACACCTCACCCGTCAGCAGCCAATCAGGACGCGCCGCCGGTGCGCGTCACCCCGCTCGTCGTGCCCGGCGCAGTGACGTCATCGCCCGGCGCCGCACGCGAGGGGCCGGTGCGGGGCGTGCGGGGCCGCGGAGAGGGAGAGCGGGGCCGGGCATGGGAGACGGGCCGGGCTGGGCCACGGGTTCCGGGTACCGAGCGCGGCCCTGCACGGCAGCGGGACGGACCTTCCGCACCGCCTGGCGGGCGGGGACGGGCCCGTGCCGGACACCCCCGCTTTCCCGCTCCGCGGTGTAGCGCCCTCAGTGACCGCCGCCGCCGCCGAATGGTGCCACCCCCAGCGCCTTCCCAGCGTGTGGGAAGTGAGAAGCTGCAGAATTTCGGGGAGCCCGGGTCCCTATCTCGGGTCCCGCTGTCCCCCACGGCCCGTCCCCGCTCTCGCTCCGAGCACCGTGTGCGGCTCCGCCTGCCTTGGCACCGTCGCTGCCCTGGCGGCAGCGCTGCTGGCGAGCGCTGCCATCACCATCGCTCTGCCGATGCCGGCCACCTCCTCTGCCTCTCTCAGCCGGGGGGAAGCTAAAATTCCCTTTTGCAATCTGTTTCAAGCAAAATCCTTCACCCCGCGGACCCCTGTTAACTCTGTACTGCCACGCGAATGAAATCACACCACATCTGTAGCAGACTCGGTTTCCGCGGCCAATGCCGCCCTCTTGTGAGACCATTTCTTTTAGCTTCCATCGCAGTCGCAGGAAGGACGACAGGAATTAATAACGACCTGACAACCAAACAAGGTACGGCTGTGCTGGGGCTCCGACCTTCAGACGGCATTAAAAAATACAAAATGAAAGGAGTCTGCGGGTCTGAAAGCTCAGAAACGTTGAGAGAAGGCTGAAATCAGCCCCAAGTGGAGCCCTTCCAGGCTGTGAGGAACCTGGAACACTGCTGCTGGAGGAGAGGACTTCCAGCGGTACCTGGGGTGCTGGGGCAGTGTCCTACCGAGGCTCCGGCTTGGGGGGCAGGGGGATGGGACCACCCAAGGCGTGCTCCGTGTGTTGAATTTGGCTTTATCCTGGTTTCCGTAGCGACTCAAGTTAACCTGTGGCAAAATGTTGCCCTAAGAACAAAGCAGCCAGGAACGTACTTCCACTTTGAGGTTCTTAAAAATTGTAAATCAGGTAAAACTACAGGATATACTTAAAATAATGTATTCTAAATATAGTGATTTGCTTTCTGCTTCCTGAGCATTAGCTTTCATTTTTTTCCCCAGTTTTCCACAGCCATGCAGACTTTTGGTTTCCCTCTGTTTGAAATACATGTACAAACGTAAAAACAGGTAAACTGTAAAGGAAAAAACAACCACAAGCGTCCTACTCGTGTTCCCATGGCACATCCTTTTCCCTGGAGGTGACTTGTGACCCTCTCTGCAGCCCCCCTGGCTCCCCTTTCCCCAGAGAAGCCATCGCCCCCCACATTTCCTTTGCCAGGAGCCAGAACCAATGAGGCATTTACACAAAGGAGAGCCAAAATCCAGATAAAATTCAGTGTTGCCAAACACTCCTCCCCCACATAAGTGGCTGTAAGGAAAACCCTCAGCAGGCTCTTACTATGGACACGTATTTCCATGGAAGTCCTTGAATGGTGACTCAGGCCTGTCCTGGCTCTGGCCACGAGGCACAGCAGCGATCAGGGCTGTGCTGGGGCACAGTGGGAGGGGGTTGTAAATCTCTTGTTTCCCCAAGCATTCAGGATTTTCCTTTATTTGGTTTTTTAAAACGCTGGCAGCGTGCAGTCCCTGCTGCTGCTCCTTCCCCATATGGACAACATTTGTGTGGTGTTTGCTCAGGCAGCTGCAGCGTGTGCTCGCCCCAAACCCCCTGTTCCCAGCTGCATCCTGCCACACACGGCAGCATCCCCGAGCAGCCGCGTCCCGCTGATGCCAGACCCGGCACGGACAAACCGCTCCTGCCCAGCTCCACCACAGCCCCACTCGAGGAGGGAACGCTTCCCCGGGAGCTGCTCCCCACGGCAGGGCTCCAGCCCAGGCTCACCCTGGGGCAGAACCAGCACTGCCAGCGGCTCCTGGCTGCTCTCACAGGCCGAGCGTGCCAAGGTCCTGTGGCCCCAATACAGGTTTGTGTGTTTAGTTTCACGTGTCTCCAGCGCTTCCCCTAAGTACAAGGGCGCCTTTCACATGGAGGCAGAAGGAAGATTTAACTCATCAAGTTCCAGCTGGCATCGGTGTGGGGAGACTCTCTCATCCCTTTAGCACTGAGTTCTCCCACCGGAGGGAGCCGGGCGACCCTCAGAGCTCCTCCCAGCCCTGCGAGTCCTTTTGCTGCTGACGACAAGGGAGATACGAGCAAATACTGGTTTCCCACTACCTGTCAGGAAAAGGAAAAGCAATTTCCAGTGAGCACTGGTAACAGGAACGCTACGCTGCACAAAAAGGGGAGGAAAATTCCAGAGGGAGCTGGGTGTCGGCAGAGAGCTGTGAGCAAACAAACACCCCTCCCCAACATCCTTCCAGATCAAGAGACTGAGGCACTGAGAGAACTCATGCTTTAATAGACACTGAAATCACAAAGAAGAAAGGCCAAATGCCTTAGCAATTTCAATAAAAATATGAAAATCTTTTTACATGGTAAATTTCATAATATAAAAAGTTTAATGCTGTCTGGAAACAGAGTTTTAATTTACAAAGAAAGTCCATAGAGGCCAAACATGGCTAACACTGCACATAGGGAGAGCGAGTGCTGAAGGGCTGCTGCTGGGAAGCCTCTGCTGACCATCCTCTGTGGGTCACTGTCTCCAGCGCTCTTCTGCAGCTGAGGGGACGAGTGTCCACACACACGTGCAGCCCTGCTGGGCAGCATGGCAATGCAATGAACCCAAAACTGCTCAAACCCATTATCACCATCCAGCTGAAACTACCAGTGCTTCCTGACAGATTCACAGACACCTCTGTGCCCCTGGATCTGTTCTGCAACTTGGAAGAGATGTTCACAGAACGAGCTTGCCCTAATGAAAGAAAATATGGCCTAGAGTGATATGCGTGGGTATAGCACCCCCTCAATGCTTTTTCCTTGTTTCAGTAAGGTATGATTAAAGAGAAGGAAAACCAATATCAGGCCAGAGGTACAGGCTAACCAACAAAATCAAATTAAACTAGATTTTGATCACGGGGTGTTACTGTTCCCATTTAGTTGGAGCTAAAGACAGTCAATAAAAAAATCTGAAGTCTCGCACAGTAAAACGTACAGGGCAAAACCAAAACATTCTATGGCCTTGGGGAATGGTTGCATGTGGCAGGTTTAATGTGAAAGTGGTTAACACCTAATTGTTATTGCTCACTGTATTACGCAGTGTTGTCACTTGTACCATGCACAAATACAACAACGACAAATGCATTAAACCCACAGAAGGAATTCTAACAGCAAATGGAGAACATGTGATTTTCATTTCCTGAATTTCTCCACGTATTGGGCAAACCTGATAAAACTCTTTTTTTCCTCACAAAGGGGTTGTTTCTCATTCAGGAGGTGGAGGAGTGAGGGACAAGGTGTGCAGTGTCTCCCAGCCACGAGTAAGCATGCATTTCATGGCTCCCAGCAAGCCAATGGAAGTGACCCGTGCCAAGTCACCGGAGACCTATTTCCCAAAAGACTTGTTCTAGTGACACTCACCTTCCATATTTATACAACATCAAATTCCCAAATACCCAACTTTCTCTACATCCAAACCCTTCCCTGCTTCTAATGCTCCCCCCTCCTTAAAAACAACAACAGAAGAACCACTCCCCCGCACCCCCCACCCCGATTTAGCTCTGTCTGAAAGCTTTAAGCCAGCACGAAACCTGCTGGAGCACAGAAATGGGTTGTAACAAAACGGCAGCATAGAATTTCTACAGGTTAAAAGATCCTTTAGTTATGGAAGTAAACTACAACGAAGAGGCTTATTTCTGGCATGTTATGCAGCACTACAGGGAGTATTTGCTGTTGCTATAAACAAAAAGCTGCCCGCTTCCATCCTGGGTGTTCCTGGGATGTCGTTTCAAGAAGTTTATGCTGGTTAGAAACAGAGCAGGTCACATGAAGTCTCTCAGCAGTCCTGTGACCACAGCAAGTGGCAAGATCAACAGCATCACTGTCTCCACAAGGGGCAGACGCTGTGCTGACTCATTTTGGCCCACTATTCTAATTTTTCCTGCCAAATGACACGAAGGTGATGTTTAGCACCAAACCATCACAGGAAGATGTCATGCACAGACAAGTAACTTGCACCATAATGAGTTGAACAGATTGACTCAACTGTTCTGCTACATTGTGTATGAGTAGGTAACTACTCTTGCTCTCTGCACTGAAAACTTTGGTGATCCCCCCTCCCTTGTTAGCTGGCTGTAACAGCCCAGCCCAGCATCCTTTGCCTTTAGTGCTTGCGTTCGTTCCTTGCGACGATTCTCCCGAAACCAGCAGATTCCAGAATATTCTCACAGCAAGCATCTGGTTATGCCCTGTGAGTAAGCTGAGCCTAAGCAATTTCATGTTTCCATATCAGAACTGAATTCTCTGCCCTGCTATCGTGCTTTTCCTCCAAGATCCCTAAGAAAATCTCGAATTATCAGATCCACGTTCACAACAAGAGCATCCAGCCATGCTAAGTACAACAATTCTCTGCATCAGCAACGTACCTCTGGTACGTCCACAGAGCCGCCTGCACTCTCCATTCAGCTGCAAGACTGGAAGTTGACTTAAGATCCAGCTAAAACTCAGGGCCTAATGTATTCAGCCTCACAACACCTCTGTGAGGTAGGTAGGTAAGTATTACTATCCCCATTTAGATAGAAAGGGAAGACGAGGCACGGAGAGGTGAAGTGATTAGCCTTCAGTCAGTCAGCCAGTTCTGGGAGTGCAGAATAGACACCAAAAGCCTTGGTGATCCAGTGCTCTGACTTCATAGCCCATGGCCTGTGAATACCTTGCGTGGATCTGAGCTCACGTGGCGGGGCTGATGCTGCCGCACGCCCACGGCTTCAGTGCACGTAAACGATCACTGGGATCCTGATCACATCACTGCATTCCACAGCCACTTAGAAACCATCTCCAGCCTGACCCCTAACTCCTAAACCCCACCTAGCCTAGGGAAGCTGACTGTACACATCGCCCTGGGGGTGCTCTTGGTCCCCTTTCCTCCACACATCAGAGGGCACTCAGGTTCTGCATCCAGCCCCTCCGCTTGCTGCCTTGCATTCTGGCTCCAGCTGCACCAACAGCTGCTTACACTGGTACACCTGCTACAAATGAAACTTGTTTCCACACCTGCTCCAAAGGAAACCTGCCTCCACAGCAGGGAAAAGGTTCGCAGACCTGCCTGCGCTGAGCCCTGGCAATGATTATGCAGGATCGAAGAGGGATTTTTTTTGGTCAGGTGATGTCTGAATCACACACACTGATGTCACATTCTTGCCTGTCGTGGAACTGCAAAATAATGTTCTGAGCTGCAGCATCTGTGATCCTTTTCCGTGCCCACTGAGCAGACAGAGACGTAAGTACTGCCCAAATACTTTCCAGGATAAAAAGTTCACCTTCACAATGTGGTGTGCCAGAGAGACCAGAGCACTCAACAAAACCAGAACTTGTCTCTCTGATACACACTCACTACCTCACACTCAGGCTCACCTGGTTTGTTAGGCCCCAAGCATATCCTTTGAGCAGACCAACCAGCAAAGTCTCATCTGAGGGGTTTCCCTCCAGAAAAGTTACCTGAGATGCAGATTTTAGAACGGGGCACCTCTCTGCTCTTGTCTTTATTTCGCCAGCCTCTAAATGATGCAACAGAACTGCCAGATCCTGCTGCTATGGAGTTTTACTGACAGCAGTTTCTGGTTTGGCCAACCTGGCAGAGGTATCTAGAGGCATGTGGTCTTCTCTTCTGTCAGCCTTTGAAAGCAGTTGAGTAAATGGCTCATCCTTCTCCAGGCAGAGACTTGTATATACGTTCTCTGTGGTACACAGGAATGTTCTGCCTCCTCTCCCTTTCCTCTCCAACCCCTGATATGTATAATTTCTGTACAAAAAGCCAGCTGTAGAACTTCTGGTTAAGAAATACAAGGAGGTGGCTTAAAAACCAGTATTTAATGAACAGACAACCAGATGCTTTGCACCTGCTGCTGCAAATACTGAATACTACAAAGAACCTGTTATCAGGTGAGTCTGGCCAAGGTCCTGATAAGGGAAACTAAAACCCATGTGTGTGAGGCCGTGTGCCCCCACAGTGACAGCAGGCCAGCCTGTCCCATCCCTGGGCACTGCCAGCTGAGAGCATGACCACGGCTGCTTAGCTACTGGTTCTATTTTGGTAAAGGCAAGTGGGCAGAAGCAAATACTGTAACAAGACTGTAAGTCATCAGCTGGTACTCGGGACATTTCAACATTTGGAGGAAGGGAAAAATCTTCCTGGTGACAAAAATTTATACCCGTTCCCAGCTGGCAGCCTCAGGGGACGCACAGCTCCCAGAGTGTTGCCAGGTGAGGAATGAGCTGATGTCATGGCATTTGTGGTTTCAGGGTGTCTGTGTCCATTTGGAGGGATCTTCTGTGGCGAAGCAGCAAGGTGTTGCCCAATAGACAGGTCCTTCAGTTCCAGCTTCTCTGCACTTTCTTCTTTGCTGTGCCGTGGAGATAAATTGAGCAAGCTGAGGACATCTTTCTTAGAAGTCATTGTTCCAGGAGCTCCTCGGAGAATCTTTATTGGGCCGGTGGAGTGGTGGGGAGTGCTTTGCCAGAACATCTTTAAGTTGTGAATTGCTTGCACTTTTTCATCGATGGCAGCCAATTTTAATTTGTCTATGTCTGGGGCATCAGCTGGGCTTGAGCGAGCAGAACCAGCTGAGGAATAAGAGAGAGCAGGAGACGGAGTGCTGCCACCAGGAGACTGATGCCCTGAGCTCGGAGAGATATTTCTAGGTGATTTAGAAATATGAGCACTATAAGGAGAGCTGGGGTACTTGAGTTTAAAGGGAGGCTGCTCAGTTAGGGACCCATGCGAATCACAACCTGGAGATGGCTGCCCACTGTACTGGCCCGTGCCTTCTCTGTTTGACATCTCCGACGTTGTGGGGCTGTTATAGCCAGAGCTCACCTTCTGAAGGGATGAACTCCTCGTTGGAGGCTTTGGTTTAATCGCAAGAGGCGAAGATTGATTCCTCTGGCTGGAGCTGACGGGCCGGCTGAAGGCGCTGGTCTCCGAGGAGCGGAAGGCGGACACGCCGGCCGGGCTGGGAGCCCCATCGTCCGAGCTGTTGCTCTTGCTCATCTGGCTGCTGCTTCTCTGAAGACGTTCAACAGCAATGAGGTGACTCTGAGTTTCCTCCAGGATTTTTTGGGCCAACTCTTGCGGATCAAGCTTTGGATTACTGTCCTCCTGGGATTTGACGGTGCTGTCAGTCTCAGTGCTAGACTGATCAGATTCCCCAGTATCAGAACTTGCAAGCTTCCCAACTTTTTGGAAAGGTGAATTTGGGCTGGGGATGAGAGTCATTTTAACAGGAGAATTTGGAGTACTTATGCTCCCTTTGGAGTTGACGGACACTTTAATGCCTCCGTTCTGACTAGTTTTGGGCTGTTTGTGATCAGGGGAAAATCTTGGTTTTACGTTTTCCTGGTAATTGGCCAAAGGCTCATTGCTGATTATAGAGAAACCTTCATACTCTTCCTCATCTTTGCTGGCTGCAGTGGCTTGTGGTGACAGCTGGCTCTGAGCTGCAGACCTGTGTGGATAGATATTCTTGGGCCTCTCATAATCCTGGCGTCCTCTGTGTCCTGCCCCATCCAGCACATTCTCTGGCTTGGAAACAAAACTCATGGAAGAAGCAATGGAGCTCAGGCTGTACACAGAAATGGCATCTGAGGCAATGCTGTCTGGACAGGTAGGAGAGAATGGAGGGTTTTGATACTGGGGTACAGGGTTGGAAACAGACTGAGCAGAAGCCAGTGACTCCAGTGATGAGGAACTGTCCAGGCTAAGGCGCTTGGGCAGCTCCGTAGAATCTAAAAAAGAAAAGACAATAGTATGTACAAACATGCCCCTAGATACACCACAAAATCAAATAAAACCAGGTAACATTCTATCAGAACTAAGAGCAAATGCTACAAAACATGTCCTCAGGCTCTGTGCTACTGCAGAACAACCAACTACTACTTAGGTAAGGAAAAAGAAGTGCACAGCCCAGGCAAGAACCTCTGTCCAGGTATCCTAGATAGAAGTTGTCAGTTCATTATCATTTTATATCTCAAAACCAAGAATGAGTTATATGTCCTCCAGCTGCTGGACTCTAACTCCAGATTCTGCTCAGACATGTCTGTCCCATACAAAAACAACATTTGCTCCAGTCTCTGATCACATGAGGTCTGTGGGACACGTGTGTGATGTGTGACCTCTGCAAAGGTGCGAGTGTGAGACTTCAGCAGAAGCCACTCTGATCAAATCATCAGATGACACAAGAGCAAAAACTACTCTAAGCAGCTTTACCAAAAAGTGCCAGCAAGGATTGTAGAGCAAAGTGCATGGTCCTCCTGGTAGCTTGTTTCCCAGTTTTCAGAATGACCTCCTCTTGGCCAACTTCACAAAGGTCAAAACCTGTAGTGGGACGTGGAACAGAAAATTACAGCTCACAGGAAGACCCTCTGTCTCAAATAAGAGTAATCTCATTTATAACACAGACAGAACAGAGAGGTACGACAGCCTGCAGCACCCTTGGAAGGATGACTTCACCTCTCAGTGCAGTTTGTTGTCTGTTATTTATTACTGCTTAGCACACCTTCTCCAGGTGTTGGGAGCTTTGTAACACTCATTAACAAATCACTCCTGTCAACACTTCTTTAGTTGCAAATTATTTGGAGTTGTTGGGGAATGATAATACCAAACACATCTCAGGGGAGAGGGTCCCCTGGTAAATGCCAGGGTAAATGCCAAACCATTTACTATTAATTCCAGGTTTTCTCACAGAAATGGAGCTGAAGAGCACAGACCTTGGAATTTGGCAACTGCAGGCTGGGCTGCAGGAGGCAGACAAATGTGAAGCTATGAGTTTCATCACTGCTTCAAGCCCCCACATGAGACACCAGCAATGGGTTTAGAGAGACAACAGAAAGAAGTGTTTTCCTACCTAGAGCTGCCAGAAACTCATGACAGCCAGGCAGCCTCCAGAGCTGGACACTGATGGAGACCTGGATTGGTGCAGAGGGGAAATCTTGCTCCTTCTCGCCTGCCTGAAGTTGAACCAGGACTTGATGCAGCTGAAGACAGCAATACAGACATTAGCCATTCCTCACAACTCACATCACTGCTTCTCTTACAGCCACAGATAAGGCAACGCCCTTTCCCTGGACACCCTTTCCCTGGACACCCAGTTCAGCTGCTGCTCCTGAACAGAGCAGTGAGATGGGAAGGTCTGGGAAGAAGGACAGTTCAGGGACAGCAACATCAGACAGACTGGAACAGCAGCAATGGCAGGGACAGACCAGGGGTGAGGGCTGGGGGGTGGCCAGTGGAAACTGAGCAAGAAGGAAGCATAGCAGGAACATCTGTGAAGGGAAAGAAAAGGAAAGAGATACTCTGGGGCTGCTCACAGAAATATACTAAAGCCCATTCCATGACTGAGCCATACTCCTTATGCAAATCCTAAGAAACTCATTAACTGGGCAGAACAAGTCATATGAAACCATGGAAGACTTTCCTAATATCTCCACGGCCTCCAGGAAAGAAGTTTCTCAACTGTGCCCAAGGGACAGAAGTAGCAAGCTAGAGAGAAAATGTGTTTATGAAGATCTGACACAAATTAAGATGCCAGGATCCCGTGTAATTCACCAACACAGCCAGGGCAGCGAGGATGGAAAGCCATTAATCAGGGCCCAGCTAGCCTCAGGACCACCCATCTCTCACAACCCACAAAAGCTTACACAGGCCTTTTTCCACAGTAGCTCTGTGGAGCAAATCTCAGGCCTGAGAGCGGGTGCAGACACGTTGCAGCACAGGGCATGGGTCTGCAGTGACTCTGGCATGTCACCCTGCACCGCAGTGTCATCCCCGTGCACATCATACTCACCAGTCCCACCACATTTTTAACAGCCTTCGGGCAGCAGGTAACAAGAAAGGAAAAGAGGAGAAAAGAACATGGGTTACTCTGTGCTGCAAAGTGCCTGTGCTGAGGAACCTTGCAGGGACACATCTGTGTGTGAACCAGCACCCTGACTGCAAGATGCCCTGTCCAGAGAAAGAAGGGAGCAACGGGAATGGCCCGAGCTGTGAATCCAACAGCGTGGGAACAGGCAACTGGAATCTGGGAGTGCCCAGCTCATGACAGCTCAGACACTTAGCAGGCAGACACTCAGGCCAACCCACACTCTGGCAGGAGGCTGAACATAAAACAGCCCTTCTCTTGTTTCCTCTGGGACACAGTACTGGCGCTCAGTGCAGTCAGCAATCCCTAACTTCTCCTTGCACATACAGTAGTACTGAAGTTCTCTCTTTAGTGGCTCCTGCCTTCTCTTTTGCACTCAAAGTAAGCCTTTTCTATCCAGTGCAGCCGCTCAGGCTCCCACCTTGCTTCACTGAAGCCAAGAGCACCTGCTCCCCTATGATGCCGGCCACCCACTCAGGAAAACCAACGAGCAGCGCCCACTGACTGAAAAGTCTGACACCCTGCTTCTGTCTGGAACAAAGTCTGCTTTCCTCTGGGACAGGCAGAGCCCCAGCTGCTCACACCATGACTGCCGAGAGGCAGGAGAGGAAAAAAGCAATAACCACAGAGGAGGGGAGAGCTGAGCTGCAAACTAACATGGAACAGGATAGACTGGTGCAAAAGGGAATTCTGCCAGGGGTCTGGGCTATGGAAGAACATTTGCAAACCCAGTGCAATATCCCTGCCAGTATTTACTCTATGGGGTGGCGAGGAAAGGGTGAGTTACTTGTGCACAGCCAGCTGAATGTTTTTCCTTGAATAATTTAATTATGTGAGGCAGGGCAGCAATCATGAAGCCGCCTCATCAGCACTCCAAGGCATTTCGAGCCATGGGAATGCTGTCCTCTCCTCCTCACACCCCTCAGACCTGGCCTCCCTTGGGTGGCCGTGAGGGAGATAACCCTGCAGTTAACCACACACATCTCAGGCACTGATGAGAGCCAAGGCAAGAGGCAGAACACCACCAAGGACATTGGTCACCAGTGTCATTAGAAACATCTCATACTCTGCTGCAGATCCTAACAGGAACCCTTTCCTTGGAGCAGACTCATCCTAGCGGGCTGCCAGAGCCACTCAGAGGGTAACAGAGAAGCTGGGGCTCTTGTCTGGCTTTTTGTGCAGACTCCACGTGACTGAAGGAAGGGCAGCCCAACACCACACAGAGCCAGTCCCGGCTCCCCACCACAGTATTGCCTGGAATGCTTCTGCATGGCAAAAGGGGAAAGGCAGTGAGATATAGGCCCATTCCTTGTGTGAGTGTGTCCATGTACTAAAGCAGGCAAATGATGAAGAGAAACCTCATTACAGGAGCACTCAGGACAGTAAGAACCATGGAATGGAAAGCAGCCAGGCTGGTGGCGCAGAGAAAGGTCAGGTTAGGCTAGGCATGCTCCAGAGACTGGGGAGAGGGAAGAGCGTGAAGGAGGTTGAGGGGAGCGGGGAGAAGTCCCATCACCACGGGTAGCACTGCCCTTCTCCTAAACACCAGAAATCCTTTCTGCAGAGCTGTGAGCACACAGAAAGGCTCAGTGAGTTTTCTGACAGGCCTTGCATTGCCCAAAGTCAGCCATACCTTGGGACTTCAGTGGACAAAGAGCAGCCAGTATGGGCCCTAGGCCGGATGGCCAAACAGCAATTAGGGGTCTGTTACTCAATTCCCCCACACTGCTGTAGGTTTTGTGCTTCCACTTGTCACTCAACGGGGAGTCCCAGGGCCACGCAGCCCAGTAACCCACCTGCATATTTTCCTTCTGGACACACACTTTCATTCACACAAACAGGCAAGTTTAGAACTTCAACCCTCAAGTCTCCTAGCAAGCTCTGAGTTGATAAACCAGGGCATCGACCGTTCTGTGTATTTCTGAATTTACTGACCTGGGAAGAGCCATTTGGAACCTGGTACTGGAGGAAAACCTCCCAACTCACCCTGTTGATAAGCTGCTCTCCTGTTTCTGAAGCTGTGATAAGTTTACAAAGTGCCTGAAGTGCAGGGTTAGGCAAACCTGAAAAACATCAGCAGAAACATCTGTATCTGTTTCTTGACTGCAAGAAATGCAACAAACCTGAACAGAACACACACTCGGCTAATTCCTAAAACCTCTCCCCCACATCACTGGACAGCTCTGGAAGCAGCAGCAATTTCCAGAAAAGCAAAAAGTCTTCCCACTTTGCATCTGATGACAGGTTTCCTGACTGAGAGCTGGGAGAGAGGAACAGTCACATCATGCTTACTCAACCCAGTAGCAAATGATTCTCATCTGTGACGAAATTTTCAGTAAACATTTACTTTTAGAACTTCTTCCCAGTCCAACACATTGATTTCATTGATGTAAAACATCCCTGTTGAACATGCTGACATCACAGAAAGGCGGGAAAGGCTGATGTCTGCCTGGTCAGGGCCCACAGCTGCCTCCTCTCACCTAGGAGGGACTGGATGGTGGTGCTGCACTGCTGCAGCCGGTCCCCAGGGTCCGAGGTTGGGAAGAACACCGCTGCTGGGAGGCCGCTGGCTGGCGGATCCAACCGAAATCCCACCGCCGTGAGGAGCGCCTGCCAGCCCGGAATGCCACCAACTTTATTCTCCACGCTCTGCTGGGAGGTGTACATGGAGTTGTGCTGCCCGTTCTGGATTCGCTGCAATGATTTCTCCACCTGTGGGGAAATGACACAGCTTATTGTTCAAGATACTGTTACTGACTGCCTCTTTTTACACCAAGGGGCTGGAACAGCAGGCTGGGGTCAGCAAATCCAAGGCTGATCCTGGCCTATCTCACACAGGAGGACATTAGTGCCTTGAAAACAGAAGCTCCAGTAACTCAGCATTCACAGTGGTAACATCACAGTGATGAGTGTCAATATTCTCTGGGACTCTGGGAACAATAATGCCACAGGAAACAAAGTAGCAGTTTGTTTGGGATAGCTTCCTGTAAGCCTGGCAGCTGCCTTTCTCCCCAAAAGATGACTCACCTTGGGGCTCCAGCCTGCTTATTACCAGACAAAGAGCCTGCAGCCACACGGCAAACAGGAAAGAGAGATGAATGTCCACAAACCCCAGCAACATTCACAGGTTTCCATCATTCTACGGGTACTTCACACTCCTGTGAGACCACAGATGATGCATTGGGAAGGAAAGTATCAGAAGTCATGAGTGATCATCCCAGCCACCTGGCAGTTGGCTCCAGTCCCGCTGTTCCCCAGGACAGACTGGTGGCACAGATGGGGACAGAAGGGCCTCTTATCTTCCAAATATGCAGAGACAGCAGTGACTGTGCTCTGTGTTTCCATGACTGCCATGTTCGTAGCTATTTCCCTGTATAAACAATTAATCCCATTGCTTACCTCTTAAGCAGAAACCCAGTTCAACAGCTAATGCAAACCAGATGGGTCTGGGGAGGATTCTGTCACAATACAATCTAACATTTTGCTTACTTTGCCTATTTTTGCACTGAACACTTCCTTAGGTGTCCCAGCCTTTCCACACTGACCCAGAGCTTTGCAAGAGGCTACGTCATGGCAGGGGAGAGGGGATGAAGGTGTACATATATATACATTTTCAAGTGGGAGTGGCTGCACATCAGGGTGCTGCTGCTCCACTCCTGGTTTGCAGACACATGCCCACAGATGAGGGTGTCTCAGGACTGGGTGGGCTGCGGTGCCCCTCGTGGCTGGGACAGCGCTTCCTTTCCCTTACCAGGTGAAGCAGGACACGCAGAGCATCGCGAGCCCTTTCAGGGTGCTGCAGGATCTCAGTCAGGGCCTGTCCTACCAGCGAAGAAGGGCTGTTCAGCTTCATATCACTCCCAATAAGCATGAAGCCTGCAGGATTCAGGAGGAGAGACAGTCAATCTCCTGTTGTTATGGAGAATGTTCAAACCAGACACAGATGTCCTCTGCCCTCAAGACTAGTGAACAATGGTTCACTGCACCCTGCACAGGGACATTCTTTTCCCAGAGCAGCTGCCCACTCCCTGCCCAGTGGTGCAGACTGAACTTCCAGAAAGTTCCTAGACACTTCTTACTGTCCCCTGCTACTAAATGAACCGCATCTTCCTGTTCAAGCAAGCAGAAAACCACTGGATTGCAGCTAAACTTGTCCAGGCATGCTCCAGGTCTCCTCTACAGCCACAAAAATCAGCACATGCCAACAGTGGTCATAGAACAGAACTGAGAATATGAAAAGTTTTCACTGTCCTGGTCAGAAACCTGTCCTGGCTCATGCACCATTCAATGCCAGACTCCCCAGATGTCAGCACAAAGAGCTCTACATTTCCCTTCTCATTCCCACAGCAAGGACGCAGCTGCTCCTGGCTCTGGTGCTCTGTCAGTGCCAAGGGTCAGCGGTGGAAGTCAGGGACTGTGTGTGATGAACTTGCACAGTACCATGGAAGGGGCAGTACTGAGACAGCCTGAGCAGCTGAAAGCCAAGGCACCATGTCCATACTCGTTCTTTTTTGCCTAGGAAGTGGTCACTTTTGGGGCTTTTTGGTGCTCTTTTCTTTTGAGACAGAAAAATCGTGGAAGGAAAATAAAATCCCAACTGAACTGTGGACTTGAACCTGAACTCAGCTCACAGCTGGTACTACCTGAACCACATCCTAACACTGGACTCAACATGCCTGAAATCATTGTCAGCCTGACTCATTTTAACAAGTTCTCACTCCTCCAGCCACGTGCAGTTCACACCAGAGCCATATTCACCACAGTTTCCTGAGCTAAATAACATGGTTCTGCTGCCTGTGCAAAAATCAATTTGGGGAATGCCTGCAGCTTTCAAAAACCAGGCCTCGTGCCAGGAAGAAAAATTAGGTTATCTGTACATATCCCTGTAACAGCACTGCTGAACTCCAAGACTTTGTCATTCCAAATCTCAACGTAGAGATCTAATTGTGAGGGAGCAAGCCCTAGCACTGCACAAGGAGCTGACACTGCTGAGACATTCCCAATGGAAGCAAGGGAAACCTTTCTCGTAAAAGGAAGAAAAGAATAAGCCCTACAAGGTTTACGTCACAGAAATCACAGCTACTTGCTGCTCCTGCTTCTAGCAGCACTACTCCTGCCTCCTGCTGAAGTGTCACTAAATTCTCCATTAAATTCTCCTATATGTGTGCTCCAGCTGACTCCACCTCAAGGACACAAGAAGCGTGAGCCTGGAGATTTCAAACATAGAGAATGAGCTGTTGTACTGCACTTTATTTCTTTCCAGTCATGAGACACACTTCACCTCACAACTGCTTCCAATTATACCCAATCCATACCCACCTACTGTGCACAGTGAAATGCCAACGAGTCCCACGACACTGACATTCAGCCACACTCAGCTGAATCGGGGTCTGACACGCAGGGGCTGAATTCCGGGAAAGCACAGGGCACATGCTGCTCCCAATTACCTGCCAGCACTGCTCCTTGCTTCGCTCATATAGTATGGCAGCTCCCTAGAAATCACATCTGATTTGTCCAGAAAGCTGTTCCTACCTGCCCAGTTGGCCGGATGGGAGAACTGCTTGCTGCTCTGCACGGTTTTCATCGCTTCTCCGAGGGCTGCGCTGGCTTTCATCCCGTTTAACAGAGAGGAATAGAAGGCGTGCACAAACATTTTGGAAGCAGCCACGGGAATGGGCCAGAGTGACACAAGGACACACTGAGCCCCAGCAGCCAGGAATGCTCTTGTCAAGCCAATGACTCCATCAGAAGTGACTTTGCTGTTGGACTCTTGGTAAGAGCCAAGAACCACTAGCTTGACAGGAAGACGCAGATCCAGCACATCAGCTGCTGTAAGCAGGAACTCCTGAAGAGGAGGGCAGTCCGAGATGCTCTCCACATCACTGGCATCATCCTGCATCCTAAGAGATTCTGGGATTGTGTAGGGGTTCCCGAAAGAACTCTTGCTGCTGGCTGGATTGCTGTCAGTGTTGGGTGTCAGGACCAAAGCAGCCAGTTTCCAGGAGACGTGGGTTGCAAAATGGACACATTCTGCCTGAGTGAGGGCACTCATGACTCTCTCTTTTGTTGATGAGCTGCCGACTAAGGGCTGGCAGCCAAGTAACTCAGATACCATATACGCTTCCTCTTCTGCAGAGGGCATAGGTCCCCACAGCCACCTGTCCATAACTGCTGAAGGGAGTTTGGGATTTCCTATAACAGCTGCCATTGAGGTAGAACTGGAGTAAGCAGGAGTATTCTTCCTCACATGGGACTACACAGAGAAAGAGAAAGAGAAAATGGGGTTCAAAGATCCGGTTTTTATGGTGCTGGTAATAAAATTTCCTGTCCCTTTGGCTCTAAACAGAAGCCTGGTTGTCATAATTACAGGAAGACTGCATTTCTTAAGTTTCTTCTGTTTAACTATTCCAAGGAACACCTCCATTTGAGTCTGATCAAGACTTCTATCCCCAGATCTTGGGTGAACAGATGGGTAAGAACAGAAAGCAACAGATATAGCCCAGGTCCCTTTGAGGGCTGCAGCAGAGCTAAAAGCATCAAGAAGATTCCAGGTTCTCACATTACTGGAACACTACCTGCAATCACTCACTAAGTTGTTCCTCGTACCTGTATTTCCAAGATCAGTGTCAGCACTGCCAGCAGAAGGTGCTGCATGCAGCTGATACTGAATGGAGTAGCAGTAATGCTGACAACGTTCAGACCCTTTTGCTGTTCCACTGACTGTGTTTAACCCAGGGCAAACCAAAACAGTGCAGCAAAACACTGCCCAGCAACAGCAGATGTGACTTGGTGCATTGTCCCAGAGACCTGGGCATTAGAAATGCTGCTGCCAGACCTCAGCATGAAGATACTTCTGCAGGATTCACCTGTGGGATTTGCTTTCCCTCATAGCTTTGGTGTCCTGAGACATTAGTGGCCTTCCCCACTCAGAACACTAAAATGGAGGTGAACATACCAGCAATGTGACAGGACAGTCAGCTTGGCAAGGAAGCTCAGCACAGATCACAGACACCTACATCTCTGTAGTCTGCCATGTAGTTCCACACTCAGCACATGCAATCCTTTAGAGGAGGATATCCAAATGATCCAATCCCCTTGTCCTTCCTGGCATGCCTGGGGCTGTGATTTTGTGCTGCAGGAACTACATCAGAACCTACTTCAGAGCTGTGGTGCTCAGCGTGCTCCTCAGACCCAGGGCGGCCTGTTTGTGGTTTCTGTTCTTGTGTCTGGCACAGCAGGACAGAGCTGCTGCTTTCTGAGCATGTACCAGAACCTGCACCCACAGGAGAGGCTCTGTGAGAGAGGTTTCATAAGCAGTGTCAGACCTTGGAGCTGGGATTCAGTGACTGGATGGATGGCACTGCAATGAGGCTGAAGCGCTCATAGAGGTACTCATTGGAGGAACTGCCCTTCAGGAGAGCAAAAGGAATGAGGTACAGTTCTCCCTCCAGAACCAGGATCAGCTGACGGTGGCGACCAACAGGCCCGCTGGAATGCATCAAACCCTGAAAAGAAAGGAGAGAGAATTCGTTCGGCCCTTTCGCTCCACCAGCGTCCCCGCCTGCACTTGCCAAGCATCAGGCTCTAGTCTGACCCCACGTCGGGTTTGGAAACACCCACATCACAACTCTGGGTGACAGATGAGCATGCGTCCTCTGCAGCCGGACTGCTGCTCACCGACGCCCAGCCAGCTCCACTGAGAGGAGTGAGCGCTGAGCCACCGACCCTTACGGTCTGGGGCATCATCCTGGCCTCAGCCCGTGCGGGGCCCAGCCTCACCCTGGTACTGCAGCTCCTTCCACTCCGGCCTGAAACCTTGGCTAACTCCAACCACCTATGTCTTGTCAGTATTGTCATCACCTTATGCTTTGTCAGAGAATATTCTTTCTGATATTGAGTTTCTAAAGAGCCATTTCCTCTGAAGAGCGAACAATCTACAGACAGATTGTGTCCATGGCCTGCACTTCCACACACTTGACATAGTCATCAACCCAGAGTCACCAAAAGATCTAACTAGAAAGCATCTTATGGATGAAGGAGTGAAGCAGAGAGTTTAGTCAACAGGGAACATGCAGCTGGGCACAAAAAGTGGCAACTGCTCCTGGTCCAGTGTAACTGTGGAAATTTACTAATCTAGTGTATCATAAAAAATAATTAGTTTTCACCCCAGGAAAGAGTAACTTCAAAGCACTGAAATTTGCTCCAGCTTAAACACTGGCAGCCCACAAAAAAAAAAGGATGCAGGACTAGATCCTTGTCTCTAGATTCTCAACTCTAGATGGTCTCTAAGGCCCCTTTAAACCCAGACTGTTCTGTGAAAATGCCACGCTTCAGAAACCACCCCCAAGCTGTCTGTTCTTGCTTTCCCACACTGAGAGGGTTTTGGTAAGTGTCTGTGCCCAAGGCTTACTCCTTCCATGGGTCCTATCAGTAAGTCGTAGAGAGCACGGAGTGGGGGTTTGGTGAAAGAAGTCTGCCTCCTTGGAAGTGATGATGTTCCATCCTTAACGGGAGACACGGTACTGCTGAACAGGCTGGTCATGCTCTGGCAGCTCCTGTGGGCAAAAGCCAAGGGAGAGGTTAGCTGCAGGAATCTGAGCTGCCCGGTGGCTGCCCTGACTTCTGACAGTGACATGAGCCGGGCCGTGTCATCCAGGGGACTCTGCTCTGTAAGATGCTTCACGGGAGGACTTTAGCGAACAGTGACATTAATGGCAGGATGAATCAGCTGCAGACAGCATATGACATTGCTATGGAGTGTCTCTGCACACTCCAGTGCCTGAAGTGCTGTTCCCAGTTGCTCCTGCACACCTATGGGTAGCAGCTGTGTACAGGCAGGCGTGAGAGCCACTGACAACTGACCACAGTCACAGGAGGATGTGCACTTGGGTTGTGCACCGACTGACCTAGTGTGATACCAGAGGAAATGTGACAACAGGCAAACCACGAGGCATCAAGATTCTGCCTGCGCTTCTGCCACTGCTGTGCAACACCTGGTGCCCGTTTCTGATATTCACACAGAGTTCTGCTCGTGATCTCCTGGCATCAGCAGCCACAAGTTACTGCCCTGCTGAGGAAATGAAGTTGCCCCATTCTGGGCTCACTAGTCCGGCAGCTGTGCTCCCCAGAAACGTTACCCTTGGCTTGGGGCCAGGAACAACCATTTTACATGGAAAGGGTAACTTTCCAGAAAGTTTTAGCAGGCGGACCTCAAAGAATAGGTAGGGAGGCCTGGGACATACCCCAGCCCTTTGCGACACATACCAACACACACGCTCAGAAAAATGCGTTTTTCCCTTTCTTTCTCTCCTCAGCTGCTGCAACCAGCCTCCTGACCCAGCTCACATCATGCCTAAGATCTATAGTTCTCTGAAGAAAAAAATGCTCTTACCACCCACAAGGAATTTCCATCTTATGGGCACATAGGAATAACCTCAGAATGTCAAGAGAAGCCTGGTGTCTGACTGCCCGTGCTCTCTGACCCAGAGATTCCAATGACAGTACCAGTATGCTGCTGCTTAGAGCTGCTGAAAACTCATCTGGGGGATTTGTGCAAGAGGGGATCAGCACAGGCTTGGCACTGTGTGCTCCCCTCAGACCCATCTGCCCTGCTTTGCTGCGGCACCTGACTGAGCCAGCATGCTTGGCAGCGTTCAGCTTCACAGAGCACAGATTTTAAAATCGGATCAGGAAAGAAAATCTGTGCAGGGATACCCCAGTCCTCCCTCAGGACCTTGTGCCCTGATCCTCCCTGAGCAGCTCGTTGCCAGCAGGCAGCACTTGCCAGCCCCACAGCCCATGTTCAGCGATTGTTACACACTCATTTACTGCAGGGAACAGGGGCTTGATTACTCCAATCAGCAAAGCCCTCCTGCATCTTGGGTTTCCCAGCCAAGCAGCTCTAGATTTATTTCTTCACCACTCAGATTGCTTTTTATGAGAACAAAACCAAGGAAGCACCATAAATCTCTCACATCTCCTGCATCTGTGTGTGGGTGTGTACACAAAGAGTGAGCAAATCCACAGGGGAGGATGGATCTCTTGTGGCAGGTGGAGCTGACTGGGAACCCTGGCCAGCCCATCCTTTCCTCCCAAAGAAGCCAACAAAAGGCTCCAGGTGCACTGCTGATTTCTACTTTGCTCTTGCAATGCAGAGGATCCCCTGATGTCTGAACAGTGAAATGTCTCATTTGGAAGCCTCTGCTCAGACTCTGCAGCGCTGCTGATTTATAACCCTTTGTACAGGCAGCCTGGCCTGCAGCAAGCAGAGAAACAGCACAAACAGCCGGGGCTTAGCTCTGCTCCCTCCCTTTGTCTTGGAGATGCAGGAACAAAGCAAAGCCTCAGAGAACAGGGGAGAAAGCTGTGTTGTGCAAGCCTTGTTGCTGACCACCAGCCTCACAGGTGCTGGCTCTGCTGAGGATGAGTGGGTGGGCCTGGGCAGGAAGGAGGGGTTCATCCCAGAACCAGCACGGAGCTGCTCCTGCCTTGGCACTAATTAGGACTTTGGACAAGTCAAATACTTCCCATGGCCAAGCACAGCCATTGGGAGGGCTGGGAGTCAGGCCTGGTCTGACAGGGGTCTGACAGCCTCGGGAAGCTGGATACCCATCCAGCCTTCCTCAAAGAGACTCTTCCTAAAAATGCAGCCCTAAATCCACATTCAGGGCCTTTGACACACACACCGTACAAAGCTGTGGGAAGCTCCAGAAAACAGTCAGATCTGAGCTTCTTGTGGATCCTTTCAAGGATCCACAAGTATCTCCAGAACCCACTAGTGGTTGCAAAAAACCCACAGCCCACCCAGCACTCTCTGCCAGGGTGGTCTGCATGTTGGCAGCTGCAGCACTGCATCTTGGATGGCAGAGAACCACCACAGAAAGGACTCCCCAGCCCCCCAGGGATCCCTCTGCTCTGGAGGGGGTCAGCTGTACGGTTCTCCAGGGCAAGCTGTCAGGCCCTGAGGGCAGTAACAGGCTTCAGTGACCCTGAGCAGTTTGCCCTACCTAAGGAGCAGAGAAAACAGAAGCTGCAAGAAGACACGAGCCACTGTGGCTATCTTGGTGGCTGTACCAGTGGCATCCTCAGCTCAGACAGCCGTTGCCCAGTCCTGAGATCACCACAGTGTTCTTTCAGCGCTTCTTTCTCCTCCAAAGTCCATTTATTCTCAGAAATTCCCTAAGTGAACTGCCAACCCTCCAAGTTTGCTTTTCCAAGCAGAACTGCCAAAAAATCATACTATTCTCTGCTTAAAAGCACCTACCCTGAACTGAGGGCTCAGCAAGCCAGCTGCAAACAGATGTGGCAGTGTTAGCTCCATCCCCAGACCCCAGTATACCCCCCTCTACCGGCAAAAGGAGAGGGGCAGGCAGAGAGGCCATCCAGCAGTGTCTCCTCATCTTTTCACCTCAGTGCTCATGGCAAGAACATCACAGACACGGCTGCTTCTAATGCTCCCCCTGATTCTCTCCTGAGGGTGCTTTTAGTCAAATGCCCAAGATGCCCCATCCCTGGGCTGCTCCTAAGAGCTGCAAACTACTCACTTGAACAAGACACCTGAGCTAAGCTCCTAGGTCTGGATTCAAAGTAATGTTTGTGGTTCCTTTGGATCAGAAAGACAGAGATGCATGGTTGGCCACTGCAGTGTTCCTGAGGATTAGCATTCCCTGGAACAGAATCACATCCTATTTCTCCCTGTAGTCAGAGGGACAATCTCCTGTCTTTCTGATTTCTAAGCCTGATGAACTAGCAAAACCATCTCAGCAATTCTGGGGATCTGCCTGTGTGACCCAAAACTAGCAAGTACTCATAGTCCTTCATCAGTGCAGCAGCTTGAATAGATATGCTTGTGGATTCTGAGAAGAAAACCAGGCCAGTTGCTGGTGCCAGCAGGCAGCTCCCAGTTCTGTGGGGATGCTGTAACAGTTCACAAGCTCCAGTGGTGGCTCACAACACTCCAGGCTGATCACATTTGCTTTTCCAGCTGAGAAAGGCCTAGAGTATCCTGTGCTCACAAACCACAATGGAGCACAGATCCAGTCAGAAACCCCGGGTTGCATCACGCAGCCACACTGGAAAAATTCTGTCTTCAATTTTCTTTCCAAATGGTTGCCCTAAGCCCTAATCAGCACAGTCATGTGAAAGGCTGAGAACAAGTTGTAAGAGGCAGAAAATGAGTGGAGACTTGCAGCTAAGTACAGTCCTGTCACTCTGGAAATGTAGCATATTCCCAGCTAATTGGGACTGAGATAAACAGAAACATGTATTTCCATAACAAGTGTGCAGGAGAGAGCTCCAAGTTCCACATCTCACACACAGCAGGGACAAAACAGTGCTCCCTTGCAATTGCTTGGAGTCTCAAAATCAGCACTTGGGCAGGAGAAGAGGGAATTCAGAACGGCTGCTCCTCCAGACAGTCATCAGTTACAACTGGAACCAGTCCTTGCTGGCTCTCCCCTTGAGCACTGGCACTGGCTGCACCTAAACTTGCAGTTTAGAGAGAAGCCCGTCACCAAGACGTCTCCTGCTTGCTGATCCCCATAGCAGTGCTGCGTTCTCACCTGTTTAACAGGTTGTTCCTGCTGACCATCCTCAGGAAGCCGGTTGGATCAGTCATGGAGTTCAGCTTGTTATTCATCTCCTCAAACTGCTGGTCCATGATATCCCCAGCTTCACTCTCCGTCTCACTGCTAGCACAGGCTCTGGGGAGGGAATCAGTGAGATGAAGGAGTCATTGATGTGAGAAAGAACAACAGCTTGGTGACAAATGCTCGGCCAGTTTGAGCGAAAATGGTTTTCAAACAGAAGCTCAACCAAACGCTAATGCCAAATCTGCCCTGGCTTGCCTTTTGTCAGGCATACAAGACATTACCAGCCCCATCTCCTCTTCTTCTGGGATTCCTCAAGGTTTAGTGAGCGGCACAGCGGGGTGGGAGTGCAGGACCCAATTTCTGTGCACCGCAGGCAGGGACCTCTAAAGCTGCAGCACAACACTGAAAAGCTGAGTCTGCAGGAAACACCAACTCAACCCTTATCTGCCTGAGAGCACGTGGGAGCACATCCTTTGCACATCTCCACAGTAACTTCAAGCTCCATATGCTTCCTTCCCCGGCAAAGAGTGACATAGCAGAGGGAGCTGTGTTGCCACTCCTGTTACACAAAGAGGGAAAGCACAGAATGATTTACTCTTATCAATGCCCCAAGTGCTGCAGCACTAAAGAGAAACAGCCCAACAATTCTAAATTCCCAGTCTTCTGACATTAATATCTAAATTTTCTCAGTGCAATTGGGGTGCTCATGGTGGGCTGGGTTGGGCTCAGTGAGCATCTTGCACGTGAATCATTCTTTCTATTTTGTACACTTTTGTTATTAATGTTGTTGCTGTTACTGTTTTCTTGTCTCATTGCTGTTTCCAGTAAACTCTTCTTATCTCAACCCAGGATATTCACCTTTTGTGCCTCCAATTCTCTTCTCCAACCACCAGAAGGAGGAAGACGGAGGGAGCAAGCAACAGGCATTGAGGTTTGGAAAGTCTCAGTAGGAAAACTAAACCAGGGAATACCATTCCTAAACCACAACAATGGCACATCACAAACCTTGGAATTTGTACACTTAAGACAAACATAGATGCTACCTGCTGAAGCCTCCGTACATCTCATTTCTGTTTCCTTTTGGGTTCCTGACAGCTTGGAGCCTCTCCTCAAGGGCATGTTTCCCAGTAAAGGGTACAGGAATTAAATGAACACACAACCCATACTTGTGCAGGCAACTAGAGCTGTGCCTCTGTTGCTTTATGGACCATGGATGTCTTGTTAGGGAATTCCCCAGTCAATATGATTTATAACCTGGTAAGTCCTCACAAAAGCCAATCACTTCATGAACTCTGAAATGGGGACGGCTGAATCACAGACAGGGAGATTAAAAAAAAACCAACAACATAGGGGAAAAAAGGGAAAAGAAAAGGTTGTCAACAGCCTCTCCCTGCACATTTTTCCTCCAGCTGAGAGATGCTCAGCTCTGAGTCCTGGCACAGTTTGGAGTAACACTCACAGCTCCTCAAAGAGGCAAAAATATTGAGTTCATGAACCCAAGAGAGCAGGTCACATGCTCTCCCTAAAGAGAGTGGAGTCTGTCCCGACACAAGTTCAAGCAGACTTTAAAACACCTTATGCTTTTTTTTTTTTTTTTTTGCATGAATGCATTACTTGGAGGATTAATTAGACCAGCTGAAAAGAACCCTTTCTAGCAGAACCTGAAGGCTGCAGTGCGGAACTGAACATCCTGTGCATCCCTTCCTCTCCAGAAAGCGTGAAGATGTGCTCTGGAGACACAGCAGTACCTCTAACCCTGCTCACAGCAGCATGAACAGCACCAGCTCTTCAACCTGAACCCCAGAGCACTCCAGCAAGCCAGGGACTGAGCACTCAAGTTCCCTCCCATGTGCTGTCCAGATTCACACCCTGCTGCTCTCCAGTGCTGGGCAGGGACTGAGTCTGGCAGCTTCTGCTGGGGCCCTGGGAGGCTGTAGAGCAGTGGAATCAGCAGGGCTGGGGGGAAGCACTTGAACCACATGGGGAAGAAGTTTCCAAGTAGAAAGTGATGTTCACCCACATGGAACAGCCAAGATTTGTTTGCTTGATTCCCTGCGCATAATTTTGACATGGGGAAAGAACGTCTGCCTGTGATCGTACCACACTGGTCCAAGGATCTTGGAGACAAGCATTAAACCCAGAATCCTCAACCAAAAATACACCCCCTACCACCACCACAAAGTGAGGAAGAAGCTGACATCCCAGCAAATTACAAACTCATCCCAGAACATGAAGACTGAAGGACTGCCTTTGCCAGGAGGAGAATCTGTGGTGACAAATAGTTAATGAAACTACCTCAACCAAAAATACACCCCCTACCACCACCACAAAGTGAGGAAGAAGCTGACATCCCAGCAAATTACAAACTCATCCCAGAACATGAAGACTGAAGGACTGCCTTTGCCAGGAGGAGAATCTGTGGTGACAAATAGTTAATGAAACTACCTCAACCAAAAATACACCCCCTACCACCACCACAAAGTGAGGAAGAAGCTGACATCCCAGCAAATTACAAACTCATCCCAGAACATGAAGACTGAAGGACTGCCTTTGCCAGGAGGAGAATCTGTGGTGACAAATAGTTAATGAAACTAAAAACTGTATCTGCAAAACTGCTGCATGAGGCCCAACTGCAGATTTCAGTTGTGGATCTTGTGTATCTGCATGTCTGCAGGGTAAGACTCAACAATCAACACGTGGGTTCTAAATTATTTACTCAGCTATAGCCACAAGCCACATTGGGGGGATGGTCAGAATTCCTATGGTATTTGCAGTTTTGCAAAGCAAACCATTGAAAGAGAATTCATTACACTGGAAACTGTAAGCAGAGTGAAATCTGTCCATATACAGTCAGACATGGCACCTGCCTCCTCATCCAGTCCACAGATTCACCACACACCCTGTGGGTTTGGATCTTATTTGCACGTGCATAGAGTTGTTTGGCAGGAAAATAATCACAGATACAAAAACAAAGCCTTTTTTTTTTGTGCTGCACTGAAAATTTGCCCCTTCTCCGACTCTCAGTTCTCAGACTTCTCAGCCAATTAGCTCATCCCAAAATGTTATAAATTCAGGCGGGAGAGCAGAGACCAAGATGTTAGATCCCCTGATCCCAACTCACCTTGTATAGTAGGAGTCCACGCCCAGAGCCTCCCGCACGCTGGAGATGTGCTGCTCCAGCGCCGAGTTCGTCAGCGTCTGCAGGGCCACGCTGTTGGCTTCATGGAAGTCCCCAGCATTTTCTGTCAGGCTGTCACCCAGATAATACTCATGGAATTTCAGGATTCCTGCAAGGCACCAGAATCAGGACGTTATTTCTGCAGGGCTAGAACAGTGCTGCCAGCAGCTGTCTAAGAAGATGACAAAGCCCCAGGCATTTGGCATTTCCAGCATAACTGGGGCAAAGTGTTCTGTGCCAGGTCTTCACTGAACTTCTCCAGCACTTCCAGCCTTGTTTTTAAAATCTGGGTTACTACTTTGCAGATAATGGCTCAAAGGTACAAAGGCAGAGGAGAGCTTTTACGAGATGCTCAGAACGCCTTTGCTATTGCAGCACTCATAAATTATAAACCAGATCTTCCATACAAGCCCCTACTACAGTAATTCACATTTCAATTGATGCACATGAAAAATACCTATGAATAGCCTCTGAGCAAATTAACTGAACACACAAGGCTGAGCAAGAGTGTTGTTACTACAGCAGAACCTCCTCACATCACACACAGTGAGGAAAGAAGATGGATTAAAGCACAGTGAATTATTAAAAGACAGCATTTCACAATGGGTAAACCAGATAAAGGCCACTTCCTGTTTCGCTGAGAATTCCACTGCTACCGCAGATAAAACCTTCCTACTTTCAGACTGGTCTATTCTTCCTGATATAATTAATTCTGCAGCCTGTGATCAACAGTAAAAGGCTGCTCTGGATGCTTTAGCAGCATCAATTATTACAGCAGTTACGGAAGAGTGGAGGAACAAAGAATAAAGCAACTCTTCCTGCAGCAACAGCAGCAAACACAGCAACAGCCAAGAGGTTCTGAGGGTTCCAAGTCAGTGGGACAGTGAGGACCCTGAGCTGCCACTGAAGCTGCTCCCTCTGTCACTGAACAAGAACAGGTCACTGTGGCTGTGCCAGAGTCACTACTGAAGAGCTCCCAGCAAAGCTTCTTGAGCAAACCCCTGAAATACCACAGCTTGTCCCCTTCCCATCACCTGACAGAACCTTCAAAGAGGCAGTCACAAACCCATGGACTCGAACGCTGCAACTGCTTTTCTCCAAGACTCACTGTGGGCAAGGAGGAGACTGATCATGAAGCCCAGTGGCAAATCCTACACTCGATCCATGTAATTTTAATAAGATCAGCCTGATAGTGATACTACAGAATTATTGGCATTTTATTGTGCAAACTACAGGCCTGAAGAGACAATTAGTGACTGGATGCACAGCAGGACAATCCCATCTTACACTCAGACATGCAACATTGCAAAACACCCCCAAAAAGCATCTCTTCCAACCACTGTCATCCCATCTAAGTCAGGCATGTGTGAGTGTTTGCTTCCCTTCCTGAAGCATTTTTCGTGCAATCTAAATAGTGCTTTTTATCTCTTTAGCTTTGTCATGATGAAGGGCTACAATTATTAAATTATATCCAGAAAGAACTTGTTAAAATTTACAGTCATCACTTTATTAGATAATGAATAACAGCTGTCTTCAAAAAAGCAATCCTCTTCAAATTAATCCTCCTTGCTCCTCTGTGATAAGTGTTTCCACATTCATGTGAGGATCAGGCAGTTCAGTGGCATATCAGGAAGTGGGGATGCCCTTCTGTTTTTTGCAATCCACTTCAGTGAATAAACGTCAAAAGCTTTTGGAAGAATAAAGCATGGAAATATAATTAAAGTAGGGATTCTTATACACAGAAGATTATCATAGAGCCAACATACTAGGAATTTCATTACTCTTCTATTCTGCCCTGTGGGAAATATATAAAGATTGGAGGTTGAAAAATGGAAATATTAAACACGTGAAACATTTCCATCTCCAGGTGAACATCAAAGTCCTGAATAAGCACTTCTGAGTCATTACTGCTGTGGCTATGCTGTAGCTTTTAGTTTATTCAGCTTTAAGGTACTAGATGGAAATGATTCCCTCCTGTATTCACTCTGGTCCCAAATTCATTTCTATTCTTCCTTTGTAAGGCCTGTTCCCCGGCTGTTGTGTCCAAAAAGGAGCTCACCTGCCCCAGGAGCCAGCAGCCAGCTGTACAGATAACCTGCAGCCAGTGAGTAGTAGAGAACGAGTCCCCTCTGGCCATTCACAGTCTCCAGGACCTGGTCAAGGGTCACGGGAGAGTATGGATCTGAGTCCTGCTGCCCAGTCTGACGTTCCACGAGCAGGTCAGCAAAAGCCCTCGTTCGTCCTCTCTCTGCTACTGCCAATGCCTCATCGTGGTGACCTGAAAAGACAAAGCCATCTCTCAGACCTGACACATCTCTCAGACCTGAAGTGCCATGTTCATGGAACAGGGACAGTTGCTATCCCAATCCCAGTGGAAACCTGAGGAAGCAGTGTCATCTATTTCCCAAAAAACCAGTGTTTGCACTGGAACACAGTCCCACAGGACATATTTGCTGCAGGCAATAACACAACGAGCCACAGAAAGGCAAATCAACGGAGGAAGCAAGGAAGAAGAACCAAAGGTGCCCAAAACCCAAAGCCAGGCACCCATATTGCTGTCCTGGAACAGAAATGCTGTGCTGTGTTGGACAGCTGTGGAGCAAAGGACAGAGGAGGAACTGCCACCCCACAAATCCAGCTGAACCCCTGGCATGAGCCTGGAGTTCAGCCTCAGCATCTGAAGGCATCTCTTACCCAGACTGACAAGCACTCGCTGCAGGGCCTGATAGGAGGACGTCTGCAGGTCGAAGAGCGACAGCTTGTAATCCGTGCTCAGCTGTACCTCGTGTCGGATGGTTTCAAACAGCGCGGAGGCCCGGTACAGCTGGGAAGGAAAACAGCCACAGTGACTTCCTTATGGACACTGCACAAAGCGCTGGCTGGGAAAGCAGGATGGTCCAGGGCCAGCATCCCCTCGGCCGGGGAGGTCCGGCTCAGACCCTCCCTGGGACGCACCAGACGTTTTCTTCCCTGAGAGCAGGAATGACCCAGAGGGCTTGGAGGACACAAGCCCCGCAGCAGGGAGCAGACCATGGTATACCTGGTGCTGGGACTCCTCCAGGTTCCCACTCGCCCAGAGGGAGAGGCCAAGGCCATGACGGATTTTTGCTTCATCTTCTCTGCGTCCCAGCTGCTCTGCCAGCCTCAGTCCTGAAAAGAGTCAGAGTGAGAGAGTGCCAGAGGGAAGAAGGGGCTGTGGTCTCAGTCCCACAGGGCTCCTGTGCAGGCAGAGACAGCTGTGGAGCTGCTGGCACTAGGACAGCAAGTGGGGCAGCGCCAGGGGTGGGATGGTGAGCAGGGCAGGGATGGCACCAGGATAACCAGTGGGGCAGTACCAGTGCAGGGCAGCTGCTGCCAGCCCTCGCATCAGCACCAGCATGAGAGGTGACAAACACTTCCATGGACTGAGCCCTCCCTAAGTGAGGTTAAGGAGCCATCCCCTGAGACACACTCAGTAAGCCCCTATCAGAAAGTTCAACTTTTAAACCCTAAAAGCCACACAAAGAAAATCACACTGAGCTGTCAAACACTGCCAGAAAAGACACCTCTTGCCACATTACTGGCTTGTTTCCCATCAGCTCTCCCCGGCCCCCTGGCAAGCTCTGCATGGTTTATGTGCTGAGCCAGAGCAGAGGGCAGGGGCCTGGCCTGAACGACCTGGAGCTCATTTCACTTCCAGCAGCACATTCTGTGTTGTCCCCGCTTCCACACACTCCAAACCTCTCGCCTTGGTGGCCCCTGCTGACAACAGGGACACCTCCTCTGAGGCACCTCAGGTTTCTCCAGGCCTGGAGAGCAGGGCCCTGGCTGTCACCACGCAGCTCAGCAGCAGCTAGCATTCACAGGCTATTCAGGAATTCTGCAGCACACCAGGAGAAGGAGCTGTGTTTCATTTCTCCCCTTCCAACAGCATGTTGGAATCCTGCCAAGGTCAGTTTCATGAAAACCAAACTAACTGATGTAATACATCCTTCGGCCTCCAGCTTCATACACTCCAGACACATTGCTCATCTGCTGCATCAGAGCCCACAGCTTGATCAGCTGCTGCCTGCACACTGGAACCCCTTGCAGCAGCACAGCTCCCAGGCCAGCCCTGACCCAGCACTCAGCAGTGGCAGATGGCTCCTGGACACCTCAGGCTGAATCTTCCTCACCTCCCTATCAAACACTTGAACCACATGGGGAAGAAGCACTTGTTTAGACACTCACCCACCTTGTCTCACTCCTAGGTCAACACATAAGAAGACCCAGGTGGCTACCAGCAAGGCATAAATCTCTCCTAAGAGACCTCTCAGGATCAGAGAGATTCATCATAATCCCCTGTGGTTTTCCCAGAGCTAGATCCTGGTGTGCAATGCTGTTTACAGGCAAGGTTTACACCTTCTAGGTTCAGGCACAAAAGAGCTTTATAAAGAGACTCTGCTAGGTACAGTGTGGATTCGTGCTCTGAGGTACCTAAGATGCTCCCAGGAAGGCACAGATCGTGCTTTGTCTAGAGGACACCAAGAAGGCCCCAACTGAGATGGCACGCTGACCACAACAGCTCCACAGACAGCTACTCACACAGATGCTTAGCAGTAGCTATGGATGTCTGCAAGAGCTTCTGCATTGAAGGCCACTGTCAAACACACCTCTCCATGTCTTCAGGTCTCCCTTCCACCCTTCTGACCCTACCACTGCACGCCCTGCTGTGTAACTCAGCCTCTTACCTTCCTGCAGGTACATCACAGCCTGAGAGTAGTTCTGTAGAGCATGATGAGTCCTCCCCAGGCTGCTGTAAGACACAGTTTTGGCTACAAGGTCGTTCATTTGTGCTGCAATGCTGAGGTGCTGCTCCTGATAAACCACTGCCCTCTCGTAGGTGCCCAAGGACTCGTAGGTAAGGCCCAGGTTGCCGTAGGCGCGGCCCTGGCCGGCGGGGTTGTTGGTCTCCTCGGCGATCTGCAGGTCCAGCTGGTGGTACTGCAGGGCGGTCTCGTACTCGCCCATCTGCTGGTAGACCCCGCCCAGGCCACAGGCAGCGTCGCTCTCCAGGGCTCGGTCCTTCATCTCCCGGGCGATGTTCAGCTGCCGCTCCAGGCACGAGATGGCTTGCTCGTAGTTGCCCAGCTGGCTGTGCAGGCTTCCCAGCTCCCCGTAGGCCTGGGCTTTGTTAAATGCCTCCCCCAGCTCATGCGCCACTACAAGCCTCTTCTCAAAGCACACCAGAGCCTGCTGTAAACTTCCCATAGCCCTGCAGGGGAAGAAAACAGCAGCGTTTATTTTGCCGGTATTCCTTGAGAGAAGGTGTTTTGCCATTTCCCCCACAGGCCAGCTCAAACCTTCCATGCAGAGGCTTTCCCCCAGGAGACATCCCCAGCACTTTTGAATCAACCTTCTCCTCTCCGGACAGTGACATCAGCTCCACAATTTGAGCTGCCAGCATAGTCCTCAGCACCCACAGGACTCTTAACTCTCTCCTGTGTCACATCCCATGTGTGCCAAGGCCCCCAGACACACCCCATCAGTAACACACCGCATCGACTGTACTTGTACCCCTCTGGCATTAGAGCACACATGCAGCTCCTTACCTGTGCCCGCTGCCCAAGCCTCGGTAGGCCTTTGCCTGATCTTGCATACGGTTCAAGCTTTGAGCCACAGACAGGTACTGTTCATAATACTTTATAGCTTCCTCAAAATCTCCCAGAGCCTCATAACAATCTCCCAGGTTCCCATACGCTCGGCCCCGATCTAACACGGATTCATTCCCATTGAGCTGCTGCAGCATGGCCAGCTGCTGTTCAAAGTAGCCAATCGCTTCCTCCATGACATTCATGTTCATCTTGGTAATGCCCATGTTACCGTAGACCTGGGCTTCGATGCTGGGGTCCTTCAACTTCTGCCCCAGCTCCAGCTGTTCTTCATAGCACTTGAAGGCCATGGTGTACTTCCCAAGTGACATATAGACTGCAGCAAGGTGACCATGTGCTCTGCATTCACCCGACATATCCCCCAGCTCCTGGTACACCTCCAGCTCCTGCGTGTGGTAACCTAAAGCCTTGTCACACTTCTGTACCATCCTGTATGCAGAGCCCAGGGCTGCATAGGCATTGGCTTCCAGTCTCCTGTCTTTAACATGATGGGCTAAGCTCAACTGCTGCTCATAAAATTTTATTGCACCATGTACATCTCTTTTACAGACAAAAATATCCCCCAAGTTCCCCAGAGCTCGGAATTTGGCCTGGGAATTGTTCAGAGACTGTGCCAGGGACAACAGGTACTTTTGACACTCCTCTGCTTTGCTGAAGTCCATCAAGGCTTTGAAGGCCAGGCCCAGATTGCAATAGGCTTTGGCTTGACTCAGCTTGTCATGAAGATCCTTTGCTAAGGCAAGATCCTGCTCGTAGTATTTAACAGCTTCCTCATAGTTCCCGAGGCAATAATGGGCATAGCCAAGGTTATGGCAAACTTTCCCCTCCCCTTCCATGTCCTGCAGCTCCGGGGACAAGCGCAGGTACTGCTCATAGTACGGGGCTGCCTGCACATACTCTCCTCGTGAGCAGTGGAAGTTGCCCAAATTGCTGAGGGCTCGTGCTTCACTCTGGATGTCCCGCAGCTCCCGGGCAATGTTGAGATGATTTTGGTAGTGCTGCAGAGCACGGTCATGGGCACCCAGCGCCTGATAGGCAACTGCCAAGTTCCCGTGCGTGGATGCCTGAGAAGCGCGGTCGTTGACTTCCATGGAAATCTGCAGCTCCTGCCGATGGTACTTGACGGCCTGGTCGTACATGCCGAGGGCGTTGTAAGCGTTGCCCATGTTGCCGTAGGCCCGGCCCTGGGCCGCGTAATCGCTCAGCTCCTGCGCTATGGACAGGTGTGTCTTGTGCAGCCGCAGCGCGGTGTCGTAGTCACCTTTCATCTGGTGAATGATTCCTGAAAAACAACAGCAATGAGCCCAACACACACACACACCACCCTGCACGCCAGGACTGCCTGCAGCCCGGCCCCTTCCCTGGATCTTCACACCAGGCAGCCCCACCCCTTCCCCAGAGCACTGGCCCAGCCCAGGGAAGGCTTAGGTTTTGTTATACAAAAGCACACATTCACCACAACAACTGGACAGTCTCGCCTTATAAAATTGCTGGGTTTTTCTATAAGTGATACCTGGTGGCTCTAGAGCTCAGACTCAACACGATGAGTGAGACAGCACTTGCAGTTGCCTTTCAGTTTCAGTTGAATCGTCTTGCATTTGTTATGAGACATGGGAACAGGAGCTCTGATTCTGCTGATGATACCACCTACACTTCAATTAAACTCTGTGCTAATAATGCCTGTGGCTACTTTGCAAACACCTGCGAACAAGCCTGGAGGTTTGGGAGCCACTGAGGGAGGCCCTGCAAATGTTTTATGACATTAATTGCAAAAGCTTCAAGAGAAAATATCTGGCATCTTCGGGCAACATGATGAGCACATGAAGAGAGGTACAGAAGGTCTCCTGGAGCTGCAAAGAGGCAGCACCGAGAGACTTTAAATTGTGTTCTATTAATTATGTGAAGTGTCTTCTCTCCATCACAGTGGGAACCCTTAAAAACTGCAGAGGCTGGAAAGCCAGGTCTCCACATGGAGCCTGAGTGTTTGGACATACCAGATGCTTTGCAAAGGTTGAGAACTTGAGACTTCTGGTTAAACTCCACATCTTGTTGTGAAAGGCTGATAGCTTGTGCTTCACCCTCAGTCCATCACCTCCTGCTCAGCCTGTCCCAGAGCACAGAGTATCTCCCTGCAGAGCACTGCAGCAGCTGGGCTCTGTTACAGTCCACGTCTGCCCTGCTTAACACTGGATCGTACACTTAAGGGTGCTTTCCATCTGCATCAGGGAAATGCAACAGAAAATGTCTGTTGCTTCAGCAGAGAGGCCAGCTCTAACATTCTGGCCTGGAAACACACATTAGATACATTTTTTTGCCTGTCAGCATGGTTATTTTGATGAGGTTTTGTTTTGCATGTGGATTAGATGAAAGAGACAATTAAAACTTGACTTTTTGATTGGTACTGGATGCATTTTAAACAACAGTAATAGATTGTCTCAACAAGAACTGCATGTTCCCTTTCTCCAGTATAAGTTAACTCTGACAGAGAAGACAAAAAATAAAGCCAAATAACAGCTGAAACGTGAGACCCCGCGCTCAGACGCTAGGAGAACTAGCCTAACACAAAGCGTGGAGTGGCTGAGTCAGCATACCAACTGAAAGTTATATTTAGGCTAAAATCCAACACTGAAAAACACTCTCTGCTTGCAGCAGTCCATCTCTCACATCTCTGCGTCTCTTCAAGACTGGAGCCACAGGTTCCCCAAGACAAGGTCCCACACTGGAGCAGAGATGGGGAATGTAGTTTGTGCTTTGCTGTTCATGCAAGGCCTCCTCTCCCAGCCCTCCTGCCTGCTGGGTGCTGTCACACTAACAGAAACTTTGTCCACGCTCACTGCTCACTCGTGCTAAGCTGCCCACAAGCACTTCTGCCTCACAAACCTATTATGCCCATGGATCCGCCTCAATTTGTGTAAAGGAGGAGATTTGCAACGCTAATTAAAAAGCTGTGACTGTTTTGTTTTCTGCAGTTCCCCTTATCTTCTTTGTTCAGCTCCTGAAGACTCAGCTACTAAGAGAAATTAAGTAATTCATCAAGCTCTTTTCAATTACCTGCTGTTGATAACATCAGAGTACAATTAGCATCTACAAATGAACCAAGTGCCAGCTGCCAAGCAGAAACAGGAGCTGATTTACAGCGTGGGCCAGCCTGCAAGGGCTGGGATTCAGGGGCTGCCAACAAACACTTATTTTGATATCCCAGCACCAGCCCTGCTCTGCTGTTCCCTGCCAGCTGAGAACACATCCAGAACAACAGCTGGAACATTGGCAGCACAACTGCCACAGCCACGGCAGAGATGGAAATACATCCTTGGTCACTCCCACATCTGGTGCTGTGAAGCAGCAGGAGAAACAGGCTTCACTTGAGTGTAACTCAGTCTCTCCCAGCCTGCATGCCAGCAGCATGCCAATGCTGCTCCTTAGGAGAACATAAGACTCCTACACCCTAGTATGTCAATGAGTATATTCGGAAAACAAACTTACTTAGGATTTGAACCATGTGTCTCTCAACTTACAGGGCAGCAATATACCAACACGTGCTGCTGACAAGCTCCCAAAGAAATGGCCAGGTAATAAAGCACATCACTTCTTGCTTTAGTGCAAGGATTATATTTATTCCTGACTCCTAAAGAGATCCTCAAATGCATTTTATCTTTTAATTTCCCTTCTGCTATGAGTTTGTGCCTTCTAGTGTTTTTCTAAGGAATTTAATAATTGAACATGGAATACATTACAGCAGCGCACTATCTCCCAAGCACCTGTTTAATTTATTAAGGCAGTCTGGTGAAACTGGGGTTTCACCAGCAGAAGACAGCACACAGCCGATCCTGGGTATCCTGGCAGCAGCTCTGACAGCCTCAGCATTCCCTGACAAATTCTACTCCATGTCAGGGCCTTACCTAGATTGGAGGAGGCTCTGCCTTCAGCAGCTCGGTCCTGCAGGCTCTCAGCAATGTGCAACTGCTCTTCATGGTACTGCTTAGCCCTCTCCAGGTCTTGCATACATCTAGCTGCATGGCCCAGGCCAGCGTAAGCTCGCATCTCAATGGACTTCTCAGCCAGCTCCTGGGCCAACTCCAACACATAGTTGTGGTAGGACATGGCTTTGTCGAAGTTCCTGCGGTAGTGGTAAGCACTGCCCAGGTTGCTGTAGGCTCGAGCTTCCTCCCGCTTGTTCCCCAGCTCCTTGGCGATCTTCAGATGTTGCTCGTGGCACTGCACTGCATTTTCAAAATCCCCCATGGCAATGTACACCGCTCCCATGTTGCCCAGCTCCCGCGCCTCGGAGAGCTCATCTTTGGACTGCTTGGCGAGGAGGACACACTGCTTGTGGCTAGCCAGAGCATTTGGGTAGTCCCCGATGGCTGTGTACACGTGGCCCAGACTGCTCAGTGCCGAGGATGCTGCCTGCAGGGGTAAGAGAGACAATGAAAGTACAAGCATTCATGGAAACAAGTCAGATGGCCCCAGTCCTAGAAATCAAAACCATGAGAGGCCATCCTGGAGAAAGAATGTGACTACCAACCAGAAAACCTGCTCTCTGCAGTTCTAAACCCCTCAGGGCAGCTCATGTGGAGGCAGCAGGAATGGACAGGGTTGACTCAGGAGGACATGGGTTGGACTACCTCTTTCTCTGAAGCGTGCAGTGTGTGTTTGTACCTGGCAGAGGGGAAGGACAGCACCGCGAAGATGCAGAGACTGTTGAGGAGACAGAGTGATCACTGCAGTTACCAACATCCTTCCATACCTCTGCTTCACCAAGCACACCGTGCTCCAAAGAGCACAGTTCTTATTGTGCAGCATCAGGGTCCTGAGCCCCACACAACCTTGGGAATGCAGCAAAGACAACAGCATTTCAGTAGCTGGAGCCTCTGTCCCTTAGGTACATCTTACCTAAATACAGCTCTGTGAACACCCGAGTTCTTACCACCAAGAAACAGTTGTATTTAGTAAGAGAAATTATCTGAGAATCAGATTCTTTTGCCCCCTGCATCTCCCAGGATGCAGACCTGCCTTCCACCTGGCAGAGCCAGAGCATCCAGCCAGTCAGCAGGGCAAGGAGCCAAGGGCAGGGAAGTGTTCCTCACGTGCCTGCTGCCTCAGCAAGGCTGTTCACTCCAGCGTGCTGACCCCGACTCCTCTGCGGTTCCTCCATGTGTGTTTCCTTTGCTATCCAGCTGCTGCTGTGATCCAATTCCAAACCTCCTGAAAGGAGCTGTCAGGGTGAGGGCAGCAGCCGGCCAAGGGCTGCCGCTCGTGGCTCCTGGAGGGCAGGGCAGGTGGTGGCCCCAGCCCCTCCTCAGGGCAGGCCAGACCAGCTGCTCCTGGTGCGGCCACAGGCAGAGCTGGGACCGGGTTCTGCTCCATGCTGGTCAGACTGGCCGCAGCACTGGGGTGGTCTGGCCCTGGGCAGGCTCTTCAGTAGCACAGTGACACAACTTCTTGGCTGACACCATGAAGGAAAGCTCTTAGAGGGTCTGAGGGGGCCTGTTTGGAGGCTGCTACAAAACCAACACAAAAATTGTTGCTCTGAATTTTAATCCATTTTCACACAAATCTTCATGAAGCTTAATATATACAGAGTATTGAATCATTTGCAACCTAACTAAGGAAGAAAGGGGAAAAAACCAGATACATGCAGGCATCTTGCACGAGCCCAGACCAAAGTACTGAGTGGGGCCCATTACAGGCCTCAAGAGCTCCCTTCGTCCTGAGAGGGAGCAGCGTTCCCACTGCTGTGGAACAAGGCAGCAGCACCCCCTGGGCCAAGTCAAGCCCAGCACAACGCTATGAGAACTGATCCAGCCTGGAAGTTCAGAAGTTCTGGAAGACCAGCCACCACCAGCAACAGAACTTCTGTTATTGCTGGGAAGAGAATAGAAATGTCTTTCTGGAAAACAAGGAGTCAGTGAAATCTGGTGTCTCCTGGGGCTGCTAAAATAAAAAAAAGTGGACATCCATGCGTGCAGATTGCTGAGGAGATGAGCTCTGGCCAAGAGCCATCAGGCAGAGACTCAGATGATGTTAATGGGCTATGGCTGGGGAAAAGAGGCATAAATGGAAAGCAGCAGATCTCAGACTGTTTGTGCACAAGAAAAACTTGACAGAAGCAGGGACTGCTCATCCCGCACATGGGAAGAAATCTTTAGGATGTCTCCTAGAATGGGAAGCAGATGATAGGAATTGAAATTTGTGAGGCTGGAAATGTTTATTCTCAAGGCTCCTAATCCCTTTGCCCAAGAACGTGCCCAGGCTCACATTAAATACCTAGAATGAAGGGTACAAGCTCAGCAGCCATTCTCAGAGCATGCAAAGACACTTGGCTGACATGCCTGAGTGACCAGGGCTGGATCGTCCAAACCAGGATGTGGCAGGAGGACCGGTGAAGCAGAAAATAAAAATAAGTTGAAGGAGACAAAAAGGGAAATAGAGAATAAAGGGCGAAGAACTGACAAGAAATAGCACAACTTGATCAGAAAGCTGGGGCTGGTTTTAGAGGCTGGGCTGTGGCTCTCCCAGACAGCCAGACTGTGTAGCTAGAGGAAGGCCACCTCTGCCCTCTGATGTGCCTGCCCTTCACTCCAATGGTCCTCACCTTTTATTCTGCAGCAGCTTCCACTGTTACCTGATCCAAGAACAGCACTTCACAATCCTCTTGGAGTCAGCATGAGACAGCCTGTGGCACTTCTGGCTTCCCCAGGCTGGGGCTGTTTCGTGCAGCAGCAATCTTCCAGCATGATAACCCTCAGTGCTCTATTTGCTCTGGGGGTAGTCAGGGGAGCTTGCCCTTACAGCAGTGTTTAAGAAAAATTTGGTGATAACATCTGCTGGGTGACTCCAGAGACTCACTTTAGGGGGTTAGGAATAGGATTCCAAAAGATAAATTCATCACTGTATATTTAATAAAATCCTCCACATGACAGGATCCACTGGGAACCCCAAGTGGCTCACACACTGGGACAAGAGGGATGGGGTGTTCCCACGACACCGGCACAAGAGCCCTGTTGTGGCAGGGAGAGCACACAGCTGACACAGGGGAAACAGTCTCCATCTCCGCTAGCACAGACCTCTGCTTGGTAGCAGGGTGATGGGAGAATACAGCTCCATACCACAAGGGGTTTGCATCAGCAAACAAAGAAAATCAATGTTTTATGTATCTGACAAAGACAAATTTTACAGTGGGGGTTGCTTACACCTCCAATTAAGCAATTTATCACTTTAATAGAAAGCAGATTCTTCTGCCACTGAGCTGAGGCACAGAAGGGAGTTCTGAAAAAGGTTCCTAAGTGCTCTCTTTTTCTCAAAAGCAACAGCCAGCTCAGGTTTTTCAGCTAAGTAAGGCAGAGTCTGATGCTAAGCAGATGTGCATCACAGAATGGCACCTGGCAATTTGGAGAGATGCATTCCTTAGGTATTTCACCCTTGCCAGAGAATGGTCATTCTCCAATCATGTTACATTTAAATAAGTCTTCACCTGACTGCACAGCCTGGTTAAATAAGAACACTATAATCATCCTAAAATGGGTGAGGTGAAAATACTCTGCCTGGTATCTCACTGTAAGGTACTCTTAATCCCTGAACACAGACACTAATTAGGACTGATCAGAGATGGAGCATGCCCCGCTGCATGCTGTTCCTTTCAACTTCCCTTCTCCCTCTGGGCACAGAGTAACAGCAGCCTGATCCTACAGATGTAGTGGAACTGTATCCAGCAGATTAGCCATGCATATTCATCACAGCTGTACTGGGGGCAGGCAGCAGCACCTCTGAAAGCCAGTGTACCTCCTCATCCGCATCACCCCCTCACCTGCACCCCTCCTCCGCCCACCCTCGGTCTTGAATGCAGGCAAAGGTGGGCTGGTTCATTAAGAGTGCTCTGGGGGTACTGAGGGGAGCAGAGTGCTCCAGAACAGACACACACGCAGAGCTCTGAAAGCACGGGCTAAGTTGGGTGGGTGTCACCACACACAGTAAAATCTCAGAGCTGTTTGTTTCACGGGTAAGGACCACGTAACTGCTGTGCACACAAGCAGGACAGCACGGTGATGGGGGCACTGCCAGCACCTACTGAAATGATCGTTTGCTGTGAATTGAGCTTTATCTCCACTTCTATTAAGCTCTTCCATCATTTCCTCGGAATCCACAGGCATGCCTCAGCCTGGTTTGGACAACTACCAATTTATCCACTAAGACAAGTCTCGCATCAGAATAGAGCAGGTGCCCCCTCAAAATTAAAACCTGTCCTTCTCTCCTCCCTTAAAGGTGAGGCTGATGTGCCAGTACCACATCTAGCTTCTTCCTTTGTGTGCCATGCTTTTGAAAACAGGAAAGGAAGCAGCAGGCAATATCCGCCCCTCTTGTACATGATCAGTACGCAGAAAGAAGGAAAGGATTTGCTTTTAGGTAATTATTTCCTGGGGAAAAAAACACACTGAAATCAATATCCCTGCCAATCAATACTTGTAGAAGGTGTCAGCCTTTTACATAGAAGCTACCAAAGAGCAAACCCCAAAAAAGCCAAAGCCATGGAACAGAAGCACTAGGATCCGAAAGCCTGAAAGGAGCTTTTTAACTACTAACTGAAAGAGAACAACCAGGAATTAATGACACAATAGAAAGACTGAAAATACGCAGCATAAAGAGATGGTCCCAGCCCCCACTTGATTAATGGGTAAAATCCACAGCTCTGCAAGTGTCACAGAGCTGCTGCTCACGACAGAGGCTGCCATGCGCTGTGCTGACAATCTGCTCCCAGCCCTTTCTGTTCATACTTGCTCAGGAAATTTGTAATATTTCACAGGACTTCTCATTCTCCCTGTTTCATGGCAAAAGCATCACACAAAGTAGGTGAATCCAGGCAAACGTGAGCAGCACCGGGGGCTTGACTGCCAGACCACTGACAGTCAGTCCTCTTCCTGAAACTAAAGGCTTCAAAGGGAACACTGACTTTCAGCTGCTCATTCGGAGATCAAAATAATGCTGCTCCATTCCAATGGAAAATCTATTGACTCCATCTCCTCCAGTATCACTTAAGTGTCTAGTTCTGCCTCGAACACTTTTAAAAGCAAACCTGAGCTACACCCTTAACAGAATAGTTTTGCAAATAGTTTTGACCAAGTTAGCAGGGTTTTGCTGGAAAGCAGAAGCAGCAACTACCCCAGTCCATTTTTTGAGAGTAAATCTGCCTGTCACTCGTACTGACCAGGCTGTTCATGTTCACTGTGGGAACTGGTGCAAAACCCCTCACCGTGTGGTGCTGGGGACTTGGAGGAGCGGGCTGCCTTTCTGGGGGGGCTCTGCAGCACTCCACTCATTCCGCAAAGAAGGCACACAGCGTACACTAGCCCAAGAACACTACGAAGGAGACCTCATCATCGAGCCTATACAGCACTTGGAGTTGATGTATCTTTACCCCAAGAGGCCCAAATTTGGTTGTTTTCTGGACACAGTCTGAAAGGCTCCTGTGTGCAATCACTTTAGGGAGGATGGCTGACTTGACATTTTTAGTGGTGATGTAAGTAGTCCTCATTTAAAACCACAAGCTTCTCCATGGTGGTGACCCTGAGGAGTGACTCATGCCCTGGTCAAAGTGAGTCAGGAAGAATAAGCCAGCAAGTCACAAACTTGGATCTCACAAGTTCAGAGCAGGCAAAGAAAACTCCAACTCCTACAGCAGTGTGCTGACCTGTGCCAAGCCTTGCTACTCTTGTGCATAAGCTGGACATCCCCTCACTGCAAACTCAATACAGAGGAGAAAAGCCTTGGCTGAGGTGGGCATCCTGACAACCCAGAGAGTGCTGCAGCTGCAGCTCTTGCATGAGTTTTCTGTTTCATTTTTTTTACTGTAGCCAGGTCCAGGCCTCAGCAGCACGCTGAGCTTTGCAGACACTGTGAAAGTAAAACCAGAAGACTGCATTACTTTCATCTAAAATCCATGTGCTGTGGAGGTCAAATGGGGACATTCAAAGGAGATCCTCAGGAAGTATTACATTTCCTTCTTGAGTCACAAGTCCAAACAAAACAAAGCATATGGCCTTTTAGTGCATTCCCAAATTTCCTGCACCGGTCAGATTTCCCTTCGTTCTGCTTAATCCTATCACTTTTGAACCAGACGAACCTGTACGAATCCTGTCAAGTTGACTCTAAAAAAACCTGCTAAAGACAGAAAGAGAAAGGTAAAGAATTTATACCCTCAGATACAAATCCAAACGCTGAAGGTCAGGCACTGAGGCTCATTCACATCACTGAACTCATCCTTTCGGTCACGCAGGTGATTCAGTCCAAGCTGTAATGAAGCACTAGTGGACCCACAATTCCCAAGTAAACTCCAATGGTTAAGTGTTCTTCCAGCAGCTGGCACTCAGCCTTCCTCCAGGGTACAAGGCAGTCTGCCCTGGATCCCTAATAAAGCAAGACTGCTGTCTGCACTGAGAGGCTGGAATCATTTTCCCATCACAGCCTGTCTCTGACATGTTAGTCTATGTTTCCAGGCGTGACAAACTGCTTTAGCCTGAAGACTCTTTCCAGTTCTCATTTGTGAGGTATTTATATCCTATCCTCATTTTCCAGATTGTTTGCAAACATAACAAAACAACTGTGGTCATAAGATTTTCAGATTTTTCCTTTCTGAAAAATGTGGCGGCCCCGGGGCCAGACCACCTCTTCGTATGGCTGAGTGCCACACACACCCCACAGGCAGGGACGCTGCCGTGGGCTCCCTCGAGCTGCAGCTCATGAATGGGTGGGATTCTCCACACTCCATCCGAGACTGCCGATAAGGAGCACATCCCCTATGAGACCTAACTCAGAAGAACAGGAAAAAAAAACCCATTCTGCTGCCCCAAACCAGAATTCATAAAAGTTCAGGGAAAAGACTGAATCCATACAGCCCTGCTATTGACTGAAGATGTGGCTTTACAGACAAAGCAGGGTTGGAGGGACACCTGGAAACCATTTCCCCTTCCCCTCAGGAAGGGGCAGAAAACCTTGGTTTTACAGAATTTACAGATTTCATTAGAAAGGAATGATCTATCTTGCCTTCTGCATCTCCTTCTGGAAACAGGAAGGTGAAATTTGATCTTTGATTTGCACAGCCTGACAGCGAGGAGCTGCAGCTTACCAAATGTGGGAGATTTATACTGAGTTTCACTGCTTTGAAGGGGACTGGGGAAAACTACCAAACTGCAAACCTACATAACCACAGCGGCTGAGCTGCTCACAAAGTATGCTCAGACAGTTGCAGAATCTTTGAATTCCCAACAGAATCCAAGCAGGGATTATGTGTGTCCCAGTAACCATATTCCCTAACACTCTCCTCCAGAGATGCACAGTGGTTGGTGACCCCTCCCAGCCACGGCTCCAGTCGCAGCCAGCTCCATGGCAAAGCCCTCTGCAGCAGGAAGCAGAGCGCCCAGCTGGCTTCTGGAGTCTCCTGGGCTGCAAGCCCATGATTTCTCTTTACAGTGGGAATTTCCACATTCTGATGTTTCCCCTGCCACACAAGAACCTTCACAGATATGCCGGAGCAAGGTGACACAGAAAACCCACCAAAGCCTGCTTAATAAACATCTTTCTTCTGTGCTACTTAACTACCCAGTTCTAATTATCATCTTCATCACCCCCATTTCCTGCAAATAGTCAGCCTTTCTGAACAAAATCTGCTGAAGCTGCAAACATGAACTCTGCTTTACATTCACAATCGTTTTAAAAAGCATCTTGAGACAGCAAAACCTGGCTAATCAGTTACTGAGCACACCCACCTGCTGCAAAGAATTCCCAGAGCCACAGATGCTCATGGAGATGTCCAGGGGCAGCAGCCAGCGGCTGAAATAAAGGGTCAGTAACAAGAGGGCACTGAGCCCCAGCAGTTCTGCACCTATTCCTTCCACAAACAGCTGCTTCCACAGGGAGGTGGGGGGGAATCCCTTCAAAACCAGGCCAGGAATGATTGCTGCAAGCTGTTGGTCATCATGAGTCAACCCAGGGGCAAGACAGCATTGACACAGTCCGTCAGTCTGTCCTTGGCTCCTCGCCCTTCCCTCAGCCCCACTCCTGAGAAAAGGGGCAGCAGAAAGTGCTCGGCTGCACCTTCATCCCAGCCCTAGGGAGAACTCAGGGGTGCAGACAATCCTCTTTCTCACCCAACATCTTCTGTTCAGCTCCTGTGTGGCCAAGAGAGATGCTGCACCCTAAGGAAAGGCACAGTTCAGCTCAAAGCATGCCTGCCAGCCAACATAGAGGGGCTGCCAGCACCCAGTGGCTTTCTGGCAGCAGCATCCTTCCCAAGAGCTCCACGCTGGCAGCACAAGTATTCATTTCACGATGGTTAGTTTATGATCTTGCCATACTGCCCTGCTATTTCTGAACAGCGGGGCTGTAATCGAAGGCGTCTGAGGGCCCAGGAGAGAAGGGAGCTATTACACTGCAGAGTTCCTGTGGTGTCCATGGCCTCTGCAGGGCAGGATTCAAGCACAGCTTTGTGAGGGTTTGGACACTGGACTCAAGAAGGGGCTCCACAGCTTTCCCTTTCCTGTCCATTTCTGCTCATCAGCTCCTCACAGCTCCAAAACTCAAGCATTACTTCTCTAAACCACAGCTCCTTCCTTTGGAAGGAACATAGGGCCTTCAAAATAGTCATCGAAAAGGGGGCACCCCAACCTGTCCCAAGAGATCACGCACCACTGGCTCTACCTTGACACTCTGGTCTTACAGAATTCCTAGACAGTTCTGAACACCTGAGGACCAGCTAGCAATGAAAAGGGACACAGGAGACTAGTGTTACAGGCATTGAAAGCTTTCACATTTACATTTTGACTCCATTCTTTCCTCTGATCTTGGCATAGCTCATCAGCTGCATGACCCTTGTCTAAATCACAGCCTGTGATTTGGCATCAACACACCCTACCTGTATGAGTTACCTGATGGTTTCCAGAAGATTAGGTTACCTGGTGTTAAAAACAAAGCAATCAATTCAGAAATAGAGTACAGACATAACATTCAGCACCTCCATTACGTGCTGGCATAACTGCAGGTCTCAGTCCACTCTGAGAAGAAACAGGCTGCAAGCTTCCGCTGCTCATCAGAGCCAGCTTTTTTGACAGGAAAAAGACAACAAGCTAAAATAAAGTGAAGCAGTCTTCCCTGCTAACATCATCTGCCACTCCTCCTCCTCTGGCACATTCCAGTACCTTGGCTGCTGCTTTAGGGAACCTCTCTTTGTACAACTCCCAGCGCTTTCATGAGCACTAAGCAGAGACTGGAAGAAAGAGCAGCGGCCCAAGCTACCAGAATGGGATTTCCTCGGCACGTGAACTGCCGGACAGTATGTGCTGACATTTCAGTCACAGAGAGCACGGAACACATCACAAGAACATGAGGTTGCTGTCACTCTAGGACAGGGCTGCGACTCTTTATCTATCTTTATCAATCAGCAAGGAAGTGAAGACTGCATTTCCCTCCACTGCAGCCAGGTCTGCTCAGAGCGGACCCTCTTGTTCCTGTTCAGTGGCACTTACCCCTACACGGGCAGCAGTTCCTTACTGCAGGACAGGAGAGGGTGAATTCCAACAGCCTGCAGCCGGCTCTGAATGAGCAAGGAAAAGACAAGCCTCTACACGGGGGCCCCACCAGCCCAGGAAAGTTTTCTTTCCACCTCTGCATGCGGGTCTGAGTCAGAGCTAGTGCCAATAGAGACACCCAAAGATCAGCTCCTGAGGTGCACACATGCGCTGAGCCAGGATGCTGCAGCCCCCTGCCCATGTGCTGCCTCCGCGTTCAGAGGGGCTGTGCAGCATCCTCCTCACTGAAGACGGGATGGTTACACTTTGTGCTGCTGCCATGGGGCTACACGACGAGCGATGTCCACCCTGCCACCAGTGACATGGCTGAAGCAGGGACAGATACATCTACAGAACTAGCTCATTTGAATTTCTGGACCAGCCACTGCAGCAGGTCAAAAAATCCAACCCATTCCTTACCTGAGATGGCTGTTTTATGGTGCACTTCACAGCATCTCACTAACAACCAGTCTTCTCTCTAATCTGCACAGACCAAACCCACACATGTGTTCAACCCCCCAAATTCCCTCTTAGAGATACTAGAGGTATGCCAAATCCCAGTGACACCTGCCCCATGCTCTCTTTGGACACAAGTATAACAGAACAGCTCAAATTTCTCCCCACACTGACTGAAATAGCAAGTGGCCAGCCTGGACACACAGCCTGTGCTCGGCACAACACTGTTTGTAACAGGAACTGCACAGACTCCCTGTGCTAAGGAAAAAAAAGCATGTAAAATCTTGAGTCCCTGTGAGCAGCTGAGATGCTTCCCTGCCCAGCTGACAGCTTCCCTTCTCCAGGCCTGCACGGGGGAGGACAGACCTCAGTGCTCCAGACAGACCCTCTGCAACCTCCTCCTCCGTGTATGGGTGACACTACCCAGCAGAAGCCCCTGGTACAAACATCTGCTCCAGCAGCCTCAGAACTGGACAGTCCCTCCAAAGACAGCAGTATCCCGTACAAAGGAGCACTTTTTACCTTTTCTGCCAATTCTCTGTACAGTCAGGGGTAAAACAATTACCTCATTACAGTCACACACCAAATTCCCTTCTGCTGGAATTCACATCAGCCCTACTGCAACTTTATAACATTTGCATTATAAAAATGTCTGCAAAGGAGGCCAAGAAAAACAGCTTTTTGTTCAGAGGAAGCTCTGTGGTCAAGATGATGTCATCAGAAAGCGCCAAATTAATTTCCTGTGGTTACATCCTACAGGAAATCCAAGAAGCTCAGCTTTCTTGCTAAACCAAGTAGTCATTTGTTGTCAATAACTGTTAATTATGTGCCCAGATGTGTCATGAACTAAGGACTATCACAATTAGCCCTCATTCCCCGGACTCCCCCCAGATGGGCCAGTGAGATCTGTTTAAATCAGTGGCCTGAAGACCAGGCAAAATACTCCACCCCCACGTCCCAGGACAGCCTGGGGCTGCTGTGTTCATGCCAGCACATCAACTCCCCTGCTGCTGCCTCCAGGCCCCACAACGGGGGATGTGCTGGTGCAGAAACCCCACAGAAGAGCAGCAGCCACACAGGTCAGCCTGTTAGCAGCAACAGGGACCCCGATCAGGAAAACTGTACGAACAATGCCAAGTAACAGCTTTTCTGCTCTTCATGAACAGAAACAAGGAAATCAGGAGTGATTCAGGAGGTTTTCCAGCTGGTAAAATAATCAAGAAAATGTCTAGGAAGTCCCTGCTCCAGCCACAGTCCTTCCACAACCTACCGAAAGATGCATTTTTCCAAGGCTTACTTAATATTTAACTTACCAAGTAAGTTAGTAAAGCAGTAAAGCACTCAGCAAATTCTAGCAGATCTTTTCCACAACTTAACCAGTGGGAAACTAATCTTCCTCAGTTTTTAGATCTCCCCCAAAACTACTTGTGCTTACATGAATTCTCACCTGCCCTGCAGCCTCTAGCTCCTCCCCGTGCCTGCCATGCAACCATCAATCTCTTTTCCCACTCACAGTAGAGGGGAATCCCTGGAGCAGGGGGATAGGTTTTGTATCTGTGCACTAAAATATGATTCTGTCCTTACAGTGAACTTTCAGTAGAAATCCCTTGGGACAGCCTCCTCAGTCCGTGCAGCCCACTTCCCTGCACTGGCAGGGAGCCCAGCATAATGGCTCAGGAATTGAATGGTCAAGCCAAAGCAGATCCTGCACAATTTGTTTTCAGGTTTGCGTGGGTTCTTTTTGTTTTCACTGGTGTTTAGACTAAGTGTATTTTATGCAAACACTGGGGACACGGATCTTGCCCATTTCTTGTCCAGAAAAGGCACAACTTAGGATGAAGCTTAGCAGAGTCTGGATCAGCAGCACCTGTAACACTGGGAAACGTGCTGAGGACAGCGAGGGCTCAGCTGCAGCAACCTGGTACTGACACTGACCCAGCTCCTATCCCTGGAGCCCAGAGCTCCCTCCGTGCTGTGGGAACACAGATGGTGAGGGAGAGGGAGACAAAAGGACCTGCTCAGAGCCCAGAGACTAGAGGTGGGGGAGGCAAATGGACAAACCCTTGCGCTCACACACCGTATCTACCAGTACGAACACTTTCCTTAACAAAAGGCAAGCGGGCACCGGGGAAGAGAAGTCACACAGCTGCCAAATTCTCGGGGTAAAACGGGGCAGACAGACAAAGCTTTTTGATACGTTCAGATCTGTCTGGAAAACCATGCAGTGCAGACTAGCAGCTTGGACTATTTAATAAGATTCCTACCTCTCTGTCCTTGAGCTTCATGGCAAGCACCAGCTGATGTCTGTGGTTAGTAAGGGCTTCCCGGTAATTTCCTTTGGAGAAGAATGCAGAGCCCAGATTTCCATGAGCTCGGCATTCTCCCGTCTGGTCACCTGTGTTACATGCAAACAAAACAAAGGTTACCTAACACAGGCACTGCTGGAAGACTGAAACATGGGGTACAAATGATGATCTGGTGTGAGAACCAGGATTAGAACAAACTCATCTTTATGTTTAATACACAGCCAAACTTTGCTGGCCTTCAGAAACTTCAACAATAGCCATCAATCTAATTTTTAGAATTGTTTTACTTTCTTCTGTGGCCTAACACTTGGCAATTTTCCATTCCTCCCTGTTTATTCCTTGCTTGACTCTGTGAAGGTCAGTCAATGGCCAAGGCCTAGAACAAGCACAAAGCATGCCAAGCTTTCTCCAGAAAGCAATTCTGCAGCACAGTTCAGCTCAGCTCAGATGTACAAAGTACACCTACAACCATCTTCAAGAGAGCAGTCCCTGTGCTCTCAGTGAATGCTCCTGGCTCAAGCCTTCAGGCACTGTCTCTCCAGCTCTGCACAGTCAGGCCTTTGTCTCACACCTGGCTGCTCTCCTACAGCACCCCGAGAAGCTGAATGTTCTCCCTGTTGTGCAGAATATACCATACTCAACAGGGATTTTTGAATTTGTTTATTTTTAAACACTCTTTGTTCATCATTGCCTCACTACTGATTTGTTCCTTCCCTGGTTACTGCCCCAGAATCTCAGACTGAGTTCTTTGTCCATCAAACACTTGGAAAAGCAGATGGCTTCATTTAAGACTCATGTAAGGTTTTGAGCCCAAGTCTATACAGGGAATAAGAGCAGTTCCCACATACATGACATCAGGAAATTAGAAGACCCTGTAAAACCTTAGCACATCCATTGATCATCTGCCCCTTCACACAGGCAAGCAAACAGGGCTGCACAAACCTGCAGTCTGCACATTTCAGAAGCTTCAGATTGGATTTAGCAGCTTGAGAAAACCCACAGAAACCTGAGCGTTCGAGAGAGATGCTGATCATTAACCTAGCTCTTGTTTTGTTTCACCAGCCCCAACCCTGCACTCCAGGAGTGAAAGGAGGATTCTTACCTAAACTCTTGGCTACGTCCAAGTCCTGCTGCATGTATCCAGTGCTTTTCTCTGTGTTCCCAAGGGACCAGTACGCACTGCTCAGTGCAGAGAACACCGATCCCCGCAGCTTCAGGCTGCAAGTGCCAATCTTCAGGGCAGCCTCTAGCACCACCACAGAGGCCCCGTGGTGGCCTGCAGTCAGGAGCTCCTGGCCAATCACAGACACCACAACAAAGGGGCTCTTGTCCAGCTTCATCTTCTGCAGTTGTTGGTAGGTGGGCTCCAGGGACTCTGAAGCACAAAAACAAAGACAGAGGTACTCAGCAAATCAAGTTATTGTCATCAGGAATCGCCTTCACAACTCATCTTGATCTTTTCATAACCAAATGACACGTGACTTAAGGGCCACACAGCCCAAATACAACGACGATTTATTAAGGGAGCTTGGGGCTCAAAGGTACCATCTAAGATCTGGCAAATCAAGACAGATCACCTGGCAAGCTGCTCTTTGCCTTGCAGAAAGCACTTCAGGAAGGCAGCATAAGAACAGAGCTTAGAGCAGTCTCCTACATAGCACAGAGTAGTCTCATACTGAGCTCTGAAGCCTGGCCTAATGGCAGAAGGAATACAGAAGATACCTGTGGAATTTTGTAGGAAACTGGAAATGGGCCATCTGCAGTGTCTGAGAGCACTGCAGTTTTTGCTCTTTCAGCACAAACCTTCAAATGAACGTCTGCAAAGTCTGTGCCTGTCCAGATACCCGAGCACATGATGTGTGTCAAGAGAGGTGACCAAAACTGCAGAAAGAAGCTGCTCCTTCTGCAGGAGACAGTGCTCCCGTGGTGTGACAGCACTAGACCTGCCCAACTGCTTCGGTTTGTCTAACTGCAGCAGGGAGCACGGTTGATACACAGCTGCAGGGCAATAGGCCAGAGATCATCCTGCCAAATTTGGGGATGCTCCCACAGAATACCATATAACCTGCATTCTAAGCAGCAGCCTTAATACCTTTGGGTAGCAAAAGAAATTACATCCACCAGGTAACTGCTATATAGGACAGAAACTTCCAGATGAATTCATTTTGGAGGACGGAGAAAAACACTGTAAAAAAGGAAACACCAACAACCAAGGATATTTTTTCATTTCAGTGCTCCTTGGCTCCTAAGCCCTGTGGCCCCCAACACCATCTGCTGAGGAGGAGAATTGCCATGTTCCCTCCTGACTAGCAGCATTAGGGCATTGCAGCACAAAGCCTGCAAGAGAAATAGCTAAGAGGAGACAACCCCCTTCCTCTAGAGAAAAAAATGCTGGAAACGGGGACATTATGAAAGAGAGGCAAAACACTGCACAGCTCATATGGCTTCAAGGTCTCTGTGATTTCAAACGTTGCCTGAACAGAAGTGAATTAGCAGAGCAGCCTTTTCGCCTTCTGGAATTCTGTGTTTGGAGAGACATTGGTACCACAGAAAAGCTGTTGATGGGCTCTTCTGGGCATACACTGGCCTGGAGCATTTCAGATGCGCTGTACCCAACCAAAACATCGTGGGAAGTTGTTCCAGTAACAACATAGCCAGGGCCACAGCAACACACACCTCTGCCTGCACTGATACTGGAGAAAGGAAAAATGAACAAGGACTCCATGGGAACTTCTGTACAAACCCAGTCTGATTCATCTCCAGTGCCCCTCAAGCTGGCTGTATCACCATCTTGCTGTCCCACTTAACCAGAAGGACAGTTTTTGTTCCTCCTGCAGCTTCAGGCTCCATTCTTGGCATCCTCCTGACTCAGTAGAGAAGCCAAACCTTGAAATCTTTCCCTTCAGGCCTCTGGGTTCTCCTGTCCTCAGATGCTGGGACTGAAACTCCCACCTTTGGGTACCTCAGCAGCAGGTCTCACCCCCGAGAAACCCCACGTGCTTACCTCTCATGGGAGACTTCATGGCGGCCTCGACCATGCCGACCAGAAGCTGAAGGCTCTTGGGATCCTGCGCCAGCCCCGACGCAAACGCGGCCAGCGCATCCGCATGGCGTCCCAGGTACTGCAGGGCCACGCCCTGTCGGAAGTATGCCTGCAGGAACAGAGGCAACAGCAACACCCGTCACTGAGCCATCACAAACAGCCACAAATAACACAGCTGCCCTGACCTCGTGCTGCTGGACAACAGGCCGCACCATGGCACTCCGGCCACGCTGGTCACGCTGGCTACGACCGATGCCACCCAACACCACAGTCCGGTCTGTGAATCGCACCAGTGTGTACCCCCTCACTGTGATCACCTTTTCAGCTTTAGCGACGCCTTTGAACTGTTTTGGAGACCAGGGTCGGTAACTGCTAGTCAGGCAAAGCTTTCTCCTTGGACTTGGCCAAATACTACTTCTTAACTACTTATAAGCAGATGCTTTTCCTCAAGACCCTCCTATCCAGTCTCGGCCCACGCAGCACAGAAGCAACCCACTTCCTCTCTCATCAGCCCTTGCCAACAAGTCCAATATCAACATCCAGCACTAGTAGGGCCCAAAATGTACTGAAAGCTCAAGCTGCAATGAAACACAACACAAAGGTGCAGCCAGGAGCTGAGCCTTCTTTCTCCACGCATATCCACTGATGCAGACATTGTCCAGCAGTGCCCCACTTGCTAGGTGCACTGTACATACAACCCACACATATACACACACACATGTATACATAGATCTATACAAGCTTCTTAAGACTGAGGCAAGACACTCATCATTCTGAACCTGTTTACAAGAGCATTTTTCTTCATTTCTTTCTTTCCCAGAAAACCATTTATGGGAACCTGCAATACCTTCAAAGTAACTTCTATCTCCTGTCACCATGTATCTCCATTTCTACATCAGCAACATCAATATGCAGCTCCAAAGCATTCCCAAACAGAGCTCCCACATCTCCATACACGGCATACCAGGAACTTACACACAAAGCAGGAACTTCAGACGTGCTCTGCTCACACAATGAGCACAGGCGAAGCCCTGGCCTGAAGGGTATCCAGAGCTGTCTGGGAGATGCTGAGGAAAAAGACTACAGAAAACACAATCCAATATTTGTCAAAGTACTTGGGTATTTGTACCATACATATCTGGACGCTGTGTTATAAAAAGGTCTTGAATCTTTAAGCACCTTTGATGCCTGTTACTCAGGTTTTATCATCATGCCCAGCTAACACCTTTCTAATGCAAATTTTGCTGCACTTTGAGTTCATTCAAACCTATTTCAATAGCACAAATAAAGAAGATAAAACATTATTTGTATTTCTTTAAAAGTGCTTTAAGAACCAATACTGCTCCCTGAGACTGGCTCTCTTGGCTAGGACCTCATCACTCTCTCTTCATCCGTAATAGCACAGAGATCTGCACTCAAGATACATTAAGTACACATCTGCGGAAGTCTTTTTACTTAAACAGGAGAAATCTTTAATTAATTTTTGAACTCATTCGAGCATCCAGGCACTTCTGGACTCCAATCCAGGAAGGCAGAGATTAAGGAAAATCAGAAATTATGTGAGAAATCTAGAGAAATGAGTATTTAATCTCTTTTCCATTAGTAAGTCTTGATTGTAGAACCCCTTTTAATGAATTCAATGAAAGCGAAATGCTTTTCATTAACCTTTAGTATAAATGTGTTCTTATTGAACCAAACAAGCCACTGTACTGGAAACCCAATTCAGTGTTAACTAGATTACAAGCATGAAGCTTTAAATCAAAGAAAATACAAAGAACTAACAACATGCAGCGGCCACCAAGTACAAGTCCTCCCAGCAGAGTGTGAGCTGTCACCTAAATCATGCTGTACACTTTTAAGTCTTGTTTTTGCAGAATTGCCATCTAATTACTTTCTTTATTGCCTGATGACAGAGGGAGTTGGACACAGCACATCTCTGACTGGGAGTTGGACACAGCACATTTCCAGCCCACAAGGCTGGTTGGTCCAGGACAGCCGTGCCTGCCTGATTCAGCTCTCCAGAAGGTGGGCAAGGACACGCAGCTGCCATCACTGAGCTCCATGTGGTGTGTGGGCATCTTCAGCACCTTGTGCTTCACTGGCACATCCTGAACGCTGAGAAATGAGAGTCCCCATCCTCTGAACCCCGCACACGGAGGAGACACACAGGCTCCAGGTGACAGGAGGAGACAAGATGGAGCAAGACCCACGAACATACAGTTCAGTTCCGCACATTCTGAACATCCTTTACGGAAAGGGTTTTTATCCGATCCCCACATCTATTCCTGGAAGTGCCCCTGGAAATCACTTCATTTGAATACAAACACAACATTCAAAGCCCAAAAGAAAAACCTATTAATCACAACAGAAAGGAAGATTTTGGCCTATTTTTCTCCTGCAAAAAACCCTTCCTTCCTTTTCCAGTTTCCAGCATACACAAGAATGCTCTCCGCACATTGTGTTCCCCACGGACCTTTAACTAAATAAATAAAAAGCATTCACATCACCTATTTCCTCCCCAAGATGCATTCGCAAGTTAGTTTAGCCCTGGAATGAAGACACTGTATCAAGGGGAAAAGTCTGCAAAGAGGAAATGGTGAGAATCACCCTTTGGAAGAGGAGAGGAAAAGGGAAGGCAGGGAGCCAGCAGCTGCAGCTGAAGGAATGAGCCAAGGAGCGGCTCCCGGTCCCGACACAGACGGAGCCTTCCCCTGCTGAGCGAGCTTTAAATTTTAAATCACATTATGTGAAGATACTACAGTGCTCACTCTACAGTAACAGTTATATTAATTTTCCAGTGATCCCAAGTAAGAAAAAACAATCAATTCCTTTTAAGAAGATTAAAGCAAAGAGAGAGGCAATGTTTCACCAAAGACAAGACAGAAACAGCAGGTGTTTTCTAACCTGGCTCTCTGCATCCTCAGTGTAATACAGACAGCTGGAACCATCTCTTTCATTTTTGCAGTCTCTGCATCACACTTTGCAGGAACAAGGCACTGTGCAAGAAGAAAGCCTCACTCTCAGCTGAAATTTGGCACCAGATGCATCTCCCTCAATGGGAACTCTTTTCTCCTGTCCTTGTGTTAGCAGGATGGACACAGCTGTGCTGTTCCCACCTCCAGAGTCACAGCATGTCAGGGGCTCCCAGCACCTGCACCCACCCATCCAGCCTGAGCTCTGCCCAGCACACCCGCTCCCCGTGGAAGGACAGGAACAGCAGGGATGCAGCTCTTGTCAGCAAGAGCCTTTTGGGAAGGGAGAGGATTAAAGAGTCCAAAGCAGCTTTACGAAGCAGCCAATCTCATCAAGTCCCTGATACTCTCTTGGAGAGGCTGTTAAGTGAGCATTCCCACACATCTCCAAGAATCAGACACCAGTACGGGCTCACGCAGCCAGGTGAGCTCAGCCTGCTGCATAACAAGCTGCGCTTCTGCCCTGTTACCCCATTTCATGCAGCCAAGAGAGGAAGGGACAACAAGGAATAGATAGTGCTTTTCATCCATAATACCTTTGAAAGCACTGTTGATATCCTGGAAGCAAAAATAAGTTATTTTAATTAATTAACTGGCAAAATATATCTGGCACTTGAGACTTCCGAGCCCTGCAGAACGCTGTCCCTGTGACAGAGGTTGCTCACACTGCTGGCCCCAAGACAGAACCCAGCGAGGTGAAGTGGCATTGCTCCCAGCACAGGACTGACCCAAAGGGGAAGAAAGTCTTCCCATCTCATTCAGGTTTTGCCACCCATTTTTGCAGACTTGCCTCTTTGCCCCATGCATTTCAGAACATTCCGCGTTTTCACGGCTGGAATTACGTTTTTTAGTGCTTTTCCCTACCCTCAGCTTAATTTTACAAAACTTGTATGAACAGGAGAAGAGCACAGAGACAGCCCTGCCCCTCAGTCAGGGCAGTTCTGTGGGGGCAGCTGGTGACTGGGCCACAGCACAGTCAGCACAGCCAGGCACAGCCCCTCTCTGCAATTCTAAGCACAAGTCCTACGTTTTCTGCTCCATTTACTGACCCGTGTAGTTTCTGTACACACCAGTATTTTCCATCTGTGTTTATTATAGTCTATTTAATGGAAAAGGAGAATTTCTATCTGTCCTACTAGGAGCTGCCACTGGACTGATGGCTGCAGTGTCCAGGCAACACAATAAAACATGCTTCTTAGTTTTTTGATCCTCATCATCTGAGATCCCATCTAGGTAACTGTCTAGACCCTGAATATTAGATTTCCCTGTGCAATCTAAAACAAGATTAGAATGCAAACATCATAATTGAATGGCGAATATCAAGAGGGGTGCTGAAATTTTTTTAAATCTTCTAATATCAATATGCAGGAACTGTTTTAGGTAACTGGTTTATAATTAATACAAAATATGCAATGAAGATAAAAATACAGTACAAGGAAACAGCATGGGACCTTTAAGTTCCCCAAGATTTTCCTAAATAAAACCAAGCCAAGGTCCTGCCCACAAGGAATGCAGCAACAGATTCTACACCGGCTTTGGGATCTCCCCTCCCTGCCCAGGAGCTCCTGTGCCTCCCCCTGAGCCCCTCCCTTTCTGCAGGGATCCCACTGCCATCACAGGGCACAGCTGCACTCCTGCCACGCCACCCTGGCAGGGCTCACCTGGTCCCTCTGCCACCAAACCTCACGTCACAGGCTCATGGACTTGGCACAATGCTGGCCAACATTAACTGGATAAAGGAGACAGAGGAACAAAACTGGAACAGCATCAGAAGCACTTGGAGCAGAAAATTCCGGTCAAATAAACATGAAAAACTTGAAAAAAAAAGCACCTCGGTCTTAGACAAAGGCTGCCATTGTACACAGGGGAGGAAACTCAAACCACCTTCACACTGCTGTCAGCTCCGGACCCTGGACAGCTGGCCATCGGGGCAGGAAAGGCAAACACACAGAAAACGCTTCTTCCATAACGCTCCCTTGGTTTGCCGGATCAGGAGACGATGCCAAAAACAGCAGGAATAATCTATGATGCATTTAATGCCTGTTCTCAGTCTGCAGAATGCCTCTTGTGCAGTCAGACCCGCTGCCCCTCACGGCCGCCCACGCCAGCTGCGCCCACGGCTGACCAGTGCTATGCAAGGGACCAGCAGAGAGGAGGGAATGTGTGAACAGCTGCCACAGCTTCTCAGGGCCAAGCACCAGGTTGAATCCGTCCTCTCCCCTTGTAACTGTTTTACAGCCAAATTTTAGAGAAAAATACGGACAAATCTCTGCTGTGGGATTTCAGGAATGTGAGGAGAGGGAAGACTGCACTTTAATTCAGAACACATGTAGCACATGCATAAATACTGATGCTGACCACACCAGCTGAATTCCTGCTTTCCCAAAATTAAGGTTGCACCCCAGGTAACACTTTTCCTTCACAGTCCTACACCTGGCTGACACCTGAACCACAGCTGTCAGCCTGCCCTGGAGAATCAGCACAGCAGATTTGTTGTCTCTGCAGCTTTGTTTCTTTATCTTCTACCTGTTTCCAAGGTGCCTCTTACAAAACTACGCTACTTAGAAACGGAAATTTCCTCTTAGCCCCATTGAGCCTATAGAGAAAAACAAGATGGGGGGGTGTATACATGTAAAATATCTTGCCTTGCTTTATCCAAAGAGCATTTAATTGTTCTTATTATTTGTGCTTCCACTGCCTGTTAGTGGGATTCTGTGCACAGCTCACTTGCCCACCTGAAATAAATCTAATTTTGTGAGTAAATAAAGAGTCAAACCTTTGTTTACTTAGTTGAAGGAAACAGACCAGCTTTTCACAGAGTTTATCCTTGTTGCTTCATTCTCACATGCTTCAGGCTCACTCTAGGAACAGCAGCTACATCCTGGAACCCCTCTTCAGAGGACATCCCTCTCCTTCCCTAACAGCAGGTGTCGACAGACAATCTTCCTGTCTTTATCAGCTACAACTCTTAACCCTCATTTAACAGCAAGAACCAGCCACGAGTGGAGGAAAGTGCTCTAGAGGAGTAACAACTAACCTGTCAGTGCCCAAGTACAGCACAAGGAAAACAGAACCAGCCTCTTCTGTCTAAGGCCAACAGGCACAGCAGTGCAGCATCTGCTACAGTTCCTCCACAAGTCAACAGGGACAGTTTGGTGAAGTTTTTTGGTGAACAACTTCTTTCAGAAATGGGAGAAGAAAAGACAGGCCACCTTTCATACTGCTCAGAAGTAACACCAGTCTTTGTAAGACATTATTAGAGATTTAACAGATACAGAATTATACAAAACTTAAACTAAATGGATTAGCTGACACCTGTAGGTGGCTTCTCACGGAAGCTTGGGCCAGAGGCAGGGCTGGTTTGAACACCATTATTACCTAGTGCTTAGCTTACTTTCAGCACTGTCCCATGATTTAAATTGTAAATTTAATTCTTTTCTCCAATCCAGGTACTGTTCCTCTGCCCCCAGTACTGGGCCCTCTTGGCTTCACGTTCCATCTGTAAAATCCATGTCTTGCACTTCCCAGTTATCCTATCTCCTCCTGGTTTTAGCTGCTGTTCGATTGCTGTGAATCTGAAAAGCATTTAGGGGTGTTTTGGAAATGCTCTTGTCTGCACTGAAGGACACTGAGATACAGCAGAGGTCATTTAACAACCCTTTAACAACTCTGGCTTACCTTGACAAGGTACTTCACTCAAATGACTCAAAACCTCTGTAACTGCTGAAAGTCAGATAAACTTCGATCAGCATCAGATGCAAATGGTGATGTGCGTGTTACAAGAATGAGTGCACTGAAATATTTTAAACAAGCATTTCAGGATTTTAACACAGTTTTTCCAACACAGGAGACAGACTCCACAGGAGCAACAGCTCTGCATACAACCAAACATTCACAGAGAGGTGAAACAAACCCTGAGAGCCCCCAGAATTACGCTGGGCTTTGTGGAAGACAAACCCCAAAGCCACTTCCTTATCACACATCTCCATGGGTCCATTCTGAAGACTGCCCTGATCTTGAGCTATATCCTATCTTACCAGTGAAGCAGAAAAAAAATCTGAGCAGTACAATCTCCAGGAGAGCAGAGCAGAGACAAAAGTAAGACGAAATCCACAGTAGTTGCAGCGCAGGATAATGGTGACTGCCACTGTTCACAGGTGGGTGGCTGCAGTGTGCCTGCAGCAGGGAGCTGGTCTGTATCCCCTGGAGAAGCACCTGATGCTCAGCAGGGACCGTGACAGAGAAGCCCAGCACACACCTACTGCAGACACGGGCTCCTGCCTCTTGGCTCACCGTCCCCCTGCCAGCGCCCAGCCAGCACCGCCTGCCAAGGACAAAGCTGATGACAGGGGAAAGGGGAAAAATCAAATTTGCAAAAGTACTAAACATATAAATCTCTTTGGCCCAAGCGAACGTGGGAAAAATTCTTCAGCAGGGGCGTCCCATTTAGCAAGTTTTGCCAGATCATTACTCTTGTAATGCAAAGGGGAGAAACATCAACACCATGTTTCCTTACAATGATTCGCCTCCTTCATCACAGATCTCTGAAGCACCAAGTAATTTAGTAGTTGCTATGGAAACTGCTAGTTTTATTGAACAGCCCTGAAAGGGTCAAGAGGTACCATCAAACTGGCCAATTGTAAATTATTTTCCTGCTAAACATCTGCTTTATTTTAGTTGCCCTACCACTTCCCTGTTTTGCTGTTAGAACAGTATCTGGATGGACTCCAGAATAGGTGTCATTCTTCAGTGGGGCTGCAAGAGCCAAGTCCAAAAATAGCAATTTTCATTTTCTAATATGCTGTAAAATCCTTCATACAAAGGAGCCCTACTGAGTGCAGAATAGGAAAGGACTGGGGACTCTTCCTCCTCGCACACATCAGCACCAGCTTGAGGCAGTGGTAACCAACACAAAGAGTTGGTTTTCACCGTGATCCCTGGGGGTTTCACACGGCTGCTTGCACCAGCCACGAGATGAACAACCCATTAGACTGACCCACTTGTGCCTTCAGAAAAGGGACTAAACAGCAATGGAAGAGCAACCTGCCCTTCTCAGCAAGCAGCCAGCTCTTCTCAGCTTTGCAACCCCAGGAAAGAAGAGTCTCCCTTGCCAGCAAGGGTCTGTGCTCTAGGAACACAAAACATTGTATTGCCTGTACTGGACTATCAGAAAACAAGGTAATCTACCTTTCTTTATTCAACATACAGAAAATGGCACCAAAGATTCCAAATGCTAGTTAGCAGCTTCCATCCCTACAGGCCAGGAGAACAGCAGGAGTACTGGCTGCATTTCCAACTTTGCTATTGAACTCACTGGATTTGTGTCAGTTCCATAAAAATGCCAAATTTCTTATTACGCCATTAACTCAATGTGTGTCTATCATAAACCCAAAAGCACCAGCAGAAACCAGAACACGGGAGCAAGGCTTCCTCTGTGCAGGACATGAGCAGCTCCCCTGTGCAGAGGCACTCTCTGTGTCTCTTCCACAGACAGGAAGCTGCCCTAGGCAACATCTCCTGGAAATCCTTATTCCAACATCTTTAAGTTACCTTTAAATTTATCTTGAAATAACCTTTAAGTTACAACTGTACTTAATTCAAATAACTGGAGTGGGCAGGAGAGAGCATTTTATTACAGAACATACCTGAATTTAAGAGGCTGCATGCTTTCTAATGACAACCATGCCTAAGTTCTGTGCCCAGGGCAAGCCAGTAAAGGGCAGGCTCTGTTCCCTCCTCATACATTCTCTCCGTTCTTCATCTGGCTGAAATTATTCAAGTGATGACAAAGAAAGCAAAAGCCCTGTCTATGTAGACAAGTTCTGGTCTTTCTCACATATCCTGTGAACTCCATTACTTGTGTGAAGTCTTGGCTTGGAAGAAAATATTCTAAGTTCTGAGGTATTTGGCATGCCTTGGTATGGAGACTCCAGCCTTGATTCAGACTTTCCATCCCCAGGAACCCCAGGAGAAATGAAGACATTTTTCTGTACATCCACAGGAAAATTTCTCCTTCGTCAGGCAATGAGTTCATAGTATTAATTTCAGTTCTCTTTTCTAAAATTATCTACCACAGACTAAAACTTCCACACACTGGAACACAGCAGATACTGGAGCACTGCTCTGTTGGGACACAGCAGAAGGGCTTCTCACAAGGCCAGGGCTTGCCTGCCTGCAGAGCTCAAGTCTGGACTCCTGAGAAAGTTATCAGGGCTGTATAGAAACTGCAAATCATGCAGACATAGCTACAGACCAAAACCAAAGAGAAACGTTTGATGTGTCACAGTTCCTTCCAGCTAACAGGAACTCATTACATCTGGACTCTGATGCAGGCAGGTGCCAGGTGGTAGAAGAGCTTCCCTATGTACAAACACGAGGGAAACATGTTAAGCCAAGAAAGATCTTGCACTTCCAGAGGCGTGGTTTGGGAATGCTGGAGGAGAAACCCAAGCAATGCCCTGCTCGAGGACCATGGCCCAGCCAGAGGACAAGGAGAGGACAAGTTCACTGGAGCTGCTCAGCAGCACTCCTCTGGTGTGTTAACTCTCTCCTGACTAACAGACACAGCAACTGTCCCTACAAAACCAACAGCTTGGGGCTTACGCTACCGAGGATCCGTTCAGCATTCCACAACACAACACCCCACGGTTACAGCTCCGCTCCAGCCAGGAGCCCCTCAGCACGGGCAGAAGCCCGAGCACCAGGCGTGCACCACCACTGGCACAGACCCCCTCGGCTGTGCCCGCAAGGACAAACCCTTCCTTAAGCGCTTCCTGCAACTTCCTCTTCTGCTGGCCTCTCTTTTGGCATTTCCAAGAGGATGTTCTGACAACCGGGTCACTGCTGTTCAGCTGCGGCATTCGTGCAGGATAAATGCAGCCACAGTGAAAACCCTCTAGGGAAGGAGAAAGCTCATAATAATTACAGTTTGCTGAGAAATCTCCAGCAATAGGGATGGCTGTAGACTCTTCCCTGTCCGTGAACTATACAAATTTGAACTTTGGGTGAGAGGTTTAATTCAGTAAGCACTAGGCAAGTCTACTCCGCAAGGTACCAAGAGCAAGCAGGAGAACAAAGAGAAGAAAGCACTGCCTGCTGCTTGCCACCGGCCTGCAGCCCTGTCAGAGTGCCGGGAGGAGAACAAGCAGGCTTAGTGAATAATTGAAGACACGGTGATGAAATCTCAGAATGTCAGAGGCATAATACAGTTTTGTAGGTTTCATCATGAAGCCCTGAATTCCCGAATAAGACACACTGAATAATTTATCTCTGTGTCAGTACTGGGTCATCAGCTGTTCACTCACAGCACGCTTCAAGACACTTGAATGGGTCTGAACAGACTAAAGAACAGGGTCCAGAGGGAAGAGGTGATGAAAACTCAACGCACTCACCCTTCCAAACACTAAGCTCAGATAAAAACGTGTAGACCCCTCAGCCATGCCCTGTGCATGAGGTCCCACAGGTTCTGAACCTGCTTTAGTGCTGCCCAGCACCACCTCGCCCCAGTGCTGCTCTTCAGCACAAGAGACCAGGGAGCTCTCCTGTGCTGGGCTGGCTTCAGGCTGGCTTCAGGCTGGCATCTGCCACTCCGTCACCCAGACTCGGGCTCATCCAGCTTGAATCCAGAGGCTCACCTGTCTGTAGTATCTCGAAGCCCCCAGCCACAGCTCTGTGGCACTAAATACCACTCACTCACCAGAGCAGGAGATGAACACTGCACGGCCTTTGCCCAGACATCATTTGGAACTTGCCAGGTAGCTATGTGCACTCAGATTTTAACAGCTGATTTTATTGGTTTAGTGTTACTTTTTTCACATTTTTAGCATTCACTGCTGGGCAGGTACCTGTGCAGCAATCCATACCCAGCCTGTTTAATCAATAACTGTATGGTGGCAGGTAAAATTCCCTCCATTTCCAAGCAGAATTCTACAATTACCACACCCAACCACCCACGATGGGATCAGAGAGCACAGCTCAATCTGTCTGGGCAATCTGCTTTCCTAGAAATCTGCTTTAGATAACATGAGCACACAGGCAGGTCACACACAACAAAGCCTGTAGGATTTAAATCAATTCTCAACCATCAAAGACTTTCCCACATACTAATATCCTGAAACGGCCCCCATCAATACTGACTGACCTGGTAGCATGAGTAATTACCTCCTAGTTCATCCTTTAAATGACAGAGGAATCCTTCCCAGCTGAGCTACTCCCCTGAGCATCTCCCCGGGAAGCAGGAACAGTATTCAGAAGCAGAGCTGCCTGCCTGTAGCTTTCCCTGTGGAAAAGGCAAGCAGTCACCAAGGAATTCCCCTTTCCACCTATGCTGACAGGAATTTTGTCATGTATCAGATTATTTGAGGGGGAAAAAATTATATTTGATACAACTACACTTGCACATATTCTTTTGGCTTTCACAATAATACATTTTTTCTATTGTTTCTCTTAAAAATATCATTTAAATGAAAAAGTCTAGATTAAATTGCCGTAAATTTCCTGAAACATTAATTACGTCCATTCATTATTTGTAAGACACAATAAACTTTTCAAAGACTCTTGAATGTCATCACTGAAACAGCGGGATTAGTGCACGGGTGATTGTCAGTAACCGGATACAGAGAGTCAGAAAACACCTGGGTGCTAAAAAAGCAGGAGAAATGTTTCAAAAAGAAATGGAAAGTGACATTTAAGAGGTTGGAAAGAACCGGTCATTTAAATGACAACATGCCAGACAAAGGCAAAAGACAAGGAATGAAGAAATCAAATTCACTTAAGTGAGCACGTGTGTGCACTCATGCATATGCAACAGAAAAAAGACAGCCAGCCACAGATCAATCACGGTAACGCACCATATGAACATCAGAAAATGCAGCTCTGAGGTAGTGTGTATCCAGCGGGATAGAAACAGAACCATAGGGAAAGGTATAACTGCCACAACTGCTCCAGTGTCACCATGTCCCTGCACTGTCCTGCAGCAAATTTTTCTGCAGATCAGTTAAGCAGTCTTTCATTTAATTCTTGCATAATCAAGTGAAAAACCAAGAACATCATCCTTTAGGTCTTTGTTAACACTTCAGTAAATAATTCCAAGCTTTTCTCTCATTATATGACAATCTTTCAAGGCATCTGTTCTTTCTCATCACACATCTCCAAACACACTTCCAATCAGGGTGCCAGAGCTCAAGAAGGACATCACTGTGCGAGATGACAACCACCACACTGGGTCTGACAAAAGCTCCTGTAGATCTGCAGGTGATTCTGGCCACAACCAGCCTGGATCCCCTGAGAGGAGCAGGACAGGCATGCAGTCCTCAAAGCCCTTCTCCACACTCTATTTGTGACTCAGTACAACCTGGACATGAGAACAGCTTTGAGTGGAACAGTCCTGCAAAGCTCCATTCTTCACTTCACCACACAATGAATAGGTAGGTGAAAGTTAAAAACTTCTCCTGAAAAATGAAACAATTAGGAAGTGCCTTTTTCTAGGAACATGCTGCTTTCACGGCAGCATGACAGAGGTTATTTTGAACTTATTACTTCCACTGGCTTCAGCTGTAAGTAATTAAATTTAGTCATAGAAGTCTGATCTATAAATGGAACCTACAGAAGCAATTACCAGAGCTTCCACTGGATCAGGAAGCAATGGCCTGCTCTGTTTGATGCAAACTGAAGAGAACATTATTTATACTGCATGAGAAGTCACAGTAACACAGTCCCCTTGCAGAGATTTGCTTTGAAAATTACAGTTTTCAGTGAAGAGAGTCACAGGTTATAAATTCCAGCCGTGCTCTGCTCCTTCCACTGTAACAATCTCACGGGCAAAAAAGACAATCATATGGCACAATTTAAAAGGACTGGTTTGGCTCCTGTTCTATACTCAGAAACCACATGAAGGAGGAGTTAATTAAACATGCAAGAGATGGTGTGACCAAGCAACAAGATTTTAAAAATAATATATTTTGATACCTCATTTTGGTCTGTTTGGAATCTAGACTATGCAGAATCTGATGGAACTGTGAACCCAGTGGGTCTCTCTCAGCCCAGTCCCTGAGCATGCATGTTTCACTCCTCAAACCACCACTGTACAACCGGACTTGATCAGGAAAACTTGCAGAATTGTGCATTCCTGAACACAGTGGAGGAGAGGTGCAGCCTAATGACGTTTGCTGAGGACACCAAACTGAGTGGGGAACTGGGAACTTGGGAAAGGAGAGCCAACCAGCAGGAAGGCCTGGATAGGCTGGAAGAATGAGCAAACAAGAACCTCACAAAGTTCAGCAAGTTCAGTAAGGTCTTGCACCTGGGAAAACAGAATCCAGGAGTGCAGCACAGGCTGGGATTGGCCTGCGTGGGGAGCAGCTCTGTGGAAAGGGACCTGGTGGACACCAAACTCAGTGGGAGTGACCGGTGTGCTGCTGTGGCTGAGAGCCAGTGGGATGCTGGGCTGCATCAGCAAGGGTATCGCCGACAGAGAAAGAGAAGTCTGCCCACAACGTCTCCTTGGCCCCTCCATTTTCTATCTTTTTGCAAAGGCAAAGACACTGAAGTGCAGCACCGACTTGTGCAGGAGAAACAGCTGAATCTTGCTCTCCCTTGTCAAGAAGATGAAGAGCTTGCGTGATGCTAGAAGTGAGATGTGCCACATGCTCATCGAATTTGAATTCCCATCTGGAGTTGCAACCCAGGTAGCAGAAGGTCATCGCAGTAAACTCCTCTGTGCTCACACATCAGCACTGCCATCAATATTTCAGTGCTCCCCTTCATGGTACAGGCAAGGATAACAACCTGTGCTTCATCACAATTTCTTTTACTTCACAGAGGAAAGCAGAAACAATAGTTTGTTAGCAAGTACAACACAATTAACAGAGTAATAATGATCAGAACTACTGCACCTTGTAAAATCTTTGCTCGGTTATAAAGAATTCTTTGACTGCTAATGGCATTGTGCAATGAGGTCTGCAGCAGCTTGGCAGCCATTAGCAATGATTCACTGCCACAAGGCACTTCTCAACCAACACAGTCAGGAATCACAATTCTGAATGCTTTTCCTGGTCAATCTCTGGGCATAAAAATATAAGAAAAACAGAGGATCTGTGAGGAATGAACCCAGATCCCGACACACTGAATATAATATAGAGAGTTGTTATAAATATGTTATAGGGCATTCACTATCAGATGTTCTAATTTTTTCTATAACACAAAAAATTGATATTCTGATATTTATCATTTGATAAGGAATGTGCTAGGGCCATCCCTTACTGGGACCAAACACACAGATTCTGTACTTTTATGCTACTGTGGCAAAATTGCAAACACACAGCCAAGCTCTGAAAAATGGCCATGTGATAGTTCTCACACAAGGGAGTCTACAACCAGAAAATAAGTCAAACATACTTTAGCACACCAGGAAATCCTCTAGCAGTCTCTTCAGGAAAACTACTCTGAGCCTGAAGCCTCTTAAGCCTGACTAGGACAAACCTTTTTGAGGACCATCTTGGTATTTGCATTCTGACATCGTGTTAGAAGTCTCCCCATAATAAAACCAAAACAACAAAAAAAACACCAGAACAAAACCCACAAACAAAAACTTCTAACAGAAAACAGGAAAAAATTCCTGTCTGGGAAAACCTGCTCCCCATAAGACCGCCTGCTTGTCAGCCAACCATCAGCTGCTGTCCTACACTGACACTGGCAAAGACCACCTCAGACACTAAGCACTTCTCACACCACATCCTCTCTTTGAGGAAAGCAGTTTACAGACAATGATGCTGACATGTAATTCTGTGACTGTGCACTTCATATACAGCTGGGAGATTCGGTGTAGCAATCCAGGGGAAAAGCAACCAACAGCCATGGTTTCCCCAATGAGAACATCTGCTCCATACCCAGCAATTCCAACCACAGTCAATTCTCATGCAGCACCTTACCCCTGCCACCCCTCATCTCTCATCTATCCTAGAAAGAGACGCAGCAGTTACGGACCTGGGTAGGGGTAAATGTTCCTTCAGTCCCATTTAAAAAAAAAAAGAAGAAAAAGTAATTCAGCAGGGTCTGGAGGTTTCAATTTCAATCATCTCCCCTTTGCCCTTTCACGTGACTGCTCCCAAAGGAAATCTTGCTTTGAGGCATCACTATTTCATGTACCTGAGTCAATAAGCCTCTGCTCTGAAAGACACAATACCAAGAGAATACACCATCCCGTTGCCTTTAAAGACACACACCCCTATCCTACACATAAACACTGATCCTCTCTTTTGCACACACAAGACTCAGGACATCGCCTGCCAAGTGTCTCCTCACATCAGGCGCACGCATGACCTGCCTCATCGTCCCCCAGCTCCTCCTGGCTCGTGCCAGACCCCGTGCTGCTGAGCACAGGCTCCGAGGGCAGGGACAAAGCTGACCCAGCCTGGCTGGCACAGAAGCACAGGCCACAAGGCATTGCCTCAAACAGGTTATTTATTATTCCCAGCTAGGCAGGAAAAAATAAGAGTACTGTGACGGTTTGTATTGGCAAAGATATGTTAGATAATGTAAAAGATTTGCTTTAAACTAACAACAAAAGGTAGAAAATGCAGTTAGTGACGACAATGACCCTCCTCCCAGGCTTTGGTATTATAAGCAGGCAGGAAAGAAAACTTTCAAGCCACCACTTCAATTAAAAAAGATTTTTAGCTTGAAGCCCAAGAAAGGTTCAGCTGCAACTGAAGTCTGGAATTTCCAAAACATGTTTTGCATTTATTAAGATATTATTAACATCAGTAGAGAAGCTAACCAGTCAATTCATACAGCAGCCCAGACTCATTTAAAGGTTGTTAAGAATGCAATTTGGTCGGAGAGGTAGGAATGTAGCTGCCATGAAAGGCAGAGCACATGGCAGAAGGGATGAAAGCAGCATCCTGGAAATATCATCTAAAATATCACTAATTTCTGCAATTGCTGGTTCTAGAAATACGGTCCTAGATCCCACTTTAAAGTCTAGGCAGTCCAAACTGCTGAACCAAAGCAGCACAGATATTGACTCTGTGAGTATCCATCCTCTGAAATCCCAAGTACCTGCAGCAGGACAGATGTCACAGAGAGGTGACCTCTTGTCAGCCTGATCCCATTAATCTGATGGAAAAGCCAGGAAAGGCCTTTTTCTGACGATGCCCTATTCGCTGCTGTGTTCAGCGAGTCCCACCCAAGCTGGATGGACCCTGCAGATGCAGGCACTGAGGCCAAAGGGACATACAACCAGAGAGCCATTGCTGCACCAGTCTTTGCTCTACACTCCCACCTCTATTTGAAACATTTTATGTGTGCTCATCTGTGAATTGAAAAGCAATAGCTCGAGTCACTGCATTTATAGCAAGAGACAATGGAACACCCAAACTCATTGTTGGGAAATTTTCCTATTTAACAGCTATTTGCCCCTTTCTAGTGTAATTCCATTCCCCCCATCATCCCACATTGAATAATCTCTCCCTGACATGTCCCTGTTTATACACATTCCATAATCACAGACTTTTATGTTCCCCACTCAGTCAGTTATCCAAATGATACAAATTCAGCCCCTTTGATCTTTCCTCATACATCAGTCCCTCCAGGCCCCTAATCACTTTTTTCACTCTTCTCTGAACTCCCTCCAGTAATGATGTGATTCTAATCCTCTGAAAGGAGAGGTTTTTGGCTCCAGTTCTTCACACAGATGCGAGCAAACTAATTCAGAGAGACTCGACAAGCTCCGTGCATAGCACTGTCACCAGCCACCACACATTAGACCGTGACATTGAAACAAAGATGGAATTGTATTGTGAACACCAGAGAGCCAGAAGCTGAAAGGAAACACAATGAAAATTAAAACAATGAACTGATCAGTGCTTTAAACAGTCACCAGGACTTTAGGGCACAGTATCCTGCTGGATGCTCTGAAGAAGCCAGGGCGACTGTCCCAGGGTTTTACAGAACTGCAGGTCCTGTAGCAGCTTCAAGATAAATAAATACCCCAGGAAAATGGCACACAGGGCAAGGCCAGGGCCCTGCCCACAGCCTGAGAGCTGTTTCATAGTTACCACAGGCCACCCTGCAGCAGCTGCAAGTGATATGAACCCTGATTATACTCATCAACTGTCTGGCATCCCACCAGAGGAGGAGACACTATTCACACCTCCGCCAAAGGCCCTGGCCAGCATGAGAGTCTCCAGAGGCTACACAGGACCCGTCTGCCATCATTCAGAACCAGTTTTGAACAATTTCCAAACTGAACCACAACAAATTGACTCCAATTTGACAGCCAGTAAGTAAATACTCTTTAAATTCTATCCACAGATGTGTTGCCTGATTAGTGTATTCTTTGCTACAGTTCTGGCAAGGGAAGGTACCTTCATCAGAATTCACAGGACTCGCCTGTTGCAGAAAACTTCCCATTTTGTGCACGGGGATTACACCGTGTCCCTAATCACACTGGAATTAGAGGCACCCCAAGCTTATTGGCTGGATCCCATGGGCACACCACCGCCTCTCCTCTGGGGAAGATGCAGATCTCCTGACTTCTTACACATCATGTGAAAGCCAGGAGAAGCCTTATGCAAAAAACAGATGGCAGAAACAGCTCAAAATGCTGCATTTCAATGATTAAAAGGTATCGGAGTAAGAGAGAGACAGCTTGTGTTGGGCCACAAAGCATTGCATCTGAGAATGTATGTCTGGAAGGGCACTGTGCTGCGAGCATGGAGAAGATGGAATTCATCAAAGCAGGATTCAAACCAGCAAAATGCTGATGGCAGCAGGAGGATGGGAATTGCAGGCACAGCAGGAGCCGCCATCTCAGCACCACTGTAATGGCCACTGGTGATGCGTCTCCATGGCAGCGGGGGCTGCGGCGGAACCGCGGCAGGAGAAGGGACAGGCCCGATCCCGGGGGACAGGAGGCCAAGCAGGACACACTCCAGTAGCGGCAGACGGGCTCCTTCCCTCACGTGTTCCTAAACGAGAGACTTGAGATAAATGGAAATGAAAACACTCCTGGAAGTCAGTCCGTAACAAAGCCAGTTACTGAGCCTCAGCACCTCAGACCTTCCCCTTCAGATGGAGGCACAGTGGAGAAGAATGAGGCACGGCTGCCATGTAAAAACCCCAGGATTAGAACTCCTGAAACAGGCCCAGATGGTTAAGGGACAACCCATTTCAATGCAGCTTTAAGTGACCTTTTGCACAAGACAAAAGCATCAGTGCTGTCTGCATTCAAACTGCCTAATGAGACCAGGCTGAACACCTCAACAGATTCAGTGCTGGTCAAGTGAGAGCCTGAGATTAGTTCAGTTGGTTAGAGCACAGTGCTAATGATGCCAAGGTCACAGGGTTCATCCCCGTATGGGCCATTCACTTAAGAGCTGGACTTGATGATCCTTCTGGGTCCCTTCCAACTCAAGACTACTCTGTGATTCTGTGAAAGATTTTCCAATGAAAATAAGTATCGGGCAAGGAAATGCCTGTGTCCCACTGGAACCTGTGCTGGATTCAATTGGATTCAGTTGGACATGGCAGGTGAAACAGCAGCAAACACAGGGAGCGGGGACACCTCCTTGTAATACCTCCACTCATTGTCACAACCCAGACAGACACGGGGGACAGCTCCACATGAAGACAGTGATCCTTTGGACACTTGGTACAAATGGCATGAGACACATTCTAGCTCCCAAGGGATGAACCAGTACATCTGTGTACACGGCACCATTACCTTGGTGTGGAGTCCAGGGTTTCTAGGATTTGCTACAGAAGCCACCCATTTTTCATCCAAGTGGGTAGGTCAACCACTATCAGGACCATAAGGACTCCAGCAGACTTGCTAATAATGTCTCTGGAAATGCCTGCAAGATCTGAGGTCACTTTTGCTGCAATGCAACCCAAGCAAGTAGAGGTTAACATAGCTAACATTTGTAATGGGGTGAATCCTAGCTTCAGCTGCTTATTGGAACAAAAACATAAATCAGTCAATGCTGAGATGATTAACAAGATAAGATTAAGGTTAAAACTAGAAAATCTATTAACCTGTTTAAATGTGGCACCTGGCAGGTGATCAGTCTTTTAAGCCTCAAGGGTGTAGATGCTCTAAGCAAACAGGAGACTGACTGAGGCAGCCAAAAGCTCTGTGTGAAAGCTAATGGATCTGTTACTGCCTTGCTACATCAGAAGGGACTTTCCTTCTCCCTAAACTCAGCGCAGTGAGCCACAGACCATCACCTCAGCTTCCACTGCCACAGACACAATGTACCACAACCCCTGGATAGGTTAGGATCTGGGAGAAAAGTCAGAGCTAGTAAGAGGTTCAACATACAAAGAGAAGCACAAAGAAAAGAAATTATCATTTAGAACGGCAGATTCAATTTCATGTCTATATCCTAACAGCTGTGAATTCAGCCCATAACAAAAGTTTTAGTCAGAAAACTACAGTCACCCATTCTGCTTGTCCTAGTCTGCATATATGCTTGTCATTCAGCTGTCACACATATCCATTCACTGTGTATTGTGAAAATAATTGTAAAGAATTTTAATTATGCCTCAGAAGACACATCTTCTCAAGGAGACAGAGACACATGGTCCACCTGCATCTTTGAGTCTAATTTCCCTCAGGAAAATTTTCCTCTAATGCATTATTTCACATCAGACAGCCTACTACACAGAGCAATTCGCCAGACTGCACTAATTGTTAACAGCTTGGGGTTTATCATGTCCTGCTTTTCAAAGCCATGTACAGAGCCAGTCAGGATTGTGAGAGCCCAAAGACAACCTATTCAGAGGGATGCTGAACTACAGAAATAAGAAAACAAATGCTGAAGATGGGAAAATGAAGACAAAAACCAGTGATTCAACCTGTATCCCAGAGCCTCGACCGTAACTGGGCAGTTCCCACCTCAATGCCATCAAGTCCTTGTCTGAGATCAAACTGAACAGGGTATTTTTGCTGCTAAGATCTTGGTTCTGTAGTAGTGAGAACCTAAATGCATTCCTGCTCTCCCAGGACTACTTCTGTGCATTGAAGAAAACTTGGGAAAAGCTGAAGTAACTGTGGCTTTGGGGAAATTTGTATCTCCCTCATTGAGTGCAAAATATTTAATATTTCCCTACATTCCTTTACCCACCAAAACACAGATCTAGTCATTCTAATCACAGCACACATTGATATCCAAAACAAAGATCTCTAGACAAGAGAGGATTTCACAGGCAAAAGGCTGCAGAGGACAGTACCCAGGCCACTGGAGCTCCTCCTTACTAATTATCCCAGAGTGTCCATTTGCTATGTAACCAGGGGAGAAGTGTGTCAGACTGTGGCAAGGCTGTCTTCAGCAGCTTATGGAATGTTTCTCTGAGCCCTGATGCAATTAGCTGCCAGGAAAAGTGCTGAGGCAGGCAGAATTAGGAAGCTATAACAAATCAAGTATATAATCCTACGCCATTTACATTTAAAACAGCTGAATTGCTTTTAACTCACAGAGCTGCAGCATGTTTACAATTTCATTTCATACGATCTAGATGTCCTATTCCCCAACTGGGACAAATAAAAAAATCCAGCTTTGAGGCCAAAATGGGAAAAGACTCAAAAAAAAATGTACAGCTCTCCAGAGCTCCCTGACCCAGGTGGCAAGACTGGACATCCTGAACCACCAGCACAGTCTCAGAGTCACTGCAAACACTCAGAACCACTAAAAAATCATGATTACCCCAGAAGCTCTTATTTAGCTCACAGGAAGTTTGAGTAATGTACAATACGGAGATCACTGCTCCAGGAAACACTTTCCCATAGAAACAAGCATGCACAAACCCCATTATGATTGCTGCAATATCTAGTTAGCTGCAGAGAGAGCAAAGCAACTGCTGCTGAAGTGTTAAAAAGCTTTGTGGTGGGAGAGGGGGGAGGTACGAGGGGAAGTGGACATTTCCATAGGCTCTGAAGACTTCTAAGGAGGTCTATTAAAAAAACCCCAACAAACCACGAACACACACACACAAACCTGCTTCTTAAAAGACAGTAAAAGCAAAGTTTAGCAAGGTCCTAAGCTTAATCTACAGTGTCAGAAAAATAATACATACTACTCAACACTAATGTCTTCATCAATCCTGGCATAAAATGGTCGGGCAGACCCAGATCCAACAGCTGCTGAGGATGATGGGAATTTCTCTGCTAATTTGGCTGGCTTTTAGTCTGGAGTGCTGGATGAACTTTGCTGCTACTGCTCAGAAGATAATGCCAATTAGAAAGGAAAGCAGCACAGAGAGTCCACCAAACGCTTTTAACTTCTGCCAGCTACGCAAAGAACAGAATTAGCGTCTAAGAAAAACATGTAAAAGTGACACCCGTACTCAAACAACTCATCACCATCCAACCAGCTCCACTACAACTGGGGCACCCTGCGAGCAAGTGCTGACAGATTTCGCAGATTCCCACAGCTGCCCTTCCCACCCTTCCCAGGACAAGAACACACAGGATACCCAGGAGTGCTGGCCTTCCTGCCCAGCACTGCACAGCCACTCACACTGCTTTAACAGCAGCAAGGCTGCAGATTTCAAAGGATCGTGGACTTGTTTAGAGTCACCAGAGCTGGAGCACAGCTGGGGCTTATGCCCATATGGCAGATTTCTCTTTTTAATCCAACTTTGATAGCGAGATGTGTTAAATCTTTGATTTTATTGGCAGATGCTGGCTGTATTTGCCTAACCTCTGAAGCCTGATGATTGACAGTGTTAATGTACTTTTTAATAGATGAAAAGGGAAATGACAGCTTTTGGCTCGCTTTCAAGCACATTTCTTCACTGCAAAGTACTCTACAGCTCAACCTGCTTTTCATACAACCTAAGAAATCTATTCTTTATAGTGTTGCTAATAACTGGTGGCATGCTGAAGAAAACTGTAGCTCAATAGGAACACTTACTGTGGGAGCCACTTTACTTCCTGAAAGGAAGATGTTTTCCTCCTTTCTTTAATCTCAGCTGCGTTGATCTGATCTGATCTTAGAAAATCCCAGACAGAAGTTAAACACTACTTCAAAATGATTTCTCAACTCTTTCTACACCAAACAAAGCTTACCCCCAGACTTTTCAAGAGCAGCAGTTATGCTAACAAGAAGCTAGTGGTTCCAGCATCAAAGGTGATCTGTATGGACTGCTGAGGCTGAGGGACTGCACTCTTCCATATGAAGGAAACTGTTCCTAGTTCTGGTTCTACAGTGTGGTCTGGAAGGGGCTTTAAAGCTCATCCTGTTCCAACCCCTTGCCACGGGCAGGGACACCTTCCACTATCCCAGGGTGCTCCAAGCCCCGTCCAACCTGGCCTTGGACACTTCCAGGGATGGGGCAGCCACAGCTTCTCTGGGCACCCTGTGCCAGGGCCTCCCCATCCCCACACAGAAGAATTTCTAGTAAGTCTGGGAGGGGGGGGAAGCTGTGGTATGCATTCATTACATGTTCTGAGAGACTGGCAAAGGCATTTCTCTGCCCAGATATCCTTGTCATGAGTCTGCATCTGACCAAGAGCTAATATTCAGAACCCAGAAATTCATGAGAGGGCTCTCCAACCATAACAGAGTAACATTTCTATGGAAAATGGGATGGTGCCAAGTCATAAGAGTCTCTGTAAAGGCCTAATTAACATGAATAACACAGCTGGATATTTTATGTATCAGCTAAGTCCCTCCTTCCTGCCACTTAAGAGTAAAAATAGTAGAATGTTTTATGGAGGTTAATTCATGCTTGCTTAGGTGTGATTCCACTTTAAGAGAGGGCGGAATAGCCTCTTGCAGCCATCTATATAAGAGGCACATGGACAGCCTGTCTAAATGGTGTTTGCTGAAGGAAGTCACAACATAGCAGGTTTGTCAGGGAAATGTGGATAGTTGCCAGAGTATCAAAGGAATTGCCTCTCCTTCCATTCCAGACTTGGGTTTCAGGGTAGGTGAGCTGATAACATCACCTGGCAGGTTACAAGACAATCAGAACAGAAAAGAGTAATGGCAAAGTACAAAGAAAAATACAAAGAAATCTAAAAGAAAAACAGCATGGTTTACCATGATCAGACAGTTGGTTTTATCCCTCTGATGGCTGTTTAGTTCAGAATATATTTTGGCATGCTTCTTTACAAATACACAGCATCTCAGTTAATCTGAGGCGGCGGCAGCTCCCAGACCTGCACAATCCCTTTGGACCCCGCACCAGAGCACTGGCCAAGAGAAGCATCTTGGCCACTGAGCCCTTTACAGTGTGCTACCCTGGGCTCCATGTCCACCTCTGCTCCACCAAGCCCAGGCTGCAGAACCTGCCTCCTCTGGGCACCACACGGGTCTGTGACAGATACAGGCCTCCACCGAGCAGGCCCGTGGCCACCCCACATTTGGCCACTGAGGAACTTTGCTCTTAAGCCTCCCCACCGCACCCCAGCAAAGCCTCTCCCTCTGCACCCGCAGGGTCTGCCCAGGCTCAGTGTCTGAGTGTCTCTGCCTTAATCCCTTCTGCTTTCCAGGGAGATGGAAATCCTTTGGTCCCAAGCTGACACCCAGCCTTCCCCGGCCAGAGTGGGGACACCAGCCCAGCTCGTGAGGCATCAGCTCCAGCTCAGCTCAACCCAACCCACCACTGTAATACCCAACTGCTCTGCTGCTCCATGGCAGGCCAAACAGCAGCTTGTGTCCAGGAAAGATTCAACGACTTGTATGCTAACCACAAAAAGTGCTTTTACAAACTGTTTTCCATTAAAAGGACAGAAATTATTTGCAACTAAAGCCACTACGCTTAATTCTGATTCCAGAGTTTCAGACTAGCCTATCCCATAAACATTCCCATCTCAGCTGTGCAATTTTGTTTCAACGTAGCATACATCAGGCAAGAAACTAAACAAGCCTAGATCTGGGTTATTCAAATAGCTGAAGGCACTGAATTGTTTGTGCTCCCCTGGAAAGCATGTAACCATAGTTTGCAGTAAGTTGTCACACTTAGGTTCATCTCACAGTCCTCACTTACTCCATTAAATGTAGTAAGTTACTAAATAATAAAAACAAGAATAAAAGAAACAATAAGTAACTCTGACAGGAAGACCTGTATTTTCACATAACGGAAAAAAACAGGTTTTTTGAAAACATGACTTACTACTCACTGCCCAAAAAAAAAAAAAAATTACACGACTAACACCAAGGCTCGGAGTGCAGTGAGGTGCTGAGCAGCCAAGCCCCCTGCAATCAAACACGCTTTCCCAGGGTCACTCCCAAGCAGCACAGCCACTGGATCCACACAGCATCAGTGCCAGCCCCAGGATGAGCGGGGCAGGAGCAGGGAGCAGCTCAGGCCAGGCAGCCGTGCTTTTGGGGAACAAACCCAAGCTATGCTGACAGCACAATCCATACAGCTTTAATAAATATCCCAGTAGGAATGTTACTGACACTTTTAACTGTGGCTAACCAAAGAGTAATGGTCTCAGAGATCATTCCAATTAAACTGATGACACAGCCAGGTATTTTATTATTTATAAAGCCCTGGTTTTCTCAGAATAGGAGAAAGCAATCTGAGAACATTTCCCTATTCATTATTCCGGGCACCCTCAAACCAGCATCTCTGTAAAAAATCCCACTATGCTTGGCTTCTGCTGTTACCCCACATTAGGCCCAGTAATGAACCACTGTGTTTACCTCACACAGGGGATCCTTTTCCATTGCTCCAGAGGCAAGCTCTCCTTCCCAAACACTCTATGGCTGAACCAGTCCATCCAACCTGTATCAAGGAACTGTACAATTTCATTTTGCCTCTGTTTTCTCATACTGGTATGCTTAACTGCTCCTGTCAAACTAATATTCCAAGTTCCAGTTAAATATTCTTAGCAATACAAGCTGCTGCTGTTCTTACAAACTGACCCAGGAACCCCTTTTACAAGGGTCGATTTACCAGAGCAGGGTATTTCTGCTTAAATAAAGTAACACAGAGAAGAATGTTACAAATATGCTAAAAAGCACTAATGTCATTTGGCAGCCGAAGACCTCATTTTTTCCAAAAAACATTGAGAAATGACATTGAAACTTATCAGAACGACTGCAAATCATGACATTATTTTCCAGTGTTCAATTCAAATACAGAAGTCTGACAAACATATAACAAAAACAGCAAGATGATGAGCTGTGCAGAGCAGTGCTTACAAAGCCAACCCAACTCCAGGGTGGCTCTGCACCTGAGGACAGACACTGGCTTTCACATAAACAGTAGCTCAGTGCCAAGCAAGAATGTCAGCCTTGCTCTGAGGCAATCAGAGGACCTGAGCATATCCCACTGACCCCAGATTTCACACGCAGGCAGAGCAGCTTTATGGTCTCTCCAAGCAGAGGAGGAACACGTTGCACCGTTCTAGGAAAGGCTCTCTAGTCCTGACCTTTCCTTGTCCCATTTGTTTATTTCAATCTTGATCTTCTCCAGTTGTCCCTACGTGGAAAAGGCTTCCTACACACCCTGCACACAAACCACACTCGGAAGTTTTGCTTGGACTCGATGTCCACGATGACCAGAACATGCAGGTACAATGTGCATATCATGCACCTTTGCTATAAGGCATCAGTTCCGACCTTAGCCAACTATCACATCCTCTTCTTTCACCTTCACCAACATCTAACTTCACGCTCATTTTTAACCTCTTTTGTCAGCTCTCGAAGTAACAGACCCAGTTTAAGAGAAGCTTTGTGCGTGCTACGGATTTTTCTTCTAAACCAAAGTAAGCTCTAGTAGAAATTCAAACGGATGAGCAGGACTGAAGGGATGATTTTAGGTATATCAGAAGGTTACAAGGCCCATACACAGGAATGAAGGAAGATTGTATTAATCTTCTAAAAGGATTCAAATACTGCAAGTAGAGCAATTCCATTTCTGAACGGGAACAAATTCAAACAATTTCCCTTGCAGAAATTTCCATAATTACAAGTAATTATCTTCTACACTGAAATTCTCCAGTACAGCACTTACTGCAAAGACTATTCCCATCAAATGCTCTATTTAGGAAATAGAGGAGGAGTATTTTCTTGGTGAATTGTATGTTGCCATCACATTGATTAACCCACGGTTCTGCTCTGCCAAAATATGCATCTGTCTTTGATAATATTAACAAGAAACCCCAAACCCTACTTAATGATGCTATCGTTAGGTTATTATGAATGCCTAAAAGATACAGATTTTTAGAAGTACATGCAGAGAAGAGGAGGAATAGGTCACATCCACAGAATACGTCAAAGGAAGATCAGTTATAACACTGCATTGGACATACAGTTCTTTTCTGCTGAGTGAATCAAAGACTCCAAGACAGCATTTGGATATGCATTCTTTTTGGGCAATAAGGACAAGTATGGCAACAGCTGCTCTAGTATTTGTAAAAACTGTATAAATGCAAACAAAATACCAGAGGTTACGAGAAACTAATATTTGCATTTGTTGCTTTTGTGCGTAAGGAAAACGTTTGTCAGCTGTTCTTCTTGTGCATAAGGAAAATGTCTGTCAGGAACATGTAATGTCAGTTATTCACCATTTTTCATAAGCAAATATGCACAATCCCACATCTCTTGTGACCAGCTGTGGGAACAGAGTCCACTGGACTGCTGCTGCCCCTCTACATCTCCATTACCATATAATATCCCTATTTAGCCTTCCAGCAGTACAGCAAAACAGACCCTGCTCCAAGCCAGTGGAAAGAGGAGCACAGTGTTCACTGATCTTCTGCAGCACCTGAGCCATCTGTGATGGGCTGAGCTTGCTCATAGCACAGCATCTTCCAGGCATTGCAGAACATGAGTTTGCAAAGCAAGCTTATCAGAGCTCACAGCTGACCCAACAGTTAAACAGGATTATCAAAGAGTGTTTAGTGTGTTCAAAGACTCTAAACGGTCACAGACAGGTGGAAGTCAATTACCCATACAGGAGGAGACCTTGAAGCACAAGTACAAGAGATGACAAAAGGCAACAGCAGTTTGATAGCGAGAGACAAAATTACCATGTTTTGGGGGACTGTCCCCGCAAAAGTTGCTGGGTCTTTGCTGTACAAAGTACAAAAAAAGAGCTTGCAACACCAAGCAGGTGTCACGTATCTTACTATGTCCATAAGACTGGAAGTCTGTCAAGAGAAGATGTAGAAACTCTTATCAGATATAAAAAAAACTTAGATAATGCACTGTAGTTACAAATTGCACATTTCATCATAGAAATTTGTGGGAAATGGGGTAAGACCGATCAGGACTTTGCAGACTTTTCTAGTGGGTCCAGAAATACCCAAATCAGCCCTACCAGCCCCGCTGCCACCCAGCCAGCCTTCCCCTCAAGGAAATGCCCTCACGCTCTCCCCTCTCTGGAAGAAGCTTTTTGATTTTAGTCACTTTTAAGAGGAAGGCAGGACAGTGGTCCATCACAGCAGAACGACGGATTACCAGCTCAGATCACTATGAATTCAGGCGTAACATCATTCCAGAGCCAAGGACTGTATTGCCTTAAATGGAAAAGATCTGCAATATTTAACAGGTCAGGAATACTATCCTTTTCTGTTTATTTAAGCATATAAGAGGGTAGATTTAGATTTTTTAAGTGTCTTAAGAAATATAAAATAGGAAAGCTCGTGAATACTCTTCTGATAACTGCCAGTTATGAAAGTGGGGGAAAGAAGCAAAGGTGAGAAAGGAGGGGAAAAAAAGGAAAGGGAAAAACATTCTTAAAAAAAATCAATTTGCTTATTTTCACCTAACACGAACAGAATTCTGAAACACAGGTTTGATCTTCCATCTTAGAAAAATCATGGCATTTGCCATCAGTAAATCCTCATGCAACCAATCCCAGTGCTGCCTGTCACCTGCCAAACTGCCCAGTACAGGACAGCAAGGTTAGCTAAGCTCATGCTCCTCTGCAGGAATTATCAGCCTTGCAAGCATTTCTCAGTCCTTTTCCACAGCATGACTCATTTCACCCCACAATTATAGAGTGAAAACGTGACTTTTACACCAGAAGCCCACCCAGGAGCCAGCCCATTCCATTCCCTGTGGAAAAGAACTCTACAGCCTGTGACATTTTAGCTGCAATACAATACAGATTGCAATCACTGTAGATTCCCCACAGTGCTTCCTTGTAGGAGTCACGCAGACATCATTACTGACAAGAACAAGGTCACAAAAAGGTATTTCATTGTTTCTAGTGAATAAAAGAGGTTGTCCCAGGAACCCAAACACTCCCATTCAATCCCACTTCAGCTCCGAATGGCACAGCAAGAAAACAGCTCCTCTCCCCTGCAGAACGCAATGTGTGTGCCCAGATTCAGTAGCAGCAGGGACAGATGGAGCCAGGAATGGTGGCACAAAGTTACAGATTAAAAGGAAAAAAAAAAAATCTGAGCTTTTGGATCCTACTATTACACAGTGACCAAGATGAAATGCACTGTTCCAGTCTTGAGCACGTACTGAAAATCCGAACAGAGGACTTGGACTTACCATAATACATAGATTCAGACTTCAAAAAACCAATACAGATCTCCAAGAGAGTGAGTTATGGCAGAGAGATAATGAGATTTGCATGAATTTACTAAGAGCATATTTTCTTCTGTACTCCAGGGAAACTGAAGAAGCTGTTTGTATTGTACAGAGGCGTTACACACGAATGAATCTTCTCACCGAAATGCTTCTGGTAAATATGCCTAACTTGTGGGAGTCAGGAACAAAGGGATATTGCAGCTCAGAACTGTGTTGCTATTGATGATGTCCTGAATCCTTCATGACGTCCACACCCAACACACTCAGTTCAGGTTTTGTCCAGCATTTAGTCACAGAATTGATTAGCAAATGACTCCTATATGCAATCTTATTTAGTATCTAAATCAGTTGCTGTTATCAGGCTCAAGCAGGCAGAATTTCCCACACTGCTCCAACATAAAAACAAGATACATTTCATAAACTTGAAGCACCACTTTATACAACTTGCTGGCTTGAACAGTTCGGAAAGGAGTGCTCTCATCTGAACTCCAGCACCCCATTATGCACTCACAAGTATAATGACTTTTATTATTATTATTCATAGATTCATTATTCTGCATTAGTTAACATGAGCACACCACCATCCATGCCGTTCTTTTTTCCCCTTAGCCAAGAGGCTGCAGCAAATCCTAGTCAACAATGGATCAGAGCAGCCCAAGGCAAGTCCAGGGCAGTGGGATCCAGCAAAAATCACCTTTTCACTCATGAGGGAGCTGCCTGAGCCAGCATCCTGAGGGCAGCACACAAGGCTCTGCCAGCAAACTCTACCCCAGAGCTGAAGGAAGCTTCAAAAAGAGGTTGTGGTAAAGGAAAGATTTAGTTCCAGGGAACTACAAGACTGGCAGCCTGCTCTCAGTGCCAGAGAAGATCAGGTCATCAGAGAAGGGAACAGAGATGGGGAAGGGTCTGGAGCACAGATCTGATGAGGAGCAGCTGAAGGAGCTGGGGCAGCTCAGCCTGGAGAACAGAAGGCTCAGAGGGGGATCTTCTCCCTCTCTATGACTTCCCGAAGGAAGGCTGTAAACAGGTGGGGGTTGTTCTCCTGAGTAACAAGTGACAGGACAAGAGGAAATGGCCTTAAGTTGTACAAGGGGAGGTTTAGGTTGGAAATAGGGAAAATTTCTTCATGGAAAGAGTTGTCCAGCCCTGGCACAGGCTGCCCAGGGCAGCGGTGGAGTCATCATCCCTGGAAGTGTTCAAAAACATGGATGTGGCACTTGGGTACATGCTTTAGTGGTGAACATGGCAGCGCAGGGTTGACAGACGGACTTGGTGATCTTGTCCAAACACAACAATTCTATGATTCTATGTAATTCCTGCAAACTGAGCCACTGAACACGCTGACATGACTGATTTTATGCTTTTCAAAGAACATGATCAATGTAACGAATCAGTCATAGCTGTAGCCAGATCCTATGTAATTACTGACTCCTGAGAGACTGTCAGTGCAGTTGTGCTCACTCGAACGCAGGGGATGTCTCATGCTGGAATTCCAGCCTGACTTCCCAAGGCAACAGACTCACACATTGTGCTGGCAGCCCCCGGCTCCTGGGCCCAGTGCCTGTGTCCCAGGGCACCAGGCCAGCATGGACCTTGCTCTGGACTAGAAAACAAGGATGCAGGGGGAGCCTGGAAGGAAGTGGAGCCAGAGGTGAGTCACCGAAGTCCACAGGAAAAGAGTCTTTATTAATTCTGATGCTTGTGGGAAAAAATTAGTAAACAACAGTCATTTTTTAAACTTAAAAACACACACGGTTTACGACAGAACAAGAGTATTTCAGTCACAAGCAAATTTGGTTTTCCACTTGCTGAAGGCAAGAGAACCAGTTACACATTCCAGGCAATAGCTGTATCTGGGAATCACCAGACAAAGGAGCATACTCCAGGGTTACACATAGGACTAATAAACTGCATGAGATTCTATACAGCACGATTTCACAGCTGTAAAAGCAAATATCTCTCAATGAGCAAAACACCTTACGCATTTAATAATAAAAACATGGGTAAAGCAAAAGAACACGAGTATAAATAAATAAATCAAAGGAGACTCCCGATTCAGTGAAGCAGCACATGCATTCAGCTCTCTTATTTGGGTATTCTAATAGGGACAAGGCAGGCAAATGACTTCTCAGAAGTCACTTGAGGAAAGGGCCAGCAGTACCAGGGGCTACAGTACCACTTGGTGCTGCACTGTCTCATTTTCTGTGCTCCTCAGACCGGGGGCAGCAGAACCTCCTGCGTGGTCTGCACGAGCCCCCTTCCTGAGGCTACTCTGTGCAGCACATGACGGCAGCACTGCAACGGCACCGGGCCAGCAGAAATCCCAGCCACGCTCACGTGAGGCTGCTGGCAGCACGGACTAAATAACCTCTGCTGAGGTTCGCAGGGACTACAGCTGAAAACAGAACCTAGTCCGACATGAACACAGTTTGCATCACATAACAGCAGGAATAGGATTTTTTTTTTTTTTGCTCAGACGAGTAAGATGCCTGACAGTTCAGGGAAGTTCAGCTGTCTCGTGTGCCCTCTACACAATCAAATTTGGTTGCCCACAATCAACTCGATTTGGACACAGACAAAAATGCAGAGAAAAAAAATAACCATCTGACATGGTGATTTAAGCATAAGAGGGTGAGCCAATACTGCCGAGTGAATCCTGACACTCTGAACAGAATCTTCCAGAGCCGAGGAGTCCAGCCAACAGCCAAGAATAATATTTCAGTGGTTCAGTCAATACAGCTGTAACCATGGCCTGGAGGGGTTTCCACAGCCGTAACCACAGGAGTGACTGCACATTCACTTGAAAATAGTAAAAACAGACATTTAAAAATCTACAGCTTGTAGACATCTTAAAACCAGTTTGAAAGGAGGCACAGAGGGGCCTGAAAAATGCACCAACACTCCCACCAAGCTTGACTGTCATCTGCTTATCCTTCTTACGAGACAGTGACTTGAAATAAGAACTCCTCTCACTAGGTACAACCACCTGCTTGAAAAAAACGTGAAGGAACAGCTTCAGACTAGCTGAAAAGAGATGAAGTACCAGTATACAAAGCCTGACTGATCACCCAGAGCTGCAATGGCACAAGGCACGTTCCAACCAGGACGGTCTAACACCGTTTATTCGTGTCTCACGCTCGCAGCCAGAGACACTCTCATGCCTTTCACATATGATTTCTATTTCTTCCCTGATGTAAGACACAGTATCACACAACATGCTACAGAAGGAGCCCTGCTGGTTCAAGCAGGCTTTCCCAAACGAAAAAAAAAAAACCGAAAATGGAAGAGAAAAAGAAAATAAAAAGTTTAATAGTCCACAGCTGCCAGGAGCAAAGGGTCACTGCCGCAGAGGGGCGGCACAGCACACTCGGTTTGCTGGGTTCTCCCTTCAAAGAATACCCATAAAAAGCACTACCAAGCGCCACGGAAAAGCGTCCTGCGCCGCGTCGAACGCTGCGGCCCCGCACGGACACCGCGCACCGCCCAGCGCGGGGCCCGCCGCGGGCACCGGGACCGGCGAGCGCCGCGCCGGCC
>VXAZ01007126.1:2302172-2332998 GCA_013399875.1 Gymnorhina tibicen | reverse complement strand
CACGGGGACAGCCCGTGGGGCACGGGGACAGCCCGTGGGGCACGGGGACACGGAGACAGCCACTGTGTCCGGGCACGGGGTGTCCAAGGACGGGGACAGCCGCTGTGTCCCGTTCACACAGGGAGAGCTGGCGTGCCCCAGGCACAGGGAGAGCCTGTGGTGCTGCAGGTGGAAGGGCTGTGCACTTCCAGCTTTATTGTGTGGTTGAAGTCTTTTCCCGTCGAGCTTTTGCTGCCAGTGCCGGGGCTGCAGACTGAAGGCAGAGCTGGGCACTGTGGCACTGTGGCCATCTCCAAGGAGCCGTTTATGCTAACATCACAAAGCTTCAGCCTGGGGACTGTTTTGAGACTGTTCTAATAAACGAACATAGGCTCAGGAGAGTTACAAACCCTTAGGGCATGAACACAACACAATTTAACCCTTATGGGCTTATATTATTGAAATGGTGCAGAGGTGTAGTTTTCGTTGCTGTGAGGAATGACCAGCACTGTAGCATCTCGGAGGTAAACAATAAACTTAATGGCAAACGTAATATAAAAACACAGATCAACAAATATTCACTGCCAGGTCCCTTGGAAATACAACAGTTGCTTCTTTCTGTCGCAGTTCCTCAGTCCCAAAGGACACTGTGCCTTGGGTCTCAGGGAGGCCAGAGCACTAGCAGAGGTATTTCAGCTATAGCCTTGATGCTCAGACCCTTCCACTTCCTTCCACAGTGACTGCACGCACTCTGCAATGAACTCAGCGCTCAGACACCAGCCCCAAAGCTGCCTTCAGCAGGTCCCATCTTGTCCCACACTACCCTCACACACCGGCTCTGTGTTCCATGTTTCTGTTCCCACACCTTCCCATGGATTATTGACAGTGCATGTGACAGCACAGAGATGCAAGTGAAAAATAAAACTTTGAAAAGCAGTAGGGACTGAAAAGAACAGGCGTGGCCACACAGAAAAGGAACTCCTGCTGGTTTTACTCCCCAGAGCTAGTGTCTCACGGAGCTATGCCCTTCTATTACACCAACAGCAGAGCCAGTGGGCCCTGAAACTCACAGATTCCCATAAATTGAAAAACTGGTATTGACAGTTCTGAAGAATTCTGTACATAGTTCTGTCGGTGCTTGAGTCAAGAAAATAAGTGCTCAGCATCAGACAATACCATTCTCCACGTAGCTGTCAGAACGAAGCTTCATCAAATTCACAGACAGATTACAAAATGTGGTGTTTTGACATAATCAACAGGAGGTTTTTGAAATTCTTCCCAAGTAAAGATAATTAACTGGAAGCAATGCAGGAGCTGTTGTGAGAGACTGAAATGTTACAGTTAATGGCTTAAACATTGTTATGAAGGACTTTTTGCACGTTATGGCAAAATTGTATAAAGAAACTGCAACCACCAAAGCCCACCCCTCCCTGAATGTTCCTCCTGTCTTCTTACTCCAGTGATTGGCATTTCTGCTAAATTTACTTCTTTTCCTGCTGTTGATAAAAAGAAATAATGTTGGCACTATTTTCAAAGCCACAGAAAACATCCACAATAAGGGCAGTATAAATGCCTGGTGTCTGGGGGAAATAAACGCTCTTCGTTCTTCCAAAGTCAGGGAGTTTTCAGACTTCCGTAAGATAAAAGAAAATGCAATATGATTTTTCGGTTTCATTTTTAAGATCCCAGTTTCTCTTTACAGACTGAACTCTCAGTACGTAGTGATTCAATACCAGGAAATCCGTAAACCATCCTCTTATGCCGGTAACTTCCAATTCCTCCCTCAGAACAGAATTCTCATGTCCATTTCAAAAGGAATCAATTCATTCCCTCAAGCAATCAGCAAAGCCAAAAAAATTCAGGTGCTAGAGTTTTGTAAAGCCCAATCTGAACCAGTGGGAAAGCTGTTACTGTTAGAAAGTTGATACTAAGGTAATACTGGTCCAGGGAAGTTAAATGCTCTCAGGTCACTGAAGTGAAATGGCTGAAAGCAGTGCTCAGCTCCCCTCTAGCACCTCCGGCCCAAAATATGGCTTGTGGCTGGAGAGCCGTGTGCCAGCACTGCCCAAAGAGGATTGTGCCCATCCCTAGAGCCTGTCTCACGGTACTGACACCTCCATTAGAAACAGCCTTATGAATCCATTCTGAACTGGTCAAACTTCAGGACATAGGCAGGAGCTCCCAGGGAACAGAGTTTGCTCTTCCAAACGTATGAATAAACATCTTTTATTCCTTTTACTACTTCAGAGTGAATAATGGTCATAATTTTGGCTGGTTGGCACAAAATCATACAGCAAAATGACAGGCTACACCAGTACCTTTTTTTTACTTTCCTTGATTTACTGGTGTTTTTAAAATTTGCATTGTAGATCTGACAGTCCAGTATACAGTCCTCCTTTCCTGCAGTCAGTGAGCAGCAGAAGCAAGCTGTGCATTATTAGACATATCTGATAGCTCTCAATCTAGAACTCAATGGGTAAAAAACCTTTTAAAGTGTCTTCTTCAAATTAATCTTTGGCAAGAGCCTAGAACTATCTGATGTACTATCACATTTCTTGCATAATCCTTCATTTTCAAGGACTTCTAAGTTGTATCTTTGTTAGAGCTTGAAATTCCCTCTGCTCAACCCAAGTGAGCTTCACCCAGAAGCAATCACACACTGCAAGCAGGAAAAGGTCCTGTTGGAGATGGCTTGTTCATAAGTTTGCTAGTCAGGCTATACAAGCAGTATGAGAACTCTGTTCATTGTGTTATTCTACTTAGGAAGCAGCAAAATTGGACAGAATTCAGCGGGCACATGAAGGCTCAGAGTAACAACTTGCACTTCTTACACGTAACACTTCCCTGTGCACTGCCTGGGCTGGCAGCGTGTGAGATGCCAGCACTTTAATAACACCCACACAGCCAGAGCACTGCAGACCAAGCTCCTAATCGCCGAGTCCCTTGGCAAATTCATGAAGGATAATAAAATCAGGTCCTTTTATTTCTGAATTTATTAAAGCAGCTTTCAATTAATTACAGTGATTCTGTGTGTGTCACTTTGCCTCCCTCCAGCCAGAGCGCTGAAGGCAGATACAGCATCTTGCAAGGGTTTACAGATGAGACTCTGCATGAGGGACTGAGCTACGGCAGCTGCTGAACAAGTGTGGCCTGCAAAAGGGAGAAAGGAGCTCAGAAAATTCTGGTCTGGGAGGAGGGAACTCCAAGTGCAGGAATTAGGCAATTCTCTTTTAATTAATGGACCAAGTCTTATGATGAAACTCCATTTATTTTACACCCTTTAGGAAATAAAGAGTCAAACACTCCATCATCATCATCTATGCCATGAAAGTCCTACTCCATGCCTTGGAGAAGAGAAGGGAAAATGGGGAGGCAGCAGTGGGAAGAGAGGTGATAATGACAGAGTGAGAGAGAGAGAGAGAGAACAGCAGTGCCCACAGTGTCCTGTTCCATCGTCCTTCCCTTCACAGCACAGTGAGAGTCTCTGCTGGCACCTCAGCTGTGACTGTATTATATAAACACGATGTGCCTCTGAAATATGTGTGATAGTCCTACGGCAAAACATATTTCTGCAGTTCAATGGAATAGGAAACATATCCTAAATTTTAACTGTGTCTTAGCAAGGAAGGTGTTTGCTTTCAAAACTGTTGAGACTCTGTTATTGGCTTAAGAAGCTTCAGTTCTACCCTTACATGATCCTGAGCAGAAAACCATGTTTGGGACCTGCTTCTAATTAGGACTTGCCCCTCCTTTTTTCCATAGGAAGCACAATTACTGCTGCTATGGAGACAAGTGTAATTCAGGCAAGATGTGGGTCAAAGCAATACTTAGGAGGCAAAGATTCACAGAAAAGTACCCTTTTTGCTATCTGTCCTCTCCTGGAGAAGGGTCTTCTCCCAGTCTTCCCTTGCCAACTTCCATCACCATCTGCTGTCTCAGATAACACCTGAAACTTCTCACCAGGAGAGCTGCTCTTCCTCCCTTGCCCCCTCCCCACTACCCAGTGACTCCAGCCATTCACAGGATCTGCCAGCACTCACACCATCAGCACCTCCATGGCCATAACAGGCTCAAATAAGCTCTTACTAACCCAAAATGGGAGACTTTCATTAATTTAATGGAGAAGGCTATATAAATTTAAACCGTTTTTTAGGTGCACTTACAATGTTACTAGGTTCCTGAACCAAAACTTTTATTCCCCAAGATCCAGATGAATCCCCTTTGCCTGCCCCTCACAGTACACCTTAAACATATTTCTATGCATTCTTTCCAAAACACTCAGTTGCAAGCTATCTTATCTTACATGCAGACAGTAGTGAGACTGAAAACAAGCTTGCCCTTCCAGGTATGATGCAGCTTGGACTAAAGGCCTGCGATGATCATTTGCTGGAAGAGGCAATTGATTCAAAGGAAAGGTTTGTGTTGAAATGAAGGAATTCTGTGTCTGAATAAGAAATAACATAAAGCAGGATAGAGGATAGCTGTGGTACCTTTAAAGAAACTCCAGCACTGAGGAAACAGATCCATCAACACACTAGAGGAACCAACAACCTCCCAAAGCCTAGCAGCAAACTAAATGTGAAACCTTTCAGTTATGGTTTAAAATCACATCCTCACTTAGACACTTCTCCCAAAGTGGTGGACTTCAGATACACCTGACAATGACATGAAGAAACTGAAAGATAAAATAAATTAGAGTCAAACTGATCGCTTTAACAATTAGCTCTTCTGGAGTTCACAGGTTAGCAGGGAGGGAGAGCTTGGTGACATACTCTGTACATTAAATTTGTCCTGTTTTTCAGGACACAGAACATACTTTCTAAATTAAAAAAAATCATAGAAGCATATGCAAAGTTTTAATAAAAATTCTTTTTTAGCTTTGTCTGAAAGGGCTACACAATAAAACTATTGTATTATAAAGGATCTGTTTTGTCTATTCAAAATTTCTCTTCCACACAGTGGAAATGCAAGTACGTTACACAAGCTATCCTACTCCTGAGCCCTGAGATACTCAACAAAAGAACCCATAATAGTCAGAAACAGCACTTAAAACTCTCTAAGGACTCTTCTCTTACTGATTTAGAATGATAGGCAGTTCACCTGCTGAACTTTCTTGTAAAACGTGTACGAGGAATTTTGTTTGTGTCTGTTCACATTTTCAGTCAGGACTGTATGAATAAGAGATGTGACATAAATTTATCCATATGCAGCACCATTTCTTCCCAAAGCACAGCATGCTGTATCTCACAGCTGCCCTTTTCACTGCTGCAGCAACAAGAGAACAGAGGAAAGAAATAAACTGAACTCCTCTACAATGACAAAGTGTCTACAGACAGCCAACAAGCGCTCAAAACCAGAGTCAGATAAATCTTCAGAAAGATAGATGTTCAAAGAGCAATTCCTTCTGTAGGCTACAGTTAATCTGAAGAATACCTTGTCATTGCCATATCAGAGATAACCATTTCAAAAGTGGGAAACAACCTCAAGGTGCTGTGAAACTCTGCAGCATCACTGAAATCATTGGAGCAGAGGCAATTTGGCCTCTCTGAGGAGTCACAGCTAAGATGCTTAAGAGTAGAATAGTTCCAGTTGGGAGGGACCTAAAACAATCATCTGGTGCAGTTTGCTGAGGAGAAGCATCTCCAGATGGAGGTTTAACTTGCACTGTTCTCATCACTGACACCACTGTCAGCCCAGGTCTATGCCCAACCTGCCCACAGTGAGCAGACACACCAATCCCACGGGCTGCAGCACACCCCCAACTCTCATGGAGCCCATTCTCTCCAAAAGGGAGCATCTCTACCAGACAAGCAGACACAGATGTAGTCCAGTACAATTCAGCACTACAGTGAAGAGTTTCTGATGCAGTCTGAGTTAGCTTTGCTACTTTGGACAGTAAAATTAGGAGAGCTCATCAAAATAGGAACTGGAGACCCTGTCAGTGACCAAGGCAACCTCAGTTAGCTTTGTCCTACCACAGTGAAGCCAGCACGCTGCTACATCACACAACACTTAGTCAGAACCTGCCTTCAGTGGCATTTTTCTGCAGGAAGTTGTGAGAGCATTTAAGAATAACTAGGACAGCTGTTGGCTCCAGCCTAAAAATATAGAACACATCTGCTTCATTTACCTTCATGTGCTCAAACACCCAGCACTGAACAAGCATAAGGCTTAGAGTGGTACTAAAGTTTTTCTACATGGAGAAACAGAAGGAGCCAACCATGCGGCAGCTTCCATTCATCCCTGACAGGAAAGGTGAAGGGTGAGCTATTTGCAAGAACCAAAAATAGTAAAATATTCAACCTGCACCTACATAAAAGTGTTTACTGATGATAAGAGATTGATTTAAAATATGTTTTTGAGGATTATGTAAATGGAAGTTAATTACTAGATACTAGTAATACTCCATAACTAGATACTAGATTACTCCATAATCCGTTTTTGCAATTAGCATCTTTTCTTACTGAAGTTTTATTACAGAAGGCAACCCCACAGCAGACCCAAAAGCACAAACACAGTCTTGATGAGTCACCTGTACCCATTTCACCTTTCTTTTTCTCTAGCACAGATTTTGCCATTTAAAAACTGAGATTATCATCAGATACCTTAGAAACAAAGGCTTTTTGCACAGGGCAAACAGGAAAGAGTAACATTTTCTGCTTCCCCAGAATGCCCCTGCTGCTGTGTCTGGAGCCCTCAGAACAAGGACTCTGGTGTCCCCCACAGACTCCAATGCCCAGGCCCCACCATGCAGCACAGAAAACACAATTAGGACTGACACGTAATTAAGTAATTATAGCTGGAAAAAAGATGGTGGTAAGTATCTTTAACCTGATACACAGTAGCTCTGACAGCAGGTTCTGAATGTATGTCAGAAATATTAAAAAGCAAGTGTTGGGAAGGAATTACCTGAATGATATAAGCAAAAATAAGAAACGGGAAGAATTAACTAAAAACCCTTTCAATTTATTAAGATCTAGGAGAAATGGAAAAGACTCTACAGATCTTGAATTACACTGCTACACATGATGCCTTCTTTATATGCTGCATGTACAAGCAATGACAGACAAAAGAGAGACAAATTAGTTTGATATATTCTCTCTGCCTGGGCACAGACTTCCACTGTTCAACATGACATCGTAGCAGGCTGTCAGAAAGGCAGTGATTGTCAGGTTTTCACATTGCTACCCAAGCAACATTCTTATCAGCATCAGAGTTTAGGTTAAATGCTGCCAATAGCTCATATTTACACTTCAGAGAAGTGTACTATTATTCTTCTCCTTCTAATTAAGCTGTGTAAAGGTTTAGGCCTAATAACCATGACTTTAATGTCCTAAAACTGAAACAGTTTTACAATGGTTTATCCCAAATAATTCCAGGCTCAATAAAAATCCATACATTTAAAAAAATAAAATAAAATAAAGAGTTCTTGTTGCTAGCCTCAGCTGAGGTGCTACAGGAACTCTGTATCAGATGGACAAGTTGGTCCCTAAATCTAACAGCCTGGCCTATTAAATCAGTCATTTCTCTTGCTGGGTGTCCTGATCATTCTAACAGAACAGACAAAATCTGGGAACATACCTCTTGTAGATCCATCTTCTAGAACATGAAGAAGATAGCAAATGGTGCATCTTGTTTAAGAGGAAGAGAACTCCTTTCTGATGACACTTGTGAGAAGTTTATGCCTTGGAGTCTGAAGTCTGGGAGCAGTTATCACACCTATCCAAGCACAGGGACACTTACAGGGCCGTGCTCTTCCTTATTAAAAAGGCACAGAACACAATTTGCCTCCTGAGTTTTCCAGCTGGAGAATCACCATCGCATGCTGAGGACAGGGTCTTGCTGCCAGCACTAGTCCTCACCAGCACGGCAGAAATCCCCGGGCATGCCAGACAGGAGGAGCCAGATCCCTGCTGTGGTACAGCCTCTGAGCTCAGCAGAACAATTTCTATTCAACAAGTGTATGATATGAACCTTCTAGCAACTCACAGGTCTCGCAATCCTCTGAGGCAGCGATCAGAGTGCCCTGAAGCAGATCCCTGACCATGGCACAGTCCCAAAGATTCCAGAGTGGCAATTTACCTGTGTGACTGCTACAGGAGACTTCTTTGTAGGCTTGTACACAGACCAGCAAGATTACAATACTACTAGTTACCAAGGATCCTTTTAGCAGGGAAAATCATCAGTAAACATAAAAAATATATAAAACAGAAAAAATCTCTCAAGCTTGAAATGTTGTCCCATTTGGATAAAGAATTCCTGACTTTCTGTAGGCGTTCTCCTGTTGCTGCCTTCCAGCATCTCCCCTCCTCCCTTTAATTAGAGCCTGTGCAAAAGGAGGGAGAAGCAAAGCTATATTTAACTCTTTGTACACCAATGACCAGATAATGCATTCTGTACTGAATACAAGTATTTCTAGTTGACCTCAAAATCTAGGGGGAAAAAAATCTAGGGGTATTATTATTATTAAAAAATAATGATTATTTTAGTATTTTTTCCAGTGTTTAAACTAAGTAATTTGCTTTATATTAATAAGGATTAAAACATGCTAAATACACACAACTCTGTAGTGTTCCCCACACTGAAATGTACATGTTTTGTCTATACTACCTCTTCCACTGGAAAAATCTCAGGAAAAAAACCCAACATATTTTCACCCTGAAATACAGAAAAGCTTAAACCCACCTTTGGTTTTATTGCATGTGAAGCACTGTTGGGTAAGAGATTCAAATAATTCCTGGGGGCCAGTTAATCTGCAGAGAGAGCTGTGCATCAGTAAAGAGAGCAATGTCTGGCACCAGAGCCTCTGCTGGAGTGTGGAACCATTCTTAATAGGAAGTACAAGTAAAAATTGGAGTTAATAGATTCCTTTGATTCTCCTCTGCTGCAAATAATTCCTATGAAGAAGCCCTCGATATGTTTTCTGGATAAAACAGGAACTTCTCCGAGCTCATCTCTGAACAACAAAAAAAACACTGGGAAAGGCATTCTACATGGACTGCTCCCGAGAGCAGAACTTGGGCTCCAGGACTGAGAAACCCCACGGAGCGTATTTGTACGCAGCACATACTGTGGCTGAGACCAGGCTCAGCACAGGACATTTCTCAGCATCTTTATAAAGATGGTTTTTCCATTTTTCAGAGCGCTTTCCAGCTCGCACATCTGGCAGCGCTGCGGCGCGAACAACAGTTCCTGGCTCTCCGTGCATGTGTTCTGCATCCCATGACATCATGCGCTCCTCAGCCTGCCAAAGCCCAGTCTCTACTGTACAGACCACCAAAACAGAGCCCCAGCATCCCCGTGGGGAACAGGGCTAACTTCCAGCCCCAAAAGTTTTCCCCTTGCAAAATCTCGTTCGGTGTTTCATCTGTTGTGCTGCATTCTCTCCCGCTCACACCCATTACTCGGAAACAGTTTTCAAATCATTCCTAAATTGCTTATATTCTACCCTGCCTGTAAACATTATTTTCTTTGCACAAGGCTGTAACTACTCAGTTACTTCTCAGCAGAACAACCCTTTTTCCTTTTATTCACAGTGGGCTTTTAACTCTTTAACAACCTGAAAGCTGGGAAATCTGTATTTCCCAAAGAAACCTTTGCTTGTTTTTCTTTGCTATGAGTAATAGTAGGCGGCACTGTACAGATTGATTGTTCTCTGGAGCTGAGGTTAATGTCTCATTTCGTGTCATACTCATTACTTAACACTGCCTCAGCAGCAAGGAAGCTCTCTGGCACGCTTAAGAGAATAGGTTCTACATTGTAGGCAAATCAGAAGAAAAATAATTCTATTATCTGAAAAACGTTCATGTTCAAAATCTTGCAAAAACCTTTTAAAGAAAGGCAGACAAATGCCAAGATCAAAGGTCCATGACTTACACACTCACTGGTGGAGAGCTCCAGAGTCAAGAACTGCTGCAGGATTAGACCCTGGAATTTACCAAAACTGGCTCTCTGCTCCATCCTGTTTTATCAGTCCCACACTAATCAGCCAGAAGGAAATAGATGTACAGATACTGCAACAGGTAACAGAGTCACAATGAGAAATAAGGCTGTAAGATTTCCCTGCAATAATTTCTCTAACAGAGGTGAAAAACAAGCTTTCCAGGCCTGATTCCACTCAAAGAGGGCTTAATTGTCAAAAGATGGAGAAAAACTGCAACAGATTGATATTTCAAAATGAAAATTTCAGTTTTCTTCTCATGCAAAGTGGTCTTGTGCAAAAGAGCCAACTCACTCACCAGGCAAGGGTCACTCAGAGGTTATCCACAGAAACAGGACAAAGCCAGAAGCTAGGTCTATCACAAATTACCAAGCACATTGGCTCGAGGCAGCAGCAGCCCATAAATCCATTTCTCCCAAGACGGTATTTGCATTTCTAGATACAGTGATTCCACTGACATCTCCTGTGCCTGCCACCAGAGCATTTCCAGATATCAGTCTAATGTTCCAGAAGAGAAAAACGAGGGCATTTGCATGATTTCATGTCACCGCACTCCCAAATGAAAAAGCAATTTTTTCCCACTGCCTGCCCCGTGACTGAAGGCTCCCAAGCCCAGCTGCTGTGTCTGGCACCAGGTAACTGCACTCAGTAATTGTGGCTACTGCCACTCGCTTCAGAGCACTCTTGGAAAGGTCACTACAGAGATCCAGTCAACTCCTTTGACTTCCTTTTCACCCAGTATTATTATTAAAAAATAATGATTATTTTAGTGTTTTTTCCAGGGTTTAAACTAAGTCGTTTGCTTTATATTAATAAGGATTAAAACATGCTATATACACACAACTCTGTAGTGTTTCCCATGCTGAAATGTACATGTTTTGTTTATACTACCTCTTCCACTGGAAAAATCTCAGATTAATTAATTGCCACATATGATACTCCAGGGATAATGCATTTTCCTTTTTACTTTTGGTAAGGGAAACACATGATACAAAGAGAATCCCAACTGCAGATAAAGTAAAAGTCCTCAGAAATATCAGATTTAAAAGACACTGAAACAAGGAAGAGTCAACCTGGCACTCCTAGTCTGACTGCTACAGGGCGGTTTGTTTTAACTCAGGGAGTTCTGAATATTTCTGGTCCTTCCTCAGTTTTAACAGCTATGCAAGGAAATTTATGTTCTTGAATTTCAGTTCTGTGTCTGTTTTCATGGCAAGTAACTCCTGACGGAGTCTTTACAGAAGCTTTAAAGAAAAGTTATCCTGTGATCATGGAGATGGAGCACTAACGAGTTTAATTAGAATGCAGTGCATCAACCCTAGATTGAGACATAGCCCTACATGATTAATTACCCTCTTGGAATGGCTACAGCAAATGTTTATACTACATCAAGGCTGTCCTTTAATAGCTGTGTCCACCCACCTTCTCCACCTGCCTGGAGAGGTGTTCTCCCTTCCCACAGGCTTGGCTACCACTGTGACAGCTGTGGGTGGTGCCAGTATCAGCTCAATAGATGATAATCTTAATTCATCATCTTCTCTATTAGCAATTACCCTTGCTCCAAGGTCAGTTTTATTTAGAATATTTATCTTTCAGAAAAGTGTCAGTGTTCCAAATAGCATGAGTTATTCAGCATCAACTACTATTTAGTTATGTAAAAACTGGAATCTTATTTCCCAGCTAAGCTTATAATCATGTCCAATCAAACTAATTCAAAAATTATCTCAGTTAATCCTTTAAAATGCATCAGCCAGTTCCCCAGTTCCCACAGTTATAGCAGTATCAAAAAACTAGAGCTGAAAAGGTATTTACTTGATTTTTACTTTACAGAACATCTTGAAAAGACATTTGACTACAAAGATAACTGAAGCCTATTTGGAAAGCAGACTGCAGGTAAACCTACAGCTGCTTAAAGTTTATTGGCATTATCTTGAAAGTTGTCACTTTCTGTAAGTCTGAGATGCCCCCAGTGAGGGTTTAGCCATGAAATACTAGGCAGCTGAACACATTGTCCATGTGCTCCTCAAACATTACAGCCAGCAAACAGCATGCTGAAGGAACAGGTCTCAGCACATGTCCCAAGCAGGCACCAAAATTAAAAGTTTTCAGTTATAAAACCTCCTCCATATCCTGTTTTTCCATAGCTTATTCCAAAACTGTACACCTCCTAGAGACGCACATTTGCTTTAAAGACATTTAGACTTGATGGTCTTTAAAGATCCTGTCCCACCCAAGCCATTGCATGGGAATTCTGTGTTACGACAAGCACAGAATACGGACTTGAAGTTCCCAAAGGACTGCGCTGGTATGAACAACAGAAACTCCACAATAGTCTTCCAAGGGTTTCCACTATGGAACACGCCTGTGACATGTGGCAGAGGCCTCCTCAGTGGCTCCTGGCCTCGCTGTGTGTGTGCCACAGGCACTGCTGGGATGTAAACCGTGCTCCCGCATTGTTATTTCTGACATCAGCATCTCCATGCCACTTATGATTCCTGGCTCTGAGGGTGCTGAGGCCCTGGCACAGGCTGCCAGAGAAGCTGTGGCTGCCCCATCCCTTTGAGTGTCCCAAGGCCAGGTTGGATGGGGCTTGGAGCAACCTGGGATAGTGGAAGGTGTCCCTGCCCGTGGCAAGGGGTTGGAACAAGCAGACTTTAAGTTCCCTTCCAACCCAAACCATTCTGTGATTCTAGGAAAAGCACTACTAAACATTACTATATCTCTCAGCAGCTGCCAAAAAGCTGCAAGCCATACCAGCCCCATTTCAGCTCTTCCATTTGTAACACTTCTAATGAGCAGATGGTTAATTTTTGTGAGCGGGGAATAACAAAACAAAACAACTTTTGTTGGTGCAAGTGTCTGGGGGTCCTTTAGGTTATAAAAACCAGTTGTTTTGGACATCTGCTTAAATTTTTGACTGCAAATTAACCTCCTCTATATTACCAGACAAATATTCATATCCTCCATTTGTTTTCAGGTAAAATAAAAACCTGCCAGCTATTGTTCAAGGGGTTTTTTAGCTATTTAGAAGTTGGGAAAATTTCAAGAGTAAAAAAAATTTTATTGTGCCTGCTTCCTGTGTATTCCCAGCAATAACATTTTTGCACCTCCAGATCACAAACAGTATGTGTTTCTCCCCCTTTATTATTGCCACCTCACTAAAAAACAGTAGAAGAGGTTCCCACACAACCGTGAGTACCTCACCTTGAGGGCCAGTTCCTCAAATACAGTCTCAGGCTGAACCTGAAGGCTACACAGTACTGCAAGTGTGAATATTTGAACGATGCTGCTGTTCACTTCAGAGGCCAAGGGACTGGGGCAACCCCAAAGTAAGGGAAATAACTAGGTAACAAGCTTTCTTTATGCTGCACTGTTAGAATTTTGGGGGGCTGTAGCAATATAGAGAGATTCGCAGAGGTACCTAAAATAAAACGTAAACGCTACCTTCTTTACCATGACAGAAAGCAAAAAATTCAGTTAAATGTACACAAGAGCCCTTCAGAAGCCTCAGCATTTGAAAGACCAGTGAGCTCACTGCATTTACCTTCCTGGCAAAATTACCTTCAATTCAGATTAACAGAATGGAGTGTTGTAGATCTGCTACATTCAAGTTGCTTCTTTCTGTTCTACAGTGTGATTTTATAAAACATGAATTCACAGAAGCTACAGTAAATTTTTAATTAGTGAAATACAGATGGTTATTTTCATACAAATTTTAAGTTTTCCTGTTTTCATTAAGCACCAACCAAATGCAACACAATGTGCACCGTATTTACAAATGCATAAAAATATTTATAGTTCCAGATATGATTTATCACCGTACTTACCAGTACTGAGCGCTCTAAATTACAAACAACAAAAATTACATTTCTGTGATTCTTTTTTGTCTAGTGTAAACACAATTTTGTGTGGGGACACAGAAGAAAAAAGAACAAAAGCATTAGTATTTGGGAGGAGAAATTGTGTGAGAGCATGAGAGACAATGGATGTGTCTGAGCCAGGAGTGAGTTGCTGGTTTGGATCATTAACTAAGAGCTCGATGCTCGCTGCTGCTCCCTCTGCAGACTCCAGGATCAGTATCCTCCCTCAGTGCAGCCTAAGCGTGAGATCAAGCAGAACAAACGTGGGAGGGCACAAAATCATACAGGCAACTGATTTCTTTCTTATTCCTTGGAACACTAATTTAGACTCTTTAAAAAACTGTGTTTACTATACACACTCCTCTTACTCACATTCCTTTCCTGCTGCATTCCCTGTTCTGTTACGGCTTTCTAAAGCCTCAGTAACTGTACCTTGCAATACCAAACATTTCCATCTGAGGTAAGTGCACATATTTTCTGCTTTAAGCCTAGGAGGGCTCCGTGCTGTAGCTGTCCTTTCCCAAACAGTCACAGAAGCCATTATTTCCAGGACAATTTTAGAGTGCAACCAAATCCAAGAAGCTGACATTTTTTATTTAGTACCCACGGGTTATAACCATGAAAAATTTACTCCCTGAAATACAGTTGCATGCATTTCCTATCCACCCTACTCATGATAAAAAGTAATTTCCTTGCGCAGCCTGGTAACAATGGCAACTGAATGAGATGTATCACCATAAAATAAACATGAGCACATCGCACATCTGAATTCTCCGGAGTGAGACTACTACTCTGTGTTCCCAGCAAAGATTTAAATGAATAAGAGGCCTTGAAGCTTGACATGTATCTCTAAAGGCATGGGAGAGGATTCAGGGCAACTGGCATTAAAATTAATCACTATTAGTGATTACAAACCTCCAGAAACACTGTGGCTCACTGCAGGAGAGCTATCAGGGCCAAAAGAAGATGTCTAAGCAATGAAAACCAAGAGCTAATCAAGAATCTTACAGATATTCCTGTGCGATCACTGAGGGGGGTTAAAGGTCACACGTACAAAAAAATCTGGTATTAGATTGTTCTCCAGTTCTTACTCATCTGGTAAAGGGAAAGAAAAGGAGAACCATCATTTTGTATTTTGGACCAATGAAGAATGAATCATGGTGCAAGAAAAAAATAAAAGGAAACTAAAAATAAGAAAATATGTCCAGAATTCCTATCCTGAGTTATTACAAAAGTCCAACAGAGTGAGGCACGATCCAACCATGCTCTGCCCAACTCACGGGGGAGCTGTCCAGCAAACACAGAACTGAATGTTACCATGGTAACAGAAATAAAACCACATTTTACCAGCTTTTTCACACATTTAGAAAAATTACGAAACTGAATTCTACTAGATGGTATGGTTTCATAGGACAAACGGGCTCAGAAATTCAGTTCTTGAGAAGTCCATTAGTGATAACGAAGATACAACAGCTCAGACGTAACCCTGACAGGAAGCCCCTGAATCTGTGACAGCTGTCTGACATGTTTGCTAGGAAAACAGTCCCCACAGATCCTGGTTCCTTAAACATCTCATACCCACCAGAGCTCAACCTCCACGGTACGGCCCTTCAGTCTCAGCACAGCAAGTCTCACAGAAGAAGAGCCAACACCTTCTACCAGCTGTAGGGAGCAGAGCCCTCAAAGAGACAGAAGAAGGCTGTGTACGCTTCTGTGATACATGGTTCCTAGTGCTTGGGAGGATGTGGGTTTTTAAAATCGCCTTTAATTATGTAAATTATTAAGTATTAAATTATTTAATTATTTATGTTGTATAATTCACGTTCCCCTTTCTGCTATGCCTTGCACTGCTTTTTGTGTTTTATTTGTGAAGGACAAAAGCCTGCAAGAAGTTGGCCACAAGGAGTAAAATACAGACTACATAACCCATGGCAAACATTAAACCTCCTTTTTCACCCTGAAAAAGGTTGGAAAATTATGCCTGAAGTACCCATTTAATACAGCGTTTCAAGAAAGTTTCTTTCCACTTCCCATATGAGACGAGCTTCTATCAAGAAATGTTTCATCAAAGTACATTCTCCCTTTGTTAGCATCCAGAATATCTAGGGCTTGGTATACATCTTTGAAGAAGTTCATTAAAAATGAATCACAAAACCATGAATCTAACACTTGTCTAAATAAAAAATAAGTTTTCCGCTAGGGAGAGTGAGCACTGTATTAGTTCTAACACAAGAAAAACTAAAGGAATAGTTTTCAGTTACAGACCCTTCAAGCACATGGAACAGAACTTTGACCAAGGCCCCTGACGAGACTAAGAAAAGCCATCAGATGCACTGTCTAGGGAGAATAGTCTCAAATATTGGACACTAAGAAAAATGCCTTTATTATATGCCTTTTATATACATCAATATTCATATGATCTATTTTTTCTATGAGGTGGCTCCTCAAATGTTTTAGAATGAAAAAAGCAATACAGGAATCTGCATACCACTGCCAACTTCTGGTAAAGTCATCAGAAATTACAAAAATAACTGCACTGAAGAGCATAAAAATTTTGTGTCTATGATCGACTTCTAATAACTTCTAGAGAAATTCAGTTATTTGACTTCCAGGACAGAAACTTGACATTCCTGAGTGAAAGGAAGAAAGGAAGGGTTCAAAACTAACTTAAATCCAGAAAATAAAATTGAAACTAGAGTGTCTATTCACCATACCATAGAAATCCCAGTATTGTTCAACCTTTCTTTTAAACTTCAGGGGTAAATTCTCTGTCAGTGGATAACAGCCAAACTATCAGTCATTTCTTTCTATTGTTGGGTATAATAAGAGTGGCTTTATATTTTCCCCTTTGGAGGAAAAGAGAAATCATGTACAAAGATGCTTGTGGCAAAAGGGAAATGTCACCTGCTTCGTCCAGCAGTTCAGACCTCAGTGCCCTCAGACACAAACGGAGCAGTGACTCAGAGAACAACAGGTTCATAGAAACAAAAATAATTGCCACAAATCTCTTTCCCGTTTGCATTAGTCTGAACTGTCATCACGTTCTTGTCTCAGAAAATGCCTGTGCTTAATGCAGCAATTATCCCCGTGCTGCGCTTCCTACTTGTACGTGATCACAGACACTTCACATCTGACTTGGCTACAGGGAGCGAGATGGAACGACCTGAACAAACCCCCGTTGGCACTATAAGGCCAGGAAGATGGAATGTTAAGCCCTGGATGTATTTTCAGCTGTCAGGGAGCTCTCAGCAAGGCCCCTGCTAATTGGTTGGGTTTTCTCGCCCTTGGCACAGTGCAGCACACTGTGTAAATGGTATCCTTGAGTGCTTCCTACTGACTTGCTAGTCAAGGCAATTTCCAGCTTTCTCCATTTTTAGTATTTTCTCCTGTCTACTTGCTCTCACAAACTCTCCATTTAATTTAATTTCCTCAGAGACTGGTTGAGATTACAGGTCTGTGATGAGGATCCAGGACGTCCAGAAATGCCATGATGTACCAGCCTGTATACTCAAGCAAGAAATGCAGGTCTAGAAGAGAATTATTGCCTATTACAGAGAAACCAGGTCCAGCATCCTTGAATCCCCTCAAATCCCTCCTGTTCTTTATTGCCACTCAGCCACTGATGGGCAGCTCTCAAAGGAGAGGAGGGCTTGATGCACTCATAATCCACAAGCTCTTAGGCAGTGCTGGTCAAATTCTAGTCCTTGGCCAACCAGAACTACACCATAAATTCAGAGAGCTGGGATGAACCCAGGATGGTAAACCCTAATTAAAACAGGACTATTTGCTGCAGAACAAACCCAAAAACATCTGAGACACGGTTGTTGGTGATTCGATTAATTCAAGCAGCAAATAATGTAATTGTAGCAAAAGGAAAAATAGATGGGGACAAGGGGCTTACAGACATTACGGTAACAAAATTAGAACAAACAATTAAAATGCGAAGAAGCCCAAATGTGTACAGATAACATGAGTGTAAAGCAAACCACTCCAGAAAGCACAGCTCCGAACAGCTGCTCTCCTCCCGCTGCCGAGCATCAGTGACACTGCAGCCTCAGGAGCCGGGTTTGCCAGCACTGCCATGCCAGCCATTCCTGCCCGATGTCAAACAAACACAAAGGGCAGCATGAACAGCACCGACTGTGGAAAGAAATTAACGAAATTCCACCTAGAAGTATCTAAAAAATGTCAATAGCTGCATAGAGCTGAAATGAGATCCCAAGCCCTGCTGAACGCCTGAGCACAGAGCGCCCTCTCATGTGCTTCACTCATTTCTCCACACATCACTCCAATCCTCCACAACTCCACAACTTCAGAGTGAGTCACCACTGTGGTAATATTAGCAAAGAAATTAATCTCCAAGATGAGGAAACTCAATCATTGTATGCTGATTAAAAACAAGGAATATATATCTCATTCTTAAGAATAACAAAACTGAAGGAACAAACCACTGAAGAACTAAAAACTGAGCAGAAAAATCATCTGGCAACTAACTCCTCAAGGTTTGGGTACACGTGAAAAAGAGGTAATAACACGTGCTAAGGTTTTAGTCTAAAACTATGGGGTACAAACTCCAGTATTGTGTAAATAAATAAACACAGTCCAAATGTCTTAAAATGCTATCCAGTGGTAATGTGCTTGAATCTCAATGAGCAGGTAACGAGATATTTTTTCTTAACTATCACCCTTGCAGATCAATCCTCACTTCTGCATGTCAGAATTATTTCTTCATTTGTGCTTTGGATATTCAGATATATGAGGAATAAAAACCACTATACCATTCCTGCCTAGTAATATAACTAGCTCCAATGGCAAGAGAACTGTGGGGTAAAAAACTAGCACCTTCCAGGAGAGAAATTTACATTACAGCATGTAGACTAAGTAGAATAACTGCAGTTAATTTCAAGAAAGAAAATTTTAAGTTGCTTTATTCCTATACAAAAGGGCTCCAGAAAACAAAGGAAGGAATAATGAAACCCTACAGTAAATGCTTGGAAAATTTGTGTTGATTTGTTGCATGCTGAGACCCTCTGTAAGCTTTTTCCAATTCTAAGGCAGTAAGCTGATTTCTTAGAAAGGAGCAATTTTTCCTGCGTATTTGTCTAAGACAGACAACCATTACACGTGAAAATATGGGGTTTTTTTTTAGGATGACACAGTGTCATCTGTCCACTGTGTCCCCGCCCCCTGCACTCACGTTGCACTGCTACTGCTCTGTAATTTTAAGAATTTAGGGAAAGGAGCACCTATACAACTCATCTGCACAGCAGTTTTCCCCCAGCAATGCCATAACCATCACTTCTGGTGCAGAGAATACCTCTCCAGTGAACTTGACTGTTGGGAAAAACATTAACTCCATAGAGCTGTCAAAACACTACACGATGCTCATTATTTAAATGATGGAATTGGAGGAAATTGGAGGAAAAAAAAAAGGGAGGAAGCAAAAAACCTTTTGGTGAGGGTGGTCAAACACAGGAACACGTTGCCCAGAGAGGCTCTGGAGTTTCCACCCTTGGAGATATTCAAAACCTGACTAGACGGTGTCATGGACAACCTGCTCCAGCTGACCCTGCATTCATCTCCAGGGGTCCCAAGCCAACTTCAACTATGCTGTGATTTTGCAACACGAAAAGACAGAAAGAAATGCACAAATCCCACGATAACGTAACACAGCAAGTTCCAGCAAAGTGAAAAACGTCTGCTAAATGGTTTTATGTCTGAAAAACCGGAATGCAACTTTCTGCAAATTAAAGACAGATTGCAAGCTGAAGGACAGGGCTGGAAAGTTCCTTGCTCATCAAATTAAAAACAAGAGGTCTATTCATGAAAAAAGTTAAGTGGTCAAGTCGCATTCTTTGCTCAGAAGTTTTACATGCGACCGACGGTCGGCACTCTACTTGCAATTCATTGAGAAGCTCTGAGGTCGTTAGGGATTGCTAGAGCACGTGAAGGTACGTTTATAAAGGTGGGCAAGCAGTCAGGAGAAGTGCAAGAGGACATGCAAGTGTCCCTTTTTCTTGTAGAAGTCCTGGTCACATGACTGACAGCTGGAGTCACTTAACAAAATACCAGTGCAAGCTGTTCTGCCAAATTCCCCTACAGTGACATGACAACACCTAAACCCCTCTCGCATCGCAAACACCCAAAGGCTTCGTGGCTCACAATGCCCCTTTCTTTCTGCTCTTTCACAGTTCTTCTCCACTACAGATACAAAGCCACATTTTTAAATTGAGACGATTAATTTTAAATTAGGAGAGACAAAGACTGTAAGAGAAACTTGTGCCTGATGAAAAGTGCTGTCATTCCTCCTAGTTACTTCTGGATTACTTATGCAAAGGGCATTCCTTTTGCATCGACGACATTCTCCAGACTATTCAACTTTTCTCTAAAAGGTGTTTCAGCTCTAAAAAAGGTTGATACAATAAGGTGGTCCTGTTTTAAGAAATAATGTTTTTCCCTGCCTAGTGGCTTGAACAGTCGCAATAATCAGAGATCATTACTGAACCCCGATCTTCAAATCTGTTTGCCAGCTTGGCCACCTCTCATTCAGCAACCCACCGTGCTTTTCAGGGAATGCTGCTCCTCAAACACCAGTCCCTGGGGCTTCAAACAGCACAGTGTCACTAAATGGTGCAGTCAGCATCCTTCTACTCACACAGGACAAAGAAATCAAATAAAATCAAGGTACCCCTCAGAGTGCTGAAAACATGCATCTTTGTGATTCCTGCTTTCATTTATCTTGGGCTGTGAATGTTCCTATTAGCCAAATGTATTCAAGTCTGACAAAGTCATTTCATCTCCTGTTAATGAACAACTTTTCTGTTGAGAGATTAAGAGAATAAATCAATGCCAAAACCCAGTTAATTGTTCAGTAGCAGTAGGCTGTTTGTACCTTTTGTTAGCTGTCACAGCACTGAGCCAGCACTCAACTGGTATTGAAATCTACATTTTAGCACAGAATTAAGTCCAAATTTAAACCATTTAAGCCACAGAATATTTTTCCTATAATGTGAGGATTTAAAAATATATCCAAATCAGCAAGAACTAAGGAGAGACTGTTCAGGTGTCAGAGTCACATAATATATATACCTCCATTTTCATGTACCATGCCTAAGGCTGCACAGCTGTGAAGAGAAATAGAATAAAAATTTTCTAGAGCATGATCAACAGCAAAACAAAGGAAACTTCAGTGAGAAATCAAAGAACAAAATGAGTCTAATCTGATTTGCCTCTTGGATATTTCCAAAACGCAGTTTAATTCCCGAAATATTCTGTTATCTTTGCATTTCTCAGTGATGCCTACACAAAATATTTTTCAAATAGCAGAACTCCCAAGCCAGCCCTCTCAGACAAGGTCTGTGAACAGGTTTATGTGCTGTTGTAATAAACACGTTTCAGCTACACACAGTAAGTTATTCTGGTCTGTCAGAGATCTGATGTTTCTCTCTGCGATCACTTTCTCATTGTTCACGTCTTGAGCTGCACAGATAAGCATATACATTTATATAAACACACTTGCTCATTACCCCACATTAATTAATGCTTTAAAGAAAGATTTTGGGGTGGGGATGTTAAGAGCACGGCTTTCAGCCACAGATTGTATTGAACTGATGTTAACAAGCATTAAGTGGAGTAGGAGCAAAAAGTAAGAATTAACAAACTGCATACCCAAGAAATGTAGTTTGTACCCAAAGGAGGAAAGGAAATATAGAAATTTACATTTAGTAGTTCAAATCTCAAAAAAAAAACTGCACTCTAATTAATTTTTCAACTTCCTAAGTGAAAGGAAGTCAGGTTCTATATTTAAAACTCAGGCCTTTCAAACCAAGTACCAGTTGTCCCTACTAAGCTCCCTCTTCTGGCTAATTAATAAACTCACTTAGACTTTGTATGCAGAAGTTTCGATCTTCCCAGTTCTGTTCTATCAATAAAAATCAATTCTTCTTTTAAAAATCAGTAAAGAAACTTTGATATTGAAATACACAACTTAAGTTTTCAACTTCAGGCAGAGCCCTCCTGTTGTCTCAGGCTGACAAGTTACACACACACATGGAAATAAACATCCCTGTACTGTGTAGGGACACTGTGCAAACTGAGCCTCACTGACACTCGACCATCTGCACCTCTTCTAAGCTTCTGAACACCACTGCCTGCTTTCTGGTATCAGATATCCTTGAAATACCCCTGTTCAAAACATACCAGACTAGTTAATTAGCTCCCCAAAGCACACCTTTCCTTGTTCTAGCTAAAAGTAGGATTAAATATGTAATAAAAATACAAATACACCTCTTAGAAATTGTAAATGTTGAAAATGAGGAAAACTGAACCACAGAATAAACTAGGTTGGAAAAGACTTTTGAGATCAGTGAGTCCAACCTGTGACCCAACATTACCTTACCAGCCAAGCCATGGCACTGGGTGCCTGATCAAGTCTTTTTTTAAACACCTCCAGGGACAGCGACTCAACCACCTCCCTGGGCAGCCCATTCCAATGCTGAACCATTCTTTTTGTGGAGAATTTTTTTCTAATATCTAGCCTATACTAGAAAAATTTTTTTCTAATATCTAGCCTAAACCAGTCCTCACCAAACTAACACAAACTCAGGACACAGAAGGAAGACACAGTACAGTGAATGGCCTCAATGTCTGAAGCCAACAGCCACCCTCATCGTGGAGCTGCCAAATCAGCAACAAACAGAGTCCGGCAAAATTTTTCATTCTCTTCTAAAATCTAAGTCATTGCAGATGATTTGTGGAAACAAGAATTCAAAGTGAAAGGGGAGCACTATGTAGAAGGGTGTGAACATCACAGCACCAGTGAAATGAATGTGCAGAGGATAAAAAAAGAATTCATTCAGCTGTGGGTTTTCAGTATCTCAGTTAGTGTAGTAGCATCGTGGCTTCTTTCTAAAAGCCAAGCCACGCTCCCAGCCAAGCCATTTTTATGAGACTTCTATCACAACTGTGCCAGTGAAGGCAGGCAGCACAGTCAAACTCCAACCTCTGTAAATCATTTCTGCTCAACACCTTTTTGACCTTCAATCCAGCTAATGAAAGGCCTTGAAGGGAAATTCATTTCATGTTTATATTTACTACTGTACCTTCAGCCCAAGTGAAATCAAAAATCTGTTTCTACATACAAAGTCTTAAAAGAACCATGACAACAAAAGATTACCAAGACACAGCCTCTGAAGCAAAATACTGAGGGATGATCTGGAAAAAAAACAACACTGAATCTTTACAGCTGAAAACCAGAGACAAGGTTCCGAATGGGATTATGAGGGTTTGGGAGAAAAGAGGGAAGTGTGTGATGCACTGACAAACTAAAGATACCACTGTGAGAAGATAAAAGGGGAGATACAACCAGTGACTGTGGCTGAGCTTTATTCAGGACAGGATGCCTGCAAAAGCTAGGTTGACTTTTCCACTGATAGTAACTTTTGACGTATATAAACATTTTGTATCACAGAGAAAGATATCCTTTACACACTGGCGGAATAAAACAAGAACATGTGTTATATCATCACAGCAACATCACTGAAGACTTCCAGTACTTTTTCCACCAGTGAGGCTCAAAATGTTCTCTAGAATTGACTCCTGACTTTTTGAACAACAAGAATAAACAAAGAAGTAGAATTTGTTCAAGGTCAGGTGGACATTTAATAGCAGAACTAGAATTGAAACAGAGTTACTTCATATTTTTAAACTCATTGACACAGTGTACCTGAAAAAAACAGTCTATTTTCTTATTACTAAGAATGTTTAGGAGTTTTTTTTAGTATTTTACCTTAGCACTGCATCAATACATAAGTCTAATATTGCTGTATTTAACTGACTGTTAGTAATGTCTTCATTTAACACAGACAGCATTTTTAAGCTCATAAATCTTTTTCATCTTATCTTCTCTTTTGATCCAGAAGTCTTTTCCACTGATCATTTCAAAAGTAGTTATACTTCTTCGACTGGCATTTTGAAAGTATTCTTTTAAGAAATCTTTTCACAACTTTTCATCTAAATCAGATCTCTACCAGAGTTCTTAGAACCAGGATACAAAACTGAGCACAGGCACCCTGGCTTTTACACTCCTTAGCTCCCCGCAGCCAACCAACCTGGATAGCTAGAGTTTAATTACAGTAATGAAATTTTCTACTTTTAAACAGAGTCCTTCACACAAAATCTTTGATGACATTCAGTAATACAAACCAGTTAATGACCAAAGAAAAACCCACAAAAAAACCCGCGCTCAACAACAACGCAACTCAGAAGTTTATAAATCATCTCCCTGACAAAGCAGGAGTTTCTCTAATGTGGACTAAGTCAAGTCTTAAGGAAGCATATGAAAAAGCTTTTCTAGAGGCTCATAAACAACTGCAAATCAAAATACAAGACTTTGAGTGATCTGCTTTGAAACAAAAGAAAACTTAACTTCAATAGTTTAGAGCCCAGCTGGTGCAGAGCACCATGCCTGCCACATGCTCTGATTTCTGAGGAGAGGAACCTGGGTGATGAGTCTGCTCTTAAACTGCACCTTTAGCTAAAGTGGCTCCTGAGGATGTGTGAGGGATTGACAGGAGAAATGGAATCTGGAGCAGATGCTGTTAAAATCAATTAGCATGCAAAGGGCTGGCCCCGGACTAGCAAGGCGAGGCAGCTACTGGAGCAATCAATGGCAGCTGGTGGGAAGCAAGCCCAGAAGGAAGAGGCAACCAACATCATTTACTCTTTACAAATGTTTCCTTACATAGTCAGGTCTTATGAGAATGCCAAGATACGTATTTCTTCAAATGTTTGTCCAAAATATACTACACACAAACACTCTTGGAACACTATTTTGAAAGGCCTTATCGCTCTAATATACTAATAAGAATCTCTGTGCTACCTCTCAAAGGTTTGGAACCACATGTTCCTGGATGCTGATGAATGCTGACTACATTAAACATTAAAACAGATGTCTGGTCTTCACAACCCAGGAACCATGCTGTGTTAAAACAGTAAAATAGTAGCATACTCCCATTGGGGAGCAGTATGCTTACACAGAAAACTGTTTAATACCCAACAGGTAACTCAAGTCAAACAACTTTTAAACAGAAAATACATTATTATCTGGAGCTTTTAGCAAAACCAGACTTTAGCACAGAAATACACGCACTGGTTTACACTGGGTGTTACGCATGCGACCAATAACCCCACAGGAGCTGCTCCTCCCCCAGAAGACAAACACCCTTCCTTACCTTCGGCCACTTGGGATTCAGGAGCCGTGCTTTGATGGCATCATCCAAGGCCTTGTCGTACTGGTGGATTTTCATGTAGGCTGCGGAGCGGTTGCTGTAGAGAATGCAGTTCTGGGGGTCGACCCCCAGGGCCTCGTTGTACAGCACGATTGCAGTGTGGAAGTCACCGTCATGGCAAGCCTGGTTGCTCTGGCGAACTTTCTCAACAAACTCAGCTTTGCTCAACATGGGACTGTCAGGACTTTTTCTTCTGAAAGATTTTGATCCACAGAAAGAGATCTGGGGAGGAGAAAGGGAGAAGTTATATGTTAGTGTTAAGAAATGCTACTCAAAAAAGGAAAAAAAAGACATCAAACTATTAGAAACTGTACAGCAAAAATTAAAGCCACCAGCATCACTGCAGAACAAATTACGGATTCAGAACCAGATTCTTAAAAAAGTAAATTGTTTATCTATTGATTCTCTTTTTGAGGGTAACAGAAAGAGTTTTGAAAAACAAATCGTTCCCTATGAATGATGTCTTCTAGAAACAAGAGCAGTTGCAGTCTGTTTACATATGCTGCACTCCACACACCCAGAAATGTTTTTCTCCTCAGCCACACTATTTGATTCTATGGCACTAAGCAGAGTTGCCAGGTAGAGAACAGGTGGCAGCTGTGAATGTGAAGATGATGCTGGTACATCTGAAGTTTGATATACAGATCACACAGAAGCACAGGCATACACAGACAATGGAAAAATGCGTAAAATCTCTTCAAACAAAAGAACCTGCACCACAACCTCTGCTCACAAACCTCTACATCCAGCTACATGCAGCTGCATATTGTTCATAATTGGGAAGGGAAGGATGAGTCTTTAGAACCATGCACACTCACAGAAATAGGTGGGACATACAATTTACTTTAACAACAGAACAGTCATCCTTGGCAGAGCCACCCTCTCACATTCACAACTTCAGGTAATACAAAATAACAAAAAAAAAAAAAAAAATTTAAGCCTTCTAATTGTAAGACATTATTTAAAGTGAGCTGTAGAAAGTCCTAGTTCCATTGATTCTGGAACTTTCTCCTTATTTAACTTTCTACATTGCACATTTTCCACAACCAGTCCTTTGTCGTCAGCAACTGTTTCTGTCGTGCAAACCCTACTCTCTCCCAAGGATACTCAAGAACTCAGCAAGAACATCTTAGTCCAACTCTGATCACAAGGCAGTTGGGAATTGTGCAGTAATAGTATTTGGCAACAGGCAACACAATACATATGGTAACATACAAAGTACTTGAAAATATTCATTAAAGGTTTAGACTACTATAATTAAGATTGGTGTCATCTAGTTTTAGTCCTGCAGACTGAAAAAGTTTAAGAATATCACATATTGTTACCACAACACAACAACCACAGGGCTTAAATACATTACCAGAGCCAGCTGGGGCATATTTTTAAAGGTGGAAAGGGAAGCAAGCTGCAAACTGACATCCTGTCACAAGGATCAATTGGTCTATAGACTTTTCTATTTTTTCTTCCTGAAGTCAAATAACAACAATAGAAAAGCATCAAGTTAGAAACTACTGATTTCTTATTTTTCTTATTATATCCATTCTTTTCTGACAGTGTTTGTGCGTTTGGTGTTTGTCCAAACTTTTCCTAAACTTCTCTATTGAAGGAGACTCCACGCTTTACTCAGGCAATCTCCTTACACTGCTTCAGGATTTTCATCGTTAAAATATTTTTCCTAATATCCAAATCTCCTTTGTGTCAGCAAATGTACTGTTTCTTGTCCTGTAGTAGACTAAGCTATAGTCTACTGCAGACTGAACCAAAACCTTTTTTCCTTTCATCTGCGTAGTTGCTTTTTCTGTAGTATTCTTGCTAATGCTAGTGCTGAACGCGTTGCTTCGTTCAAGCAGTGCAATAACTCACGCATCTGTGAGCATCTGACAATAAACTTCATCACATGGACCGTTCGCTGTGACCTGAGGGCAACAACTGAATATGAAGATTCAGCAGCTATTACATGGGCACGTGTTCAAACACAAAGATGAGGAAACCCTGAGAAAGGTAATTAGTCCCCAGAAGGCTTGGAGGTACTGCAGGGAACGGGGCTGGTGAGTACCCAGGTGCCAGGGGCAGCAGTTTCTTCACATTTCTTTAGAGGTGGCTGCTGTCTCCCTCCCTGTGTATTCCCTGGTCACTGACCTGCATCAGGGACAATGAAAAACACCAAATGCCGTGTAGTTCCCACGCTTCTATCACGTTCAGAGTGAACGACTGCGGCTTCCATGAGCAGTACCATGACTAGCCATGAACTTAAGTTATTCAGAAGATAAATATTTCAAGAAATAGATTCCTCACCAGCTGTGGCTGTAACTGCCTCCAGCAGGAGGCCTGGCCTGGCGCGAAGGCGCAGCCAGCCCCACCCTGGAGAGCTCAGGGGCAGCAGTGGCATCTCACCCACCCCCTCTGCCTGACCACAGGGATTGTGCTGCTCAGCCTCACTGGAGCTGCTTGCCCAGGACCACCACGAGCTACTGAGCCCTCAGAAGTGGGGCCTCTGCAAGGGCACAACACACCCAGCACAACCTCAAGGAGCACCAGTGAGACAAGTCCAACAACAGCTGTCTTTTCTGGCAGTTTATTGTGCACAAACAAATGAACACACAAAGCTGTTAATGATCCTTCCAGAATCATACTGTGAGTCTGTAACAACAAGGAGAATCCATGAGGAGACATCCTCTCGGTCCAAGTGAAGTGGTTTCTGCCTCTAATATCCTGTGATGCTAAATAATCTCATGGAAAAAAAAGGAAACTATGATGGTAATTTGTGGAATATGTTACTATTTAATTCCTGCTATCATGAGAACTATGTAAGGCAGTAAAACATCATGAGGTAAAAGAAAAATCCCTAGAACAGTAAAACTGAGTCACTCTGGCACTCAAACCACAAATACAAAAAGATTATGATTATGGTACCAACACACAAAAAGTACTCATTAGAAAGCCATCCCCACTTTCCAGTCACCACTGCTCTTCTCCTGTTAATACAGTGGAAGGCGATGGTAATGCACGTATTTGGGCTAACATTTTATTACAGAAGGTGCCTGCACGTACTAAACCAATGCTAAAGAAGAAGTTTCTTAGTGCAGCAGAACAAAAAAGGTTCTAATGAAGTGCACAAGAGGGTCTAGTGAGAAAGTCTGAGTTAGAAGCTCGTGTATTTCTAATAAAGTAGAAGATGGCATGAGCTTCTCAATGTTACTTCTCCAAACCAGCATAAGACAGCAGAAATCAGCTCCTACTACAGAGGTCACATCCGAAAGAAGCTTCCACAATATCTGCTTCAGCTCAGACTCAGCAATGAATTTCCTTCACTGGTGAAAAAGCCTCCTCTGGCAGAAGGTGCTCAGGATTCAACCCAGCTGACCATGCAAGTGGAGAGTTAAAACACACACAACCTTCTTTGGTCTTCTTCTTTTCAAGAAGAAATGAACTCCCAAACGCCCCCAAAGCAAACAGGAACTTGAACACACAGCAAAACTTCACTTACAAGAACTTTTGTCTTCACAGATCAATCCTGTTAAACTTGGTCCTCTCTACAGAACATTCTCCAAATAAAAGAAGTGCCCCCACACACTGAAAGATGTGTCTGAACAGCGTATCGCTATCCAGAAAGCCATAGGGAACAGATTCCCAGTGAGTTCCAGCAAGATGAGAGAGAAGACATAACAGCAAATCCAGATTCTGCTCCAAGAGGACTAAAGAAAACAATGTGGTACAAAAGCAAATGTTTTATCAAAACATTAATGTTACACCTCAGAGCTTGTTAGTTTGTGTGTAACTCCTCTTTTTTAATGCTAATAAATAGTGCAAATAAATATGCCTTATGCAGATGATGTCTTGGGTGGCAAGTCCACAGTTAAGACACCTTTTTAAAAGAATTCTTTATGAAAAAGATACAGTAAGTGTGATATGTAGTATTTTCATATTTTAAATTATCCAAATAGTTCAAGATACTTCTTGAAGCACCAGGAAGAGGGAAAAAACAAAAAGAGGCAAGCAGAAAAATTGGCATTCCTAATGGATTCTGAAAAGAGTGACAGCAACTTATGCTAAATACAGGTTTACAAAATCAGCTTAAAGCTGTAACTGAGCTTCCCTTTCTATGAAAACTTCTATACAACTTCTTATATTTGGATCTGTAAAATGGTTTTATGTTTTCTCTCCATATTCTGGGATATTACTGTTTTTCTGCAACAGAAATTGGCTTCAACCAGAGTCCAAGAACATATAAAGCACATGAAATCTGTCCCTGAAACCTCCCAGCAGCCAGCACTTCAGCCAGGCTGTACCACACTCCTGAACAGATAGGAAACCTTGCCAACCCCATGCAACCATCCCCTAAACAGAGCAGAATTTCAAAAGAAATAGTGTGGAAAGAAATGAAAGGCCACCAAAACTGGAGGTTTAAGACACCCCAGGATGATATGAACTTATCAACAGGAAAGAAACACACTGTTTTTCTTAACTGGAGCTTACACTAATTTTTCTATAGAAAATGTTTTTCCTAAAGGATTTTTTTAAAAATGAGAAGGAATGGTGAGCTTCCAATACTGAGCTTGGAGAGATCTGCACTTGTGACAGCGGTTATATCCACCCTAATTTAAGCTATGCTACGTGTTGCTAAAAATTGTAGTAAGAACAATGCAATCCATAGTTAAATTTAGACACTACTTTTTGGTTAATACATAATTCTTAAAGCTAGTTATTGTTAATAATATTTATATTTTTATATCTATATAAAAAATTAAATGACAAACTATCAGTGAGGAAACAGACCTTTCCCTCTGATCTGTTAGTGAGCCATAGGGAGACAGAGACAGCAACGAGGGAGTGATGAACCAGTAATTCAGCAAAAGCCAGGCACGAACAGTAACCTCATTCGAGGAACACCTGCTAGGGCAACATTCAAGGCACATCCACTCATCCATTTAGGAGTTTATCCACTTGCCACATATCCATTTCAAAGAGCCTATAAAGGGTTCTATTAGCACCTGAAGAGCTCTTGTTTCACACCAGAAGAAAGCACAGGAGAGATATTATCTAAGACTGTGAAAACTTCCAAGAAAAAGGAAAGACACTAAAATGATGAACAACTCCAAGAAAAGAAGAGGAAGAAGGACAACAAGGCACAGGCACCCAGCTCTGTGGTCCAGTGGCAACAACCACGGGCATCCCTATAGCTGCACACCAAACCACAGGAGCGCAGGATAACACCGCGCATCGCTGATCGCCAGCCCGTGTGCCAGTGCGTGGGCAGAGCCACATTCGTGACATCTGCTGTCATCCAAGACGCACCGACTGAACCCAATCTCCAGGTTCTAAGTTCTGTCAGTAACAAAGCCCTCATAACCAAGTTCATAACAACTTTTTGCACCAGTGAAGCAGGGTAAGGAGCTCTGCAGCGCTGCCAAGTACACCTGACACGCTTACCTTCAAACTTTGCGGACTTTAACGATATTCGGGTTTGTTTACGGGGGCGCCAGAGCGAGCACAATGCCCATGCCGACATCCGAGCTCTCTGCTCGCGAGGGTCCCGCTCCAGCTAGCGGCGGCCGAGCACGTTCGGGGCACACAACACCCGCTCCGGGGACAGGCCCGGGCCCTCCGCCGCTCCGCACCGCGCCAGCCCGCGCAGGACCCCGGCCGGGACTCCGGCGGGACCCCCGCCCGGCCCGCTCCGCCGGGCCCGGGGGCTCCCAGGAAGCGGGGCCGCTGCCCCACCGCCGCCCGGCCCCTCACCGCCCCTCGGGCCACCGGGC
>VXAZ01007126.1:2286985-2301910 GCA_013399875.1 Gymnorhina tibicen | reverse complement strand
GAAAGGCAGCCCGCGCCGGACGTCCTGCGGCTGCTGCCCGGGCTCCCCCGGCCGCGGCGGCCCCGGCCCGGGGCAGCTGCTCGGCCGCACCTCTGCCGGGCTCCGGCAAGAGCAGCGGTCTGGTCCGCCGCCTCTCCGCGAATACGGACGAGCTCCGTCCTCACGGAGGATACAGCTCCAGCGTCGCTCTGTCGCCACAGAGCAGGCAGCCTGAGCTCGAGAGTAAGCGGGGCCCACATCGGACCGCAGGTGGTGATGCTGGTCACTAATGACACCGCACTGGCCAGGCACAGCGAGCCTCAGCGCTCTGGTTAACCAAAGCCTTCCAACTGCTGTGACCCATCCTGCCTCTTGAAATGAACAGGCAAAATGGATTATGAAGGCTGAAGACGCTTGTGCTGTGGATAATACGTGATAAGAAGTTATTTCTTTATCTAAGTGAAAATTGGATGCCACTTCACCTTAGTTAAACTTACTCTTCCATTGAAAAAAAAATAAGTCTGAAACTTCAGAAAGCTTTTTGCGATCAAATGATGAACACATGGCCAGCAGCCCAAAGGTTAGCCATCAAATGAGCAAGATCAAATTTAGGGCACCATTAGAAAACAGGTCTTAGTCAGGACCCAGGGAAAGGACCCAAGCAAGGCAGTTACTGATTATCTAACAACTGTAGGAGGTAAAAGTGATGGAGGAATAAATCACAGAAGTTTCCTACTTTTATCTAATGTCCATCTGCAGTTAATTTACAGTGTAAGTAGGAGCTAGGGCATTATCTTCTCGCTGGCAATGATGCAGGTCTTTTTAAAGTAACTGGTAACCAAAGCCCAAAGGCATCAGTTTGCGCAGTACACCAGGACACAAACCTGGCCCAAACACACTGCATCCTCTGATTCTTTTATCGAGCAGCTGAGTGTTCCCTTCTACTTCAAATGAGCTACAGTAAGCACCAGAACTCCCTGAGGATGTGCCAGTCACAGATTTGCACCAAAAGGGCACATCCTCAAGGACAGACACACCTTTGTTCTAACACCCCCTGGATAGAGGTGTATCTGGAGGGACTGGAACCAGTGGTATGGTGCACAGGCACGTGCCAATGGATATTCCTCCATCCGATCCATTAAGAAAGATATCAATGTACAAGAATTGTCATTTTATCATTAACATCGGTTAATATCAAATGTATCAAAAGACACAAGATCTCTGCAATGGGTACATATAGGACTCATGAATATCTTCATTCCTACCTGACCCGGGTTTATTCCATAAGGCATTAGGTTTTATTCTTTACAAATCAACTTAGAGTAGATGCCTTTAACCAGAAGATGCATGTTGGGAGAACAGAGTTACTAAACTGTTCTTTCAGTCAATAATGAAATTAATATCCTTTAGTAAGAGGCACACAGTTCAAAATTTTCACCAAACAGGCAAGCAAGTTTTTCTCCCTCAGTTCAGTTCCTAGTTCTTCCCTGACAGGAATTTATACAGCTTCATTTCATCACATGTTATCACGTTTCCCCTTACTCATCGCTCCTCTGGGAAATAAACACAGTACACACATGTTAGAAACACCATGCAGATGGTAACTGTTGCTTTGGAAGCCAATCAGCCCCTTCCCAGAGCACAGTGCTGCGAGTCTGCCAGTCCAGCGTTTACTGTGGAGCTTTACCTGAAGCCCAAAGCGCCTCAAGCTCCATCAGAAGTTTTACATCTGAACTGAATAGCCTAAGTGTCCTCGGAAATCTGTGGGCAGCGTTGTGTCAGGTAACGCTCTGTCTCTGGCAAAAGCTCAGCAAGCTTAGTATTCCTTCTTCATCTGTTAAGACTAAGCATTATTTCCATGCCTAACCTAGAAATTGGAAAAGAAGAAACAGAGATTGTAGGCGGGGATGAAGCTAGCCTAAAAAATTGTTAGTAACTTAGTTCAGGAGTTTTTCTGATGCTTTCCTTGAGTCAGACAGCTGGATGGACTAGAACATGACTAATCGTGCAGATTGTCACGCATGCACAGCAGTCACTTCAGTCTTACAAAGTTATTTTTATTTGGAAATTGCACCTTCAACAGTTATTCCATTATTAATGGATTTTTCTTAGTAAAAAATACTGCTTTCCATAAAAAAAGCTGTCATTAACAAAGTCATTCTCTCTTCCTTTTCACCTCATTTTCTGAAACGACGTCGAAGGAACAGCACGCTTAGAAGAGCCGTGTTCTTCCTCATTTTCATGGAGACGCTTTCTCGTTGTGGTTCGCTGGAAAAAAGACACAGTAGGATGGTTCCAGGAAACCAGGTAAGGCAGAACCTGACTGTTCTGCTTGTTCCAGAACTACAGGGGTTAGACACCGTGACCAAAAAGGCAGCATGACTAACCCATGTTTCTCTACCAAGATCCGTCTAATTACATTTGATGGTTCTCATATAAGACATTGCCCCCAGCTTGAAACAGCTACTGTTCACTATTTTCCTAATTAGCATCTGGTGATGAAAGGCACGATGCCGTCCTAACCTTGCACCAGGGTGAGAAATTTTACTTGAATACTAAACATCAGTGACTTGAATCACTAAAAATGTATGTAAAAGTATGTGAATGTATGTAAAAAAAAACATGCATTCAACAATTTTTTCTAAATATATGAATAATCCTTTAAAGCCTAGGAGAGTATTTCTATACATTTAAAGCAAGTGTTGACAAAGCACAGAAATCCACTGCTGCTCTTCAAGGAAGCAGAAACAACCAGCAGGCTGCCACATACAGCCCAAGGGTACATTTCTCCAAAGTCTCAAAATTAACTGATTTTCTTATTACAGATTACTTCAAAATCTAGTTTCTCTGTGCATCAAATATTAATCTTCAAATATCTACTGCACATACCATTTTTGATGTTTCTGGTGGATTCATACTGGCACATGTCTGAGCAAGTAGCTGTCGAAATGTAGTCTTCATATCCTCATCCTGCAAAAAAACCCAGCATCTAAGTAATATATAGAATATTTAAGGGAAAAGCAAAGATTGGGAAACTCAAAGAGAAGTGAATGGGACATTCACTGCTAGAGACAATTAGAAATAAAGATCATTGAGCTCCTAAGGATTTCAGCTGTTTTAACTGAGTTTTTTAGGTGAAGGCAGTGGTGAGCTTCTTCTTCCTAAGCAATGGAGTATTGCAGTATCTCCTTTTTTATATTTAACTATTTTCAAGTACTACAAAAATGCTTTGACCTGAATATCCATTTAATTTTATATAGAATTTTGACTTGTTTTCTTTTCCAGTGTCACCTGATTTGATTGTGGCTACATTTGAACTGATAGGCAAGGCAAGATAAATATTTTTCCATTTATGTAACAAACACCTGAGTTTTTTCTTCAGCATGCAACCAAACTAATCTTGTGCCATTCAAAAGACTTAAGTGAAGATTTCAGAGGCAGAAACAGCAATTAATTGTTCATATGCCTTTCAGAAATGCTTTATTAAGTATCTGGTAAATACAGGTAAGACATTTCCATTGAGTAGTACTTAGGTTTACTCAGCCCAACAAGTTTTAAAGTTGTAGATTTAAGCAAAGAATGGAGTAAACAACACATGTTTTGAAACCACTAATTTGAAAGCAGTACTAGTTTAAATAAATCTGCAGAACATGCTTACTTCTAATATCTGAAAAATTCCCTAGTGTCCCTAAAATCATCAGAGGGCCAACAGGCATCAGCTGGTCACGTAGAGAATGTGGTTTTTCCTGCTGACTTGTGAAGTCGATACTTCCAGACAACACAAGAGGGAGAGAGGAGCCAGTAACTCCTCACTGCTCCCAGGAACAGGACTCGGGAGCTCTTTTGGTGGTAGTATTCAACGTGTGTGGTATCCAGAACTGAGCATGCTGGATGCTGGCCTTCCAAGCAGGCAGCATACATCACCTATGAACACCTGACACTCTTAGTAACAGCCCCTGCAGGGAAACAGTTCAAAGAACAGCAGCTGAATGCTAGAATGGCATCAGGATTTGTGGCTGTGATGTTTTCTGCAACCTTCTGTCCTGTCTTCAAAATTAAACTTAACAGTAAGAGATGTCCCTACATGGAACATGTAATCAAGTCAATGACACCTTGAGTTTATATACTGAAATACCTCAAATTCTTAACTTGCCTAAATGAGTCATCTATTTCCCCTTCCCCTTTATGCATACCAGCAATTTTTAAAATCAGTGTTGCATGGTTTCTGCTCAGAATTATAATTTAAATGTAAGAATCTGTAGCTGATTCACTCGCTATAGATGTTACATGCAGAAGTACAGTAAGTAAAAGCCATGAATGCCAGGAAATGTTTCCTGATGCCCAGGAGCATAATCAAGACAAGTTAATCACTTAAAAAGAGTCATCCACACATGGTTTTTGTCTCAGAACACTGTCAGCTGTTGAGCACTGAGGGATACTCCCTTGCTTCCTCCCTGTTTCTTATGCTCTTTACCAAAGCATCTGAAATTTTCCTGTTCCCAGTGGAGGAACAGGAATAGCATTGTGCTTGGTGTGAATAAACAGAACCCGTTGCATGGCTCAGACACGCACTGGGTGACTTTTTTCAGCCTCTTCAAGCAAAAATATTGAAGAAAGCTCATAGGTCCAGTGGTCACCTCTGGAGTGCCAAAATTAAGAAAAGACCACCAAAAGACTACCCTTCTCAAACCTAACTAGACTGTAACAGGAGGCAGGGAAACCATCACTTCCTACTCAGAGGGTTCCCAAACCAGGGACACTTATTCCTATGCAGCAGAGTAAAAATATAGTAGTTTTTGGATTTTGGAACACATTCTTGGATGTTTGCCAGAAACAAACTCTGCACTGCCTGCCCACACAAACATCTGAGGAAGTGGGGCTCTGTTACAATGCTCAAAGGAAGAGGCCCATCCTACCAGAACCACAGGGAGACTTGGGCTCTAAAACACACATCTTGATCCCCACGTGTGAAAATTCTGGGAAGAGATGTCTCAGAAAGAAACTGGTTATTGTACTGAAAGAAGGTATTCAATAGACTACTCCATGCTACTTTTGCAGTCTCTCTATAGGGACTAAACCTTTGAAAGCACAACACATCAACAAGTTATCCCCCAAACAACCCAGCTTTCAGTTAAAACTCAATTCCTACCTGAAGCCAAGGATGCTCTAAGGCTTCCTCTGTGGTAAGACGTTTGCTTGGATCCACTACTAACAGCTTCTTCACAAGATCCAGAGCTAAGATAATAAAATGAGCTGGTTGGCATGTGATCAGTACATTCATTACCTGAAATATGCCTACACCAAAGCTATGTGTGACAACGTGCCTCACACCCCTTCAGAACAGCGCACAAAAGTACAGGCTGGGCAGATCACTTTTCTTTTTTCTGTGCATAGGAAGGGCTGCAGACTGCAACTGTCTTTCCTTAACATGCACACGACTCAACTCTTCTCAGTACACCAGAATTATCCGTAGATATATTTAGCACGTACACAATTTCTGTTCTGAGCATGCACAGGAGGCTCAGCACTTTCCTAAAAGCCTCAGTACTACTGTGGAAAAGCAAAGAAAGCTTAATTTACACTGGTTTACAGTGTCTTGGAAAGCAGATTATCCATCTGGGAAGGTGAGAAAGAAGAGACAGGACATACACATGTATGTTCAACATAATCTCAAACTTTCATCTTCTTAGGAAGCTGCTTAGTAGACACTGTGAAAATATGGCATTTATGTAATTTTATTACTCCAAATCTCCTGTAAAGGAATTTTGGCAAGATTTACTTTTCATTTGATCAGATTATTCTGAATGCATACCAGTAGGACTATGGAAATTATGTTAAGATTTTACATTCTCATGAATGTCTGACTTACTATTGAATAAGCTTCAAACTATTCAGGAAGCAGTTATATTTGATAAGTTTATTAGACAAAGCATGACCACATCATATATTAGAAACTCCTCTGCACATACAAAGAAGTGTCCAAGGTAAATACTACAATTATTTTGTGCATACAAAATGTCCTGAAAAACTAAAAGCACACAGACAGTAATTATCGTTTTAGTTTGCTACACAAAAACTCTTTCACTTTTTCAGACTATTTCACTTACAGTGGGCCAAACATAATAGATGATTCCACAAATGTGACTGACAGTTTCAGCTCAAAGACTAGTACCATGAAAGGGCTCTCTTGGAACATTTATTTTTTGGAATTCTAACTCGTATTCCTTAAATTCCTGGCATTTTTGGTTCAACACTTGAAGAATCTTTAGGCAAGGTCTGTAGACCAGCTTGATAAAGCCAGAAGAAAAAGTGAAAAGAGGAGAAATAGATGTATGTGCCTAGAAACTCTATACTTGCATGGTTAATTATGCTAAATACTACTAAGAAATCTTTTCAATAAAAAAGTATGTGCTCTTTCTAATGCTTTAACTATGAACTTAAAACAATTAATTTTAATATATTAGTTTAAAAACTAAACATATTAGCACACAATGTGCCACGCAGCTGAAAGGAGGATGAAGGAAAACAAGAACTACAAGGAAAGAGGTAGATATTTTACTACCCACTGTGCTGGAGCCATACCCATGTCTGACACGTGCTTCCATTCTTTTGCAATGAACATGTATTTTCCTCTAGTGATTTGATCTTCTAAAGAGAGTTGAGTATTTTGCTCATTGAATGGTGGATATCCACACAAGCTGTATAAAAGAAAACAAATAACACAGATTTTGTCACAGCAAACGAAACACCGAAATCACACATTTTAAGGCATCTGCTATTGTAGTGTTTTTATATGTGTAGAGTTTTAAATGCACTTTCACTTCCTCATATAGATACTGAAGTTGCCAAGTCTCAAGCCACGTGTGTCAAAGACTGTCCAGTGAAGGTACATCTACACAGTATCTTACCATACAAAAAGAATAACTCCTAAACTCCAGCAGTCCACAGCTCGGCTGTATCCAGCAGTCCCAAGTGAATTTAGAACCTCAGGAGCAAGATACATGGGAGTACCACATAATGTTTTCATAAGAGAAGCTTCTCCAAGAATCTTGGATTGTCCAAAATCTGTAATCTTGTATTTAAAAATGGTAACACCACATTACATATTAGGATGGACTGTGCTAGAACACATCATACTGTAGACATACATCAGGAGGTAGCATTAAGTTTCTTTCTTCCAAGACAGTTCCAGTACATGACTATGAACAAAAGTCACCCCAAACATTATGAAGTGAGAATGGGAGAGGAGGAAGAGGGAGAAATATGACAAAGGATCACACTTTACACTAGAAAAAAGTACTCTCAGATTTGGATGTAAATGGACAACCACAGAATAAAGGTACTGTAGCCTATTAGAAGAGTTTACTTGAAAAATCAGCATTTTAGCATGCAAATCTAATCAATGCTTTCTCTGGGGGAAAAAAAAAACAACATAAAAGAAAATCCACAACCCTAATTCCCACCCAAAAAACCCAAAACAACAAAAAATCCCTGTCACCATACGGCCTGGACATTTGTGGGAATGCTATCTGTAATTCAAGAATTTATATTTTATTGGGGAAAAAAACCATTGACATTTGAAATTACATATGCGGTGTATGGGTGAAATATCCATAAAAGCAAAATCACAATTATGAAAAAAAACCCCTGTATGTTTTAAGTTACTTCATGGTTTGTATGACTAATTCCATAGTATCTTTTTGGCTATGTTTAATGAAATATCAAGAAGAACGTGAAGGAACACTCCCAAATTTCTCCATTAACAAGAAATGTAAGTTTCCTTACCTTTATAAGACATATCTCTTCAGAAGATGAAAGCAGCACATTTTCTGGCTTTAGATCTCGGTGTATAATTCCATTGTCATGAAGATACTAAATACATACGGATGGGCAATTAAGGAAAACCAGACTATTAACTTGTTTTAAAGTGTAAGCTTTCCATTTTTTCTCATGGCAATGGCAGGATAACTGAAATGGCTGTGCAAGAGGCAGGCGTGCATTTAAAGCTCCCTAACTTATGACTCTCCCTTAAAAAAACAAAGCAAAACAAAACCAACACAAAATAAAACAAACATAAAAACCCCACACAAACAAAGAAACAAAAAAACACCTTAGAAATCATTATGCTTCAAATGTCACATCTCAATGCAAGCAGTGTGCAGACCCAAGTTCTGTGTCACCTTTGTAGGAATTCTGGTTTTCTGTCTTTCTTAACAACTTTAGTAAGTTCTTAAACCAACTTATTAAGAACGCTGTGCTGATTGCTTGCCTGGGTTTCAGCAATGACAAGTGTCAGAAAAACTCATCTTATTACATTTTTTTTTTGTTTATGTACCTTTACTGCCAGCAGCATCTGATAAAAATACAATTTGCAGGTATCTTCTTTCATCTTGATTGGCCTTGACAATCTGTCATACAATTCTCCTCCTTCCATCCTAAAATAAATGCAGGTTAACAAGCCAACATACGACTTCCTAAAGATTCATCTCATTAGACAAGACTAAGACCAAAACATTTGGCTATTCTGGCTACAGAGAAAGAATGTATTTCTGAAAATGAGTGAGCAACATCCTAAACACAGCACATGCATGGCTGAGTTAGGGTCAGCCTCCTGAGTCTTCACTGGGAGTTGTTACATGGTTTTTGATCAGTCCCCTCTGATATAGCAGCAATCCACAACAGCAGCAGAGCAAACAATATCCAGGCACTGAGTGCCTACAAAGCACAGAAGGATGATTTCTCCTGGTTATCCTAGATCCTAATCTTACAAAGGTTTCAAAAAACAGGGGAAGCCAGCAAAAGAAAAACAACATAAAACAAGCAAAACCTCCACAGTTCAGAACTACATACATTCATTGTGGATATGAAAAAAACATTTCATTTTATGCATTCACTTTCAAACAGGTCACTTACAGTTCCAAAACAATGTAGTAATCCTCTGCTTCAAAGAAGTTTTTGATCTTGATTAAGCAAGGCTAACAGAAAAGGGAACACAAACGGAGACACACAGTAAAATAGAGTAAGTTGTAAAGATTAATCCTAAAGTTCTTATTTCAGTATTTCAAACCAGGTCACCTAAACAAACACTTAACACAAGTGACCAGCGAGCACCCCAGACTTTTTCCAGTTGTGAGTTACCACACCCTCAACATTTTATCTATTTCACATGCAGAGGAAAGAGGGAATACAAATCCAAGGAATTGCCAGTGAGAACTAGAATATAATATACGTAAAAGGAGAAAAAAAGACCCATTCAATAATTAACAAGAAAAATTATATGCCTCCTTTAACACATTTCTAAATGGATAAAATTGCTCTTTAGTTACTACACTAAGGTCAGTAAACTAAACAAGTACATACAGTAGGGAAAAAAAATAATAAAAATGTACAGTAACACTCACATGATCTATTTTCTTCAAAATTTCAATTTCTGTATTGATATTAAAAGCTGGGTTCTATTAAAAGAATCAAATACCATATTAGGTAAGACAGTGCTGTTCTGGAATAAGACATATGAGAAATAAGAGACAGTACCTGAAAAGCCATCATTTCATGCCTTTTGCTACCATAAGTGACCATAACATACAACTTTTTTCTATAAAATGATCAGGTGCCTTCAGTGAATTAAATAAACAGTGTGCTGTCACTATCTGGAGTGAGATACTGCTCCAGACGTGTAATTTCACTGCAGGTTAGAAATCCCCAACTAATTTCCAAATTAAAAAAAAAAAAATTCTTTTTGCCTGTATACCTGTATTGTCCTTTAAACAGCTTTCCTCCCTCCAAAATGCTTCACAGATGGGCCAACCTAAAGTTACATGCTACTCTCTCCTATTTTGCAAGATAACATAACCAGATTCTTTTAATCTGTGGTTTAGGCTCAACTAATGAAATCAGCTCAGCAGGGATTATTTTTGCTCTTCTTCCAATCCAAATCAATCATCTTTGAACACACAACTTAACCCATACACAACATTCCAGATATACTCCTGTCCCTGTTTTCTACAATGGCATGTATCAGCAATTATAATTCACAACAGCCTCTTAAGCCAAAAAGTTGTCTTTGTTCTTCTCCTAATTCTGGCTTCTGCCATTAAACACATAAAAAGCCCTTCCCAAAAGGCTTCATACAATTTTCTTAAAAAATATTACGATGGAGCATTCAACAAAATTAGCTTAGTTGGTACATTTTTGGTCAAGATCTGCTGGTTATGATGTGTCTGCCTGGTGTATTTCAGGACATAACAAACCCTACAAGACTCTGCACCACCCTTTGTATACATCCCATTAACAGTCCTAAATGATGAACCTAATGGAACGTGGTCAAGGAATGGAAGCAAGTGTTTCCTACAGAATTCTGTGCATCATACAAGATCAAAAAACATTTCGAAATGAAATACAGAAGACATAAAGTAAGAAAATCCTGTTTAGTTTAAGATAGCTGAGGAGTCAGAGAAGCTACCAAATATTACAGGGACACTGCAAGATGGCCAAGACAGACAAACAAACCAAAATACTTACTTCCTCTCTCAAGCCACTTGCCCCAAATTTCCGTTTATTGATGATTTTCACTGCGACTTTGTTACAGGTGCTCTTCTCAAATGCCAGTTTGACTTCTCCACAGGCACCACTAAAAGGAGTGCACAGCTCTGTTAGTGCTTACAAACACTTGTCAAAAATCTCTATAACAAGTGCAGGCAAATGAAAACATAATTTGGAGCTGCTGCTTTCTAACTTTCTGAATATGGCACGTTGCCTCTTCTCAGGAAGTATTCAACAGTTAGAAAGTCTACAGTACTTCTCAGGAAACATTCAAGAGTTAGAAAGTCTATTTAAATAGCAAGTGTTGTCAAGGGCCATTCATTTGAAACTGCAGGAGTAAATACGCAGAGCAGCTACTCTATTTGTACCAAAAGCACTGGCAAATATGAAGGACAAGCTCTGTCAGCATTCCCTTCATGCAAAGGCATTTAGGAGAAGAGAATTTAGGAAGGGTTCTCTTAACACTGGACTGCACAAATCTGAGGAACAGAAATTACAATACTTGTATTATTACTAAATAGCAGTTATATTACAGAAAGAAATTCTTGTGTTTTCCACTCAGATTTTTTTCTACTTATTCACCTCCAAATTGTTCCCTGACCAACTGTTTCAAAACAGAAAAAAACAGCCTCGCTCTCCTTTTTCCTGGACAGTTCTTTCCCTTTTTGTCTGAAGGCCTCAATAGTGATATTGTAGGAAGCTGTATTCTGACATGAAGCTCTTCCTTTTACTTCCAATACCTGAGTAAATATATAAACTTAAAAAACTCATTAAGAATTTACAGACTTCATTCTCTTCCACAGAAAAAAAAAAAAAAACAGTCAAAACAAAACAAAATCTGGTTTTTGCAATTGCTGGTAGGTTACTAACCCCAAACCAATTAGAGAGACAAAGCCAAAATTCCTGTTTAAATTGTTGTAAAGAACATGTTTATTCACATGTTATCATTATTTTTTTTTCCTTTTTTCTTTCAAAACAGCAACTCAGTTAATACTGGTAATAATTCCAGCACAAGGTACTGATAAAGATAATAAAGTCAACCCTTACTACTGAGGGAAGAAGGATGCTTACCTTCCCAAAGTCTTTGACATGATATATTTCTCTCTGAATTCTTTAGGAAACATCATCTGATCATCCACCATAAGATCAGAAAATACAAACACTGGGAAGACAAGTTGAGATCGTTTTCCTATTATTAAGCTTAAAATTTTTATTATAACAAACAATTATGTTTCGTGAGCTTTTATAGTCAACAGTATAACTGAGAAAATAATGCCTGCTAGAGTCAAAACTAAACATATGCTATAAATTACACCAGCTATGGGTTAGCAAGGTGATCTTATTGCTGAAAAATTACATTTTGGTATTAAATTCACAACAGCCTTTAACTAATTAACTACATTTAAGGACTAAATGAGCAAAAATTTCAATGTCTCAACAGAGATCAAAGAGAAGTAATAATCAAGAAGACAGCATCTTAGTGGAAAAACAAAGACAAAGAAACAAAAGCCCAGCCCTGCTAATTTTTAAGAGGATTTTCTATTTATTATGCAGCATCTGGTTAGGTATCGGGGTGGGGGGGGAAGTTCAGCTTTTCTTGAATAGTCTGTTTCCCCTGTTCCCACCATCATATGCACAGCCACTGAAGCCCAAAAGTGTTTCCAAAATAGGAAAGCAACTATAAAAGTTTATACTCTAGTAAGGTGCTATCTGATGCAGATTTTTTTTAAGTTTTCTTTTTCTGTTTTTGCCTAGGGTTGACAGGGACATGGATAATTTTCATGCGAGTATTAAAACACCTATTCATGAGCTGTGCTCATGAAGCACCTCAGCTCCCAAGAAACATATTCAAATCAATGCAGAAACAACCTCTTGGGCAATACATGAAAAATCTACTTAAGTTAAAGCACATTTTACCCTTATTGGTCTGTATAGACAGTGCAATTTCAGAGTTGTGTGTCAGTGGAAGCCTCTTCCCTTTTCCAACGAGCTCTCTATTAACAAATGTCCCATTTGCACTATGGTCTTCAATGTAGGCAACAAAGGAATTTTTTGGACCCATTTCCTCAAAGAGAAAAAAAAATGGGAAAGATGACAGTAAAGAACAAGTGACTTTACAGTAAAGACATAACAGACTAGAAATTTACTATTGTTGACTCAAGAAACGAGACTGTGAGGTTACTTAATAAACTGGGTGAATGGGGCATTGCCAAGAGTCTTGTTAAAGGAGTCAGCCCTGAAGATACTTTGATTTCTTTAGGATCTCTGCCCCAAAGTCTCTTTCTGAATTTTGCCAAAATAGAGAGAGAGTTAATGTTTTTAGCACTTACCCTGAAAATTCGGAAGTGCTTCTTGCTATAGTTTTGGTAGAAGCCAGTCTCAGACAATCCCAGCTTAGAAAAACTGTAATCACAGCTTTTGTCTCTCCCAAACCAGTATTCCTCATTCACACAGTCTGCAGAGGAGGGGAAAGTACAGCAGAGAGAGAACACAACGTTGCAGGAAGTTAATAACTATGGCACTACAGAATGATGCCAAATGGTAATGAATAGGATAACAAAGACAAGATTCTTCCCTCAGAATCAAGTTTGTCTTAACTCATACAAAGCACCACACCTTGTCAAATCCTTTAATAATTTTGCCCTCTTTAGCAGTGGTAATTTTCAGTTCACCTTCAGCAATATAAAGACATATAACTAAACACAGTCAATTATAAAATGCAAAAAAAATGAAGCATGTAACTAAGGACATGAACACCCCAGAATCTCTGTAAGTCTATGGAAGCTGTGTATCCAAGTACTCAGTGTAAACATTGGGATGCAGTACGGAATAAAACGTTATTGCAAAAGTTGCATACCTAAATTTGCTTGTACCTAATTTGAAAATGAAAAGACACTGCTCTTCACCAAGCTGCTCAGAACTTTTCTGAGATCCTACAAAGAAACCAAGAGGTTTATTACAGTATGCACATACCACAATTGCTGAAACCTTTTCCAAGTGCAAAGAGTCGACCCCAAGGCTGAGGAGCCAGCTCTTCAGATTCCTGGTCCTCAGGGATCGACGGAAGCTCCTGAGTGGGAACAGTGTCCAAGGAACTGAGAGTCCCAGAACTTAAGGAAGACTGACTAGTGCTCTGTGAACCACTGGAAGAGGAACTGGTACCACTCTGTGACTGCTGGGCACTTTGAGACTGCTGTGCTTCACTTCCAGTCTCTCGAGACATGTCGGCTTCAAAGAGAATGTTAAAAAAACCACAATTACTACAGCAAAGTAAAACTGGCAAACACTCACACGCCATACTATTAAATGTCCAAGTCCATTCTCAGGCTCAAAGAAGTAAAACTTTCAACCAAAGCGTGCATGTCTGGGTTATGCGTAAATTCCCAGGAATTTGGCAAACCAGGGTGGTTTTCCTTTTAAAATACAACGTGGAGCGGCCTCTGCTGGTTCCAGAGCAGCACTAACCTTTATTCCCGGATTGCTTCCGCGGACTTCAGCGCTCACATTGAACAGGCATGGGCTGTGCTCTGACAGAGCATCCCCGCATGGAGCAAGGGAACACGGCTGGTGCCCCAGCACAAAGAGAAAAAACTGAAAAGAGTAAGAATTGTAAAATTACATACGTTTTCGTGAAAGCGCCCAACAGATTTATCACGCCTGTACACAATGAATGTACAGATTGAATGTACAGATTGAGACACCCGCGACAGCCCCGGCAGCTCTCGGCACACAAGAAACAGCGCCTTCCTGCCTCGTTACAGCCCGGAAATTCATAGCGTGTCGTGCCTCCCCCTCCACTTAATAAATGCTCCACCAGCCAGCCCATTCCCTACAGCCAGCTTCCTCCAACACATCAGCCCTCACCGGGGCTCTCCGTGAGCCTTCCAGTCTCACCGCCTCTATATCGGGTTTTTAGCTGGTTGCCACACAGTTTAACGTACGATTCCCTTTATGGGTTCGCTACGTTTCATTACGAGCCATAAAAACACAACAGCTCCCAAGTTCCCTCCCCCGTCCCGTTTGTTACAGGTGTTTACAAACGCAGGCGAGGCGCAGGGCTCCGCCCGCAGCCCTCGCAGCGGTGCTGGTGCAGCCGCCCGCAAACAGAACAGGAACACGGAGCCGTCTGGGCTGGGAAACACAGAGGCCATCGAGTCCAGCCGCTTCCCCAGCGCTGCCGATGCCACCACTGACCCTGGCCCCTGGTTCCACACCCAGACGGCTGTGGAACACCTCTAGAGATGGTGACTCCGCCTCTGACCTGGGCAGCCCTTTCCATAAAGGAACTTCCCCTCATATCCAACCTCAGCCTCCTTCTAAACACTCAGACGGCGGGGCCGGGCCGCCAGCGGCCGCCTCGCACGGTGCGGAGCGGCGCGGCCGGGCCCCCAGGGCGGCACTGCC
>VXAZ01007126.1:2258409-2286721 GCA_013399875.1 Gymnorhina tibicen | reverse complement strand
TGCTGGAGCTGTGGCGCTGCGCTCCCCGGCAGCGATGGGCCGCCGCGCTTCTGCCCCGGCTGCCGGGCTCTGCAGCCGCCGGCGCCGCGGCCTGACCTATTCCGCCTGATGGACTGGTGAGTGTGGGCGGGGCGGCCGCGGGCCCGGCCGGCCGCGGGTCTCACCCGCCTTGTGTCCTGCAGTGACCGCTCCTTCCGCATCGACGCGCAGCAGCTGCAGCGGCGGTTTCGGAGCCTGCAGCGCGCCGTCCACCCCGACCGCTTCGGCCAGAGGCCGCCGGTGAGCCTCGGGCCGGGCGGGAGCCCCGGGCGGGGGAGCCGGGCCGGGAGGGCCCCGCGGGGCTCGGTGACCGCCGGAAGAACCCGCCTTTAGCCTTCGGCTGCGTGGCGGGGTCGCAGCGTCGAGCCCCCGCCGCTCTCCCGCTCGGGGAGTGAGGGGATTCGCCTGTGTTTGTCTTTCGGTGTTCAGAAGAGACCGTGCCATGGATTTGCGGCGGAGGTGGACCGTGAGGGGCCCGCTGCGGTTCGTCAGGTCTTAGTTGAGTGCAATGACACAGTTCCCAGGTCCACAGAGCCTTCTCAGTTTCACACAGGGACTGGTGTGGGGACGCTGTTTTTCCGCATGTAACAAAGTGTATTTTGCCACTTGTTACTAGCTTCCAATTATTTGCCATCCGCTTGCAGGAAGAGCAGTACTACTCTGAGCAACACTCTTCCCTGATCAACAAGGCCTACCAGACCCTGCTGAACCCTCTGAGCCGAGGCCTCTATCTAGTAAGGTCTCCGTTAGGTATTACAATGTTCCTGTAACTAACCCTGGGGGCTGGTGGTGCTGTTAGGGATCGCACCTTCGATTCAGTCCTTAATGTGCTAATATGCGTTCCTCTGAAGAGGATCACCAGACATTGAAGGGAGACCAGAACCAAGTTTGTCCAAAAATTAATCAGCGTATCATCTCATTTGCGGCTCATCTTACACTAATTTGTTTTTCACATCACACGTTTTGTTTGGCCATGGCTGCTCATTCAGAATTTCAGCCCATGGCAGCCTTTCTTATGTTTTTTTGGTATTGGGTAACTGCTGATTTCTATGGTCAGCCTATGTATGGAGTTAATTTTCAGACTGACTCTGTTTATGCACTGTAGGTTTATCGGATATGAATCTGAGTGTGCCCCCCTAAAAGACTTAATATTAAAGAAAATTATTCCCATTGAAATAGATGTCAGAATATTTATTTTAAAATTCCCGTTTCCTCTGCCAGCTGGAGCTGAGTGGAGTGGAGCCAGCACAAGAGACAGACTGTGATGCAGACTCAGTGTTCCTTATGGAAATCATGGAAATTAATGAGAAATTAGCAGAGCCCAAAAATGAGGATATCCTTGAAGAAATTGAGACTTTAATTAAAGGTAGGTTATGATTTGAGGAATTTGTACAGAGCTAATATCCTGAGTCTTGTGTAATAGAAGAGTCTGAAAGCTTTTAACTGTCTTGGTTTATTTCTCATAGTGTCTTCAATTTGTGTTAGTCTGAATTGACTCACTGCAGGAGCTTCTGCCCTGTCCCCCCCTTTCCAATGTTGTCTTTACCCATTTATGCACCTAAACATCACATCTGTCTTGAGAACATTTGTATAACAGAACCTATTCTGATGTCAAAATAAGTATATATAGGCAATAAAAAGGAATTTACTCAACTTTCGTCAGGTGAGGGCTAGTCAATTGTTCCAAAGAAAAAACCTGTCTGAATGAAGTTGAATAAAATGCTCGTCTGACCACAGTAAATAATGTTATTTACACAGACATTGTAGTTCTTCACCTTCTTCATCTTACCAGCCATTATATTAAGTGGTTATTGTCCTTACACAAGCAACTTTCTTTTTATATTGTTGGTGATACCAAAACATTTGGTTTACTGATATATTTAATTCTTTGCAATATCAGCCTCGTGCTAAAAGCAATTGGAATAACTAGAATAAAAATTGAGTAGCGCAGGAGAAAATTAACTGCAGCAGGGTAAAATGAAACACCAAAAATAAGTTAGATTGCTGGGAAATTAGTGACTGTTGATGTGCATTGGAAGTGCTCTCAGTAAACCTGTTTAAACAAAGAAATACATGTTTGAAATGATAATTTAAAAAATGTTGACAGCAGTATTATGAAAAACTCAGTTGGCTCCCAAAGGCTGAGACTAGTATTGAACTTTCCCACCACAGGCAGTCAGAATGCAGTGGTATAAAATATCCTAAGCATAACAAAAAGTAAACTAAATTATTTGTTTTGCAGTTAAACAAGAAGAACTGACCAGAGAGGTGACTGCAGCTTTTGAAAGAGGTACCTGTTTTTATGATGTTTTTAGCTGCCATACATACCTGTTAAATGCTTAAAGCTCCACATTCTCTTACTGGCAAATATTTCCTGAGCTATGGAACAAAAATGCTGCATTAACAAGGGTTTTTTGTTTGGTAGTTAGAATAAGTACTTCTAAACTGACATTCCTGCTGATTTGGGAAATTCAGGACCTTACATTAACAACAAAGTCCAGTACAAAAGTTCCATTCATCTTGCATCTAAATAATCACTTTGAGTGGGAATGTAGATGCTAAGAAATTGTTCGTGTGTTTCCCAGAATATTGGGAAGGACAGACTTCATCTTAGACATATTCTGAGGTTTCACACTTGCAGTCCTGGAGCTGCAGCAGAGCAGTGGGTGCTGTTCTTTGCAGTGAAAGCCACAGAAGCTGTGTGGCAAGTAAAAGCCTGTTCAGCCTGGGGACTTCCTGTGCTATAATCAGCGTAACTTTATTCTACCATGGATAGGTACAAACTTGAACCATTCCCGAGCCACTGAAGCTGGGAAGGAACCTTTGTAGTTCTGTGCCAGGCCCAGAATGCTGCACATTTGTCAGCGGTGGGTGTGTGTAACTGTAAACATCAAAGGAGTGCTGGCTGGGCCTGCCTGTGAGGAGTTACATTCTGTTACTCTGTGCTGGGAGAGGACTGTGTTGCCTCTGCCTTTGTCGGTAGGTCATAAACCACCCTCCCCCTCCAACTGTTCAACTGAGGAGAAACTGTTTCAATATCAGTTTTGGAATTGGCACTAACCAGACCGGACTTGTCCTCATTTGCATTTTTCAGTTATGTCAGTTGGTCTATTTATACATATTTAAAACAAACAAAACCATTTGTCTTGCCTAGTGGGTACATCAATACTGCAGCCACTTTACAGAAGTCATTAAAGGTTATCCATTCACATTTCTTTTCCAAATTGTTCATTGTTACATGTTTTGTGGAACATTTGAGTTGAAGTGTCCCCAAACCATTGGAGATTAAAACAATAGGCAGCAGGGTTTTAATAGTGTCTTGAGTCCTTGCAGCTCACAGCTCTAAGTACTGAAACAGGTGCTGTCACTAAAATCTTGAGAGTCGTTTTGAAAATGTAAATTAACCTCTCCCTCTGTAAACTAGTACTGTTTTATTTCATTTCAGATGATCTTCAAGAAGCTAAGAAGCTTCTAGCAAAAATGAAGTATTTTTCAAACTTAGAGGATAAACTAAAGGCCAAGAAGATCCCTTCCTGATGGTGCCTCCTTTGCTATTAAGAGTCAGTGTTATTTTCAATTAAACAGATGGTTTAGTTATCAAAATCAGACCAGTGGTGTTTGTTTCCTATACTTCCATTAAAAGCTTTAATTCTGAAGAGGAGGAAAATGTAAAAGAAATCCAGTGCTTGCTGCAGCACTTCAGTAATAGATGGAATTTGGAAATGCTTACAACCAGGAAAAGTTGTACTGGGCAAGGTGGGCCACTGTCCTGGCAGCCATAGGTATGGAAACAAGTGTCAGAGAGGCACACAAACACCAGATTTGAGATTTCTTACTTCCTAACGTGAAGAATTTATTTTGAGAAGGAGTCCAGGAAAAAATGCTGGAGATGGGGCAGAGGGCTCATTCAGTATGTACTACAGGCTCCCTCTAGTCTCCTTGTGTGTGTTCTCTCAGACCATCTTGAAAATTCTTTAAAGGTAAAAAGTATTTAATTCCTGTCATCTGTCCTCTCTGCTACTTCATTCTTTTTGGTATGTCTGATGGAAACTAACCTTCAAAACTAGAAGAAGTTTTACCCATTTGCATAGTTTAAAATGTTAAGATGCTAGGCTAGGGGAAAAAAATTAAACCCCAATTGAAACCCCAGGAACTCTTTTTATCAGGATACAAGTCTTTATTACAAATACCAGTAATTCAGAAAGGTGCTGAACTGTTGTCATACAGTACAGTAGTAGGACTGGATGAGGAATGGCTTTAAGGCTTTCAAAGTTACATAATTGAAAACCAGAAACTAAATACCCGTATTTCTACATAAACTGGAATACTGCAAATACCAGTTCTCAGTAGGTCAGTTCTTGTGTGGGTTTTAGCAAGAACTCAGAATGTTACACTCAGCAGAGCATTTGGGTGTGCCCGATGACCCAAACTGAAGACGGGACTTTGAAATGCAAGAAGAGTCACTGAATTATCTGCAGAAATCTGCCAGAGGGGTTCACTGAACATCCTCCCTAGCATTTCTGCATGCATACAGCACCAGGTTACAGCTAAACATCAAGTCTTCTATGGCGAATATAATATATTGTTAATAGTATTTCAGCAATACATGTTTTAACAGCATTTCTGCAATATTAACTTGCCTTTAGTTACACTTCCTCTAAATACACAGGAGGATTTAATAAGCCACTTGATCATGTATTACACTCCTAAGTTAGAATACTACGTTCATAATTCTCACTGAAGTTCTGTTACATTTGTGAAATTATGCAGAAATCTTTAAAAATTCATCTTGAAGTTGTCTTCTTTCATGAAGCTCCGTTTCCTTTTTTCTGGCATTCCTTCCAAAATTAAGCTTGTGAAATTCCTTTTTGATTTCCAGAAAAGATTTGTTTTTTGTCTCAGGAATTATGAGGAAGATGAAAGCAGCAACAAAGAAGCACTCCAGTAAGAACACCACAAAACAATACTGCTGCAGTCCATTCTGAAAATAAATGTGATTGCAACATATTTCAAGTGTAATAGTAGGTTTGAGAAAATAAGCTTTTTGTTTCCATTCACACTTAATATTGCTGCTCAGATATTTTATAAAAAGAGTCATTCAACCTATTCTTTACCTGTAACTTTTTAAAATTTTGGGTTTTAGATAAAAGACTGTCAAGTGCTGTGCAATTACTGGGTAGATATTAATTTAAAAAATAAGATAAACCATTTAAGCACTAAAAATTTCACAATCTAAGAAGTCAGCATTCACTACTTAGCTGTCACATTGTAGTGGTTTTGTTTGCATTTCTTACCTTCTGTGAGATAAGGGATTTGGAGAAATGCAAAGCAGGCTTAAAACTTTAAAGAATATGAAGAAGTTTATTACTAACAGAATTAAAAGTAAAAAGAAATAATAAGAAATTAAAGCAAAACCCCCTTTTCCTCCACCACCTCCCCTTTTTACCTAATTTGCATGAAGGATAACAAACTATGATTTTGGTAACTATTACAGTTCTTAGAAGTCTCTCCAATATTTAAGGAGCAAAAAGGGAAGTTCCTGCACCTCCACGTGGTTTAAATATGTAAATTTCGTTATTGGTCTAAGCGATTGTCCATCAATTCAGGTTCAACCCACCACACACATATTTTAAGATTATAGAATTGAAGTTTTTCTGAATATTAATATTTTTCAATGCTATACATTAAAAAAAACTGTCTTACTGAGAAGCAGAGCTGAACCATGAAGAAAGGACAGGCAGATCCAGATACCCTGATGCGTGCTGTTCTTGCAGGTTTTGCTGTCAAGAATATGTGCTAAAACTAAAAATACAAAGCTGGAGATGAAAGCCTGTCTTGCCTTTCCTAATAATCTTCTGCTTACAGAACTCTGTCAGTTCAGCAAGTTCTCAGAGGTGTGACACACTGGCGACAGGTACTACCTCTAATTTGCTATAAAAAGCACAAGGCACTATTAAGAAATGCTTTCTCTAGATCTCAGGATCTGATTAGGTTTTTCTGGTTTTGATACCTTCTCTCTTTTTAAAATCTGAACATGAACATTGCCCCCCAGTGCATTCCTTTCACTTTTCATTTATCATGTTATATTGGGGTTTGTGATATGTAAAAAATAGTTTTAAGAGGGACTGAATCTAGTTAAACTCATTTGAGGGGCAGTGTGCATCCTGATCAAGTGTCAACAATATACAGAAGTGTATATAATACAATATAAGCAATGGGGTGGAACCTGGGAGCAGATGAAATGGGTGGTGAGACCATTAGGAAATGGTGCTGTGCATACTTACCACTATGAAGGGGAAGAGCATTCCAATTGTGAAGAAACTAATCCAGCTCACGGTCCCTGCGATCATGTGGGCAGCAGGACGTGAGGACTGTACAAATAACTCAGCTGTCAGGGTGTTTGTTATGCCACCTGGGGATGGTTCAAAAACCGAACAGAGAATTGTGCTAAATGTCCATTTGAAGTATTTCCAATGCTAGAAAAAATTGACTTGCTTTTGAATATGCCGTTAGCTGATCTATTAAGATTCCTAACAGCACAATTCTGAGGCTACTACCCTTGCAAGAAGTGTCCCACTGAAACACAGCCCCATTTCAGCAGCACTGATCAGGGAGCAGGCCCCTTGTGACAGGTGTACAACTCCTGTGCTCTGAAGGGCAGAACTAAGCCCTCCCTCACAGGTGGCTGCCCCAGAAGTGTGCATGGTAAGCCTCAGCTGCAGGCTACAGGACGGCCTCACTTGGGTCCCTCAGCCAGAGCAGCAGCAGCTGTGCTGCAAAGGCTTCCTGCCTGTGTGACACCTCCACCCCTCCCAGACCTTCCACCACTCGCACGCACGTTCCTGTGCAATACCTGGTCCCAACCCAAAGCTCAAGATGAAGGCAAATACACACGCCATGCTCATGTAAGGCACCCAGGGGTACAGCTCCTGAAACAGAAGACAATGAGAAGGTTTAGTTCAGATTTTGATAATCTGGTTTTAAAGTCTGTCTTAACAGTTATGTTTCCTTTTGTATTTTATTGCAACTAAGACCAGCAGTCTTTCATTACTCTTTTACAATTTATGTAACAGTACTGCTTGAGAGAAATTAAATAGTGTTCATTCAATAATTTTTACTGAATTGTATCATAGAATTACGTAATCATAGTGTGGTCTTGGCCATGGGCAGGGACGCCTTCCACTATCCCAGGGTGCTCCAAGCCCCGTCCAACCTGGCCTTGGACACTTCCAGGGATGGGGCAGCCACAGCTTCTCTGGGCAACCTGTGCCAGGGCCTCCCTCACAACGGAAGAATTTCTTCCTGATACCTAATCTAACCCTACTCTCTTTCAGGTTAAACCCATTCCCCCTTATCGTGTCACTATGTGCCCTTTTCACTCCTTAGTCATATCATGTAAAAGGAACGAGTCCTTTGCACCTGGTAAGTCAGAGAGAAGGTCAGAACAGTGCACCAGAGCGTCATGAGGACATAACCCCCAATGATAAGGCATCTTCTTCCCACATGGTCTATCAGTAAACCCTGTGGACAAGATACAATCTTCTGTTAATATACTGATCTTTTTTACCAGTTTTCTTCAAGAAGAATCACTACTGCTCCTTACACAAGAGAGGGCTGTGAGACATTCACAAACTCCAGTGCCCAGTGTTACATATGGGATTTTTTCTGCCAAGATCCCAGCTTGTTCAAAAACGTAAGTTGCATAGAAATAAATCTACAACAGAAAAAACCAACAAACAATGAGGTTCTTCTGGTATTTAAAACATTGTCTGGAAACAAAGTCATGTTCATACTAAACATACAGATCAGCGTATTTTATATTGCGAGTTACTAATTCAACATAAGCAGCAACAACAATCTGTTAAATTCATGTCTAAGTAAACATATTGATATAATAAAAGCAAATAGGATTATTCAACTTACTGAACATGCTTTATATTCTTAAACCAGACACACTGGCATAAGCTGATCCACCTTTAATTACTTCTTCAGAGGAATGTAAAGACAACTATCAAGTCATTCTTTTAGAAAGTTTGCATACCAGAAACACAGAAATGAGAAAAAATGAAAAAAAAGAGAAACACCAAAATAATGCAAGGACATTCTTTCCCACTTATCCCATTTCTCTGAGCTTCTCTATGTGGATCGTTTGTGTTAAGAAATGGTTGAAAAGCAGGTGGAAATTAAATAATTATTTAAGCTCTTTGAATAATTATTTAAGCTCATATGAAATCTTACAGCATTAATGCCACTGAGCTGTTGGCCCATTGTCATCACAATGACAGTGATGAGCTGCCATCTCACACCACGGTCAGTGAATAATTGCCAGGGCTTCTTGGGTTTCTCTCCATCTAAGGCAAAACATTCTCGCTGGATGTCTTCCATCTCCCTTCGATACTCTGAAGAACCATGAAATCGCTTCAAAGCTAAAAGCAGAAAAAAATATTTTACGTTTACCTATTAACCACAACTCCTGGGAAATCATCTCTTTCCATAATAACCCGGCTTTTGCTAGGATATGAAAACTTCGCTTTGTGCCTTGTTTGTTCCTTGCTGGTTTTTCAACATTTTTTGCTGCGGTGGATTTGGAGAATTCCGTGGCATTTCTTTGCTTCTTTCCAGAGAAATATCTGACCTTGAAATATTCACCAAGCAAAATATTTTTGTATCTGAACCTCAGACCTTCAAATAGTCTTTTCCTTAAAGGACACTCTTACCAATTTGAAATGTTTTGCTTAAATTCTAGTTAGATACTGAGTCCTTTGTTATGGCCCTGACTTTAATGTTGCCAGTGGGATGCAGCTAGTGAGCTGGAGCAAAGACAGTAAATCCTTCTCCTAAGGCAAATATAATCAGAAGTCATTTGGATACCAAACTAAAATCTTTACAAATGGTCCTAAAACTTAAAGCGTATACAGCATCAGTTCCTTTAAAGTCTTCATGATTAAATATATTTCAAGTGACAATTTGTCTTCCTAAGGCCAACAGTAGGACTTTTGATGATCCTGATAGCAAAGTTTCCACTAAGAGTAACCAGCTTGAAGCTCCAGTCAATGAATTTATATTTGAAACAGGATAATAAAGTTTTGTTCATAACCAATTATAGGGTCCTGAGTTCCACAATCCCTTTTTCCATATAAGCTCACTGGAGAGAGAACATGGGCCAAAAAGCAGTAGATGATATAACTGTGCTGTGTGGATAAAGATAAAAGGAGAATCTGGAACCCAGTATACTCACTGTACCCTTCTGAAGAACAGAAAGTATAGATGCTGGATATTACCTTTGGCACAGCTCAGCTCATCACCTCTGTCAATAAGAAGGTATCTGGGACTTTCAGGAAACCATGGAAGGAATAAAAGTTGGGCAAATGCTGGGACACAGCTGCTGGATAGCAATAGAGGCAAATGCTTTTCTCCACCTAATAATTCTCTATGGGAAATGTGGAAAAAGAAGGCAAAGAAATACAATAATTAGCTATTGGTTACTATGTAGTGCAGTCTCTGTTTTTGGAACTTCTAAGCTCCAGCTGGATGAAGGCCCTAGCAACTTCCTGTGATCACACAGGGGCCAAAAACAGTGGCAGTGCTATACAGAAACGTGAATCCTTTGCTCTCAAGCCCTGTCTTGCCAACATCCACTGTCTCCAGCAAGAAATTGGCAGGAAACGTGAACTCAGCACAAACCTACTTTACTGATGCTGTTCTGGTGACCCGTCTAAACTGAGACTACTTCCCTGAGGAGATAGCACTGATGGCTGGCAGTTGTAGGAATAAGGTGACCCAAGCAGGATTTTCTTCTTCCAGGGGGGCCTTGTGTGAATTCTCATGCTACAATGGCACAAGGAATGTTCTGCAATGAGCTGTAGGAAATTGGAATTCTTTACAAGGGAGTACCACAAAACAGGAAAAAAAAAAAGCATTTCTTGCCTCAAACCAATTATTTGTCCTGTCAGAATTCCCCCAGTCAGAAAGATGGAAGTCCCCATGGCCAAGCCACCTCTTAGATGTTTTGGAGCAAACTCCCCAATATAAAGAGGCTGCACACAGAACCCAATACCTGCAAGTAAGTGGAAAAACATTTTCCTATCAATAGAAATTGCTTTGCAAAGAGTTACTAAACCAAAACACACAGGAAATGGGACTTAATTCATTTCCTATTAATGTAGGATTCCAAGCTAAACTACAGAACATTTTCGTCATAAACACGCATCATAAAACCTAAAGGATCAGAAGTAACAATAATTTATCATTCACCAGAGTTTATTGATAGTAGGAATAAGAAGTCATTCACCTGAATTTATGCCAATCAAAAACCTTCCAGCAATCAGTAACTCAAACAATCCTGTAGGAAAACTGATCCCCATTAAAATGGAAGCTAGTATTGCTATAACATTATTCATCAAAAGAGCTCCTTTCCTAAAGAGGAGGAACAAAATAATAATAATAATAATAATAATAATAATAATAATAATAATAATAATACAGAACAAATAAAAAACTATTAAAACAAAACAAAAAAACCCCAAAACTAAAAACAACCCACCCTAACTAGACATTAAGGAAATCTGCAATAATGTGAATTTTTAAAACAGTTTTCCTTTCTGATAACGTGGGGAAAAAATGGGCCTTATACTGAAGAAACATGCTATTCCCTGGAAACCTAGATACCTAATACAACTGCTCATGTTTTTAAAAATGTCTAAACATAAGAATAATGCTTAAATATGACAATATTTAAGCCTGACAAGGTAGGAATAGGGTTTGTTCATTTAGACACATGAAATGCAACAGATGAAGCAGCATGTCCTCACTGGCACAAGGGCTGCAAATGTGTTGGGGGGGAATGTTTCCAATGTGTCACGTTTCCACCACACTCTGTGTGCATTCTCCTACTCAGATTTCAGTAAATGTAATGCAAAGACTAAAGTCAAAGGTCTCAATTCAGGGCTCATCCTTCAAAGTCACATTGGAATAAACTGTAAAATTCTACCAGAAAACTCAGTTTGAAAGTGAAAAAATATGTATAGGCACCCAAGGTACTCTTTTCTCCCACTCTTTTTCCATTTATTTACTTTCTATTTCAGGAGGAAGGTAGGAAAAGCAAACATGGTTCTATATGCCTGCTGCTGCAACTGACCTGCCCAGACGGATTGCCATGCTGCCTCCAATCAGAGCTCCACACAGGCCTCCAAGGGAAAAGATAGAAGCAATGACAGACCAAAGAAAGGTCAGCAAATCTGGATTTAGTTCCATTTGGTAACGACGACTCCAGGTCTCGTTTAAGAACTTGTGTATATGCTGCAGTAGAAAAGAGTGATGAATGTGTAGCATTTTATACAGCCCTACAGCACAGCAATACAAATGACTTGCACCCCAATCCTGAGTACCTGTTCTGGGAGTTAACAAGAGATACCATCTGACTGGCAGAATCTTCCTTGACCACAAGGAAGACCTTGTGTTTCCTACTCCCCACACACCTCAAAGGCCGCTGGGCAGCTTTGCTTTGTGCTCTGCCTCAGGTGCTGCACCAGAGGAGAAAGACCACCCTGACATGCACTGCCATGAGAAAGCTCTGAGGTCCTTCTGAACGAGGAGGGGAACAGGGTGGATGGTTGGCCCTACTGTTTTTAGGAACATCTCAGAGCACAGAGGTCTTACAACCTAAAAAATGTTACTGTCATGGGACTCATTCTGACTCTTCATCTAAATCTCCCTGCCTTAGTGAAATCCAAGAAGTCATAGTAAAATCCCTTTTTCAACTCTAATAATACTCCACCTTTTTTATAGTATTCAGGTGTCAGAACTTTTAAGCTGTTATTCCACATGCTTGGTTTTCTAAAATTTGCCTCTAGAAACTCTGGAACTGACATGTATCTGTAATCAGAGGCTCCTGTTCTTCACCTGCAAACTAAGACTACAGAAGAACAAATTCCTTGGACTCTTCCTCTGTTCCCAGCATATGATATGTTCTTTCACAGCTTCTTTTAAGCTTTGTGAAAAGCATACAGCGTAGCAAATTCAGTCTTCACAGTTCCCCAAGCAAAAAATTATACCCATTACTTTCACAAGATCATTTGCTCAGATCCTCGAGTCATCTGCAAAATATGCAGAATCCTGGAGGCCATAGCAAAGAATGTACAAGCAAGAAGTAAGGGAAAATAGCTACAAGTTAATCAGCCACTACAGATGCAACTGTTTCTTTCCCTAAGATCTTTTTCAGTAACCTGTCTTGTGATTAACAACTGTAAGTATCCTTTCTCCCTGTTATCCAGTGATAGAAAGAGTGGGAATGGCTCAAAGCTGTGTCAGAGAGGTTTAAACTTGACATTTGGAGAAACAGTGGTGATACCCTACAGAAAGGGTGGTCAAAGAGAGGAACAGGCTTCCTAGACAAGTGGTCCATGCTCCAAGGGCATTTGCACAATGCCATTAGTAACATGCTTTAACTTTTGGTCAGCCCTGAAGTGGTCTAGCAGTTGGACTAGATGGTTATTGTAGGTCTCTTCCAATTGAAAATGTTCTGTTCTGTTCTACCCATAATGGTCTGGGCTATTTTAATAACTGAAAAATGTAATAATTATTCAGTTAATCCTTCTAATAATAAAGGTATTTATGTGGCCTATTTGGAACTTTTGTCTGACACAGAGTACCTCTGATGGGAGGTACTCACAAACAAATTCTCATGAAACCACGTGGGAAATTAACAAGATTCCTTCATATGAGAGGAAGACTGCTTTAGTTCCCACTGCGATCACAGCAAAAGCACACTTGGCCTCTTGGCCGAGTTCAGAGAGGAAACAGCCCAGTGAACAAAAGAAGAGCTTTTACCTGCGTGGGTGCATTGATAATAGAGACATTATACCCATACTGAAAGGTCCCTCCAATTCCAACCGCACAAACAGCCAGGAACAACGTCCAGCTGGGGAGCTAGGGAACAAAAGAAAGTCGCAGGCATGAAAAGAGATAGGACCTCGAGCCCACACACATGTAATATCCAAAAGAAAATGATGGTGAAATACAGCATGCATTTAGTTTTGAGCAGTGAAAGTATTTGTTTAAAAAACTGCATGAACTCCCAAACACCTGCAGCAGGAGAAGCATTTCAGGCCGGCTTTGGCCATGATCATTAACAGCCTTTAGAAATACCACAATTACAAGTCCCTAGATTAAGTGTGGGCAACAAAACCATTACAACTTTTACTGGAAACTGAGTAAATGCTTTTTGCATAAACCACACTGCTCACAGTGTCTGTTTTTAAAGAAAGAATGCTACGACTGTTTATGTTTGGTGTTAGAGACATAACGACTCAGTATAAGAATTAACCAAATCACAATTTTTGTGAGTCTCATTTTAACCAAGATGTGAGAAGTAACAATATTTTACTTCCCTCAAAACAATATTTTAAGTCCCTAAAATGATTACTTGATGTCTGCAAGTTGGCAGGTGCAAAGCCTTAGTACCTCAACCACAATAATTTGTTCACTCACAATATTAAATTTAAAGTTTATTGGCATATTGGCAAGTATTTTTTTAATTTTTCAATATCTATGACCTAGTTACATTCTCAAATCAGTATTTACAAACTAAAATTCATAGAGTCACAGATTGACAATGTCTCCTATATTAAAGGCACTTCAGTGATCAAATTTCCCCTTCCTTCATATATAAAGACTGTACATATTTCTTTTAATAAACTTGTACTCCCTGAATTTCTCATTGTAAGGAATGTAGGCTAATTCTTCATCATTCTCCTTCTTGGTCCAGTTCCCAGAAATGCTGAGTTATTCCAGATACTGTACTGTATTCTGAAATAGCTGTGTCCTTCCTAAAGATAATTCATCAAAACTTCCTTCCTTCAGGACTGAAATTTGCAAGTTGAAATTGATCTTAATGAAGTAAAATCCAATTAATATTTCCTTATGGTTTCCAAGTATAAAAAGTGTTTCTCTGAATGTCAACCAAAGCAATGAATCGAGAGTAGTAAGGGCTGCAGTGAGTATGGTAGAAAAAAGAACTTGATGTGGTAAATACTGTACAGTCAGACCCTTATATTAACCAAGTACTGTAAACCTATTTTATGTGTGGAATCTAGAAGAGACAGAAAATAAACAAACAACCCAAAATCATTAACATATATCACATAACTTAGATTTTGTTAGGACAGATCTTTTGTTGTTCCTGCCCAAAATCAGCTGGGCTCGTGACACTGACATGCTATCTCATATTGGAGCTTGGAGAGAGCACACATAACAGCCTCATGTGTTCTGTCAGCTACTGAACTCCTGACAGTTTGGAAGCGCGTTCCCCTCATCTCAGAATCATGACACAAAATTCAGTTTGTATTCAATGTAAAACATGAGAATCAGAAAACTGTTTTTATAGCTTCCACTTTCTAACACAGCTAGGCGTCCAAGGAAAGCACAAAACTTCATGAGTCTAATCACATAATGTATTTCTATTTAAAAGCTGGCATGAAATACCCGCACATTTCACATTCGTACATCATTGCTAAAACTACAAACTCCCTGCAGGATCCACCTTCAGAGGCCAGGATGGTTCTGCTTACCTTGCAGGGCGAGCTAGACCCTCTGAGCAGGGGCTGGTGCTCCATTCTGAGCATGGGTTGATTTAGATTTCCTTTGCAAAATTTAGTAAACTACGTTACAGGGGAAAAAAAGGTGCCAAAGAACTTAAGTTACTAATGTATTAGGACACAGCTTTGCTTTTTTGTTGGTTTGGTTTTTTTTTTTTTTTTTTCCCCCGCCCATTGGGACTCTCCTCAACGGTTCAGAACCTTTTTGTGACAGGGATGTCCAACTTCGATAACGCCTCACAGCAGCCTCAGGGAGCTTTCCCACCTCTAACACTGTGTACGTGTACTGTCCTTCTCTAACCCCGCGCAGAGCCCGCGCCCGCAGCCTCCCGCAATTAAAGACGAGGACGGGCGGTTACCGTGTGCCTGGGCGCCATCCCTCCCTCCTGCCGACCGGAGCTCAGCTCCGCTCGTCACCTCCCCGAGGCCGCCTGAGCTCCTCAGCTGACCGGGATTTGGCTGCCGGGCCGTGCCCGCCCCGCTGCGGGGATTAGGCCGGACCAAGAGAGGGGCTGTCTCGGCCCCCCTCCGCGGGGACCGCGCGGCCCCCTCATGGCCACGACGGGGAACCCGCTCCCAGACCGCGTGCCCCGCGGGTCCCACAGCGCCCGAGACTACAACTCCCAGAGGCCCCACAGCGCCCGGGACTACAACTCCCACAGTGCTCGCGGGTCCTTATCCGATCGCGGCGAAAGGCCTGGAAGGACCCAGCAACTCCTGTAGCGGCGGCTGCGGCCGCGGGCCCGGCTCGGCCCGGGTTTCGTGCGTGGCTCCTGCGGGAGCGCCTCAGGCAGGGCCGGCGCGTCGCGCAGCGCGGACTGCGGCGTTGATGTGCGCTTTCTCCCCCGCAGCAGCAAATGGCAGCGCTAAGCAGATCCTGCCAGGGCATCCCGGCGGGCCCGGCCGTAGAGCTCCCCACGGCTCCGGCCGCTGCCCCGGACCGCCACGGCCCGCAGCCCTTAGTCGGCGGCCACGGCCGTCTGCAGCCACCTGGGATGGTCATGGCAGGGATCGGAAGCGATGGCGTCGACGGATCCTCCGGTCTGTGTCTGCAGAGCAGCTTCGACCTGGCCTCCCTGGCCGCGCTCGGGAGCCACAGCGAGGGGCTGACGGTGGCCCCGGTGAGCTCCTTCACCAGGAGCCGCAGCCAGTAAGTGCCAGAGCCGTTCCCGCGGGGCCGGGGCCGGAGCGCCGGCAGTGGGGAACTGCGCCGGGCGCTTTGCGAGGCGGCTGGAATTTGTGTCCTTGTAGCAGTGTTGCACTGGTAGGAGGTTAGCATTGTGCTGTGCTCGTCTTAGGACCTTGAAGCTGGCTGGTGGGGGGGTGAAAGGAGCCTTTTGAAAGGCAGGAAAGGCGATCGAGTGTGCTAGCATCTTCGCATGCTTTCAGACTCGTGTATTTTTTTTTTCTTTCATTTATTTTTTGTAGATTTTTATCTTTCTTATAGGTGAACACAAAAATCTTAAATTATTCTAGAAAACGTTGTGTTTTGATCACATATGAGTATGTCCCTGTGATACAGTGTATTACGAGACTCAAGCTGGACCATGTGTTGCTTCTTGAAGCATTTGAATTTTAGCAAAAGTTGCTCTTGCCCCTTGTGGAAAAATAAATAACGTAAAGGAGAAGAAATTAGCATGGAATTCTGTTCAGAGAACTGAGCAATTACAGCCACCTTTGACTTCCTTTGGAACAAAGTGGTCATTTATTGTCCCAAACTTTTACTCCGTTCACAGCTGGTGACATACTGTGACTGTTGATCTTAGCTGAAATTTTAAAAGGGAGGAAAATATTGTTTGAAAATGTCAGTGTAATCAGAAGATATCATTTGAAGCTAAGTAACTGTTTTTCTTTTGTAGTGTCTCTGTGCGATGTGGAAAGAAGCATAAACTAGAAGAAGAGGCAGAAGGGTAAATTAATTTGTCTTTTATAGCCTGAAAAATCCTGATTTGCTTTTTGTTTTATAAAAGATTTGAGCACATCTCACCTGCAATACAAACAGGAAGGAAATCTATCATTGTTTCCATTTGGAACTCTTCCCTTGAATTCCACATGAGCCCGAAACCATTTCTGTTACCTAATTAATTGTGTGGCGCTGATTTTCCTGGATAGGTACTCACATTTTACTAAGAGCAATGTGGATTTATTTTGTTTGTTGAGGTCGCGTTGCCATAGTGTGTCAAAGCTGCTGAAATGAGTTTTGTATAACATTTGTTCCTGTAGAATGCCACATTTCTTTTTTGACAACTGTAAACTTACTTTGTTTCCTAGCTGTCCTGTGCGGAAGAAGAGACTGACAGGAGCCAAAAATTGCCCTTTGAATCCCAACACTGAAGAATGGATTCTTTGTGCAGGTCAGCAGGCAGCTGGGGAGGTAGCAAGTCAGTATGGTGGCAGCGGTCCTGAAACTGCCATGTTAGAAATTCCCTGTGAAGAAATGGATCAGACAATGGGGGAACAGCAATGCGAGGTTGCTCGCAGGAAACTTCAGGAAATTGAGGACAGGTAAATGCAGGGATTCAGTAGCCTGGCTTTGCTGAGCTTTCCCTTTTTCGGTGGGCATTCAGGGGTAAATCTAGCACTTAGCAGTGTGATTAACACTGCTGTAAGTCTCAGGTGAACCTTCTGTTCAACTGATTTCATTTTAGGATTCCTGTGGTCCTGTGAGTCTTTAGGCTGATAATGTGATCTGAAATTGAGGGTGCTAGAGCAGGAGATGCTGAGTAAATAACACCCTGCTCACAATCATTATGCAGCTTCGATATATCAATATACCATGATGGGGTTTAATGCTCTTCTGTGAGCATCCAGAGCTCAAATTCCAACAGTTACTTGCTCAGACTTGAGCTTAGCTTTTTTCAATCAACTGCAGCTTGTTCTGTGATTAATACTTAAAATAGATGGGAATTTGTCAGTGTAGAGAGTAGCATGAACCAGAGAGGTCTCTCTGCACATAAGCAGTAAGGCTGAGATTCTTGTTGCTGATGGTGTGATGTGGGGTAATGGGGTGGCTATAGACAGTCTACTGTAGTCATTTAATAAATTTACTGTGCATTCTGTCCCTTGAAAGATTTGTGGGAATGGCATGTGTATGTATCAGTTGATTGCAGTTGAGCTGGTATTCCAAAATACCTAAAATGACCACTGCAGATGATTAGAAAAGCCAAAAGTTACAGAAATTTTAAAACAAGATTGTTTTGTAGATTACTCCATAGATGATGCATGAGGAGAAGCAAGGTACTGTTAGACTGTTATTTCTTTCACGGGCAAATCAGAGCAGTGAATTATGTCTCTATTATCTGTTTATGTCTGCCTTGGGCCCCTTGGAGGATTGTTCCCTATTCCCAGCTACTCTGCTAAATTTTCTGTAAAAGGTTTACCAAAACCAAAGGAGCTGCTTCCATTTGTTCTAAGCTCTTCAACAATTTGTGCCAATTTAATCTCAGAAACCGGCGCAATGTTGTGAAAAGTGAAGCACTGTTGTCAGTACCTTTGCAGTAATTATCAAAGTCCAGTTATGGGGAATTGAGCAGGTGAAGCTACTGCATAGCTGAGACTCACTTGTGTAATGTGACTGAATCGTACAGTTTCCCCTGGAGGGAATTTATTTCTTTCCTCTCAGTGTGTGTCTGCACTGACAGTGCTGGGATAACACAGGGATAACAAAGCCAGCTCAGGTACCAGAAGTGGCATTGCTGCTCGAGTGGCTTCTGTGGTAAGAGTCCTTCTCAGGGTGTTTTGGCCCGAGAGAGACTCGTGTTAACACGGCCCCGCTGCTTCTGGTACCCAGCCTAGGTCAGAGATCTGCACAGAGCAGAGCACGTAGATGTGACTGTAGTCTGCAGTGGATGTGCCTGATAACAGTATGCTCAATAGTGTTTATCTCCCTCTTCCCCCTCCATTCCTAGGATAATTGATGAAGATGAGGAAGTTCATGCTGATGGAAATGTTAGCAATCTGCCCACTCTTATCCTGTCAGATACCCTTAAAAAAGGGATGAAGAGGGATTTTGGTGAAGTCCTGACAAAGAAAATAATAGAATCTATGTAAGTTTTGGAGGAAATCATGGTGCTATGTAGCTAACATGTGCAAATGAAAAGAGAGACCTCGTTTCATGTTTATGGAGATGTCCTTAATTACTGCATGATGCAGCCAACATTGTATAACAGACCATTCATCTGATTAAAAACAGGAAAAACTGTCCTAATGTAAAAAAAAAAATAAGTGTAACTGTAGTGGTCACCAAGTGTCTGTTTTGTACTCCTCGTTTCTACAGAGTGAAATTTGTTGAGTGAACCATTATAAGTTTTGTTTCTATGTATATGAATTTTCAAAATGAGAAGATCTTGAAGTGTGACCAACAGTGGTCGAGTTTGGTGCAAAAAAGAGAGAAAATACAGGGTTAGAACTAGAAATAATGGAACTGGTTAGGGAAGAGGAAATTTAATGGGGGGGGAAAAGGTATTTATTTTCTGGAATATAGTTCCAGGCTAGCTCAAAGGATGAAGAGACAAGTCTTCTGCATTTAATAGATGTGCTTGGAGAACTTAAATTTTACTGAAACTCCATCCCTTCTAGGAGCCGTCCTTCTATGGAGCTGGTGCTTTGGAAACCTCTTCCTGAATTTATGACAGATAAACTGAAGTCTGTTTCTGTTAAGAACTTCAAGCAGCAGAGTACAGAAGGGTGTCAAGCTAAGCAGCCAACACCAAGAGCTCCTTTTGACCCACAGACTGAAACGTTCCCTGGATTGCAACAGACTGCCATGTCTCCAGATCCATATGCTAGTTTGGGAATATCTGGGTGTGCAGAAGAAGAAATGGAGTTGTAGATGCCAGACTTTAGACTGGAAGTGGTGAGCTTCTGATGCTTATTGTTGGTGATTTTTGATTATTTTTTTTCTGGTTTGATGTGTGAATCTGAAGTTATATTATTTGGTTTTTTGTTTTCTTACTAACCATCATAAGGACATGGTTTGGCCAGGAAACACCCTAAGATTTCTGTGTTCCAATCTGTTAAATATTCTTACTTCTACTGAAAAGGTAATTCAGAGGCCTTTGGAACAGGGAAGTAGCTTTCCATCTTGCTTAGTGGTGAAATATCCTCTTAATTGCCCTTGGTAAAGTATAAAATCCAAATACTGAATGTAACTGTGGCTTAAGCCACACCTTTCTCTTACTGAGCCATCGAGACTGGTGCACATACTATGCTTGGCCATTTGGTTTAATTTGAGTTACAAAAGGGTATGTAAAGGAAGAAATACCTTCGAATCTAGTCACTGATAGAAAAGCAATCCCTGTGGTAATACAGCTTTTCACACCATCTTATCTGTTTGGACTTGATGTAAACCCAAATGTAGAAATTATACAATCTGTGGGGTGGTAGGGAAGGAATGTTACAGCTGAGCCTAAGTCTTCTGCTTTTTAGAAGGTAAAGCCAGTGCTTATAACTTGCAGGATACCTGCTAACTTCAGTCATCTTTGGTTCATTGGCTTCTAAATTTTATTTGTGGGTTTTTAATATCCCCCTCCCCAAACAATGCAAAGTCTAGAGAAAAGTAGTTCTCAGCAAAGAGATTTACATTTTACATTGTGCTGAGATTCTTTTTATGCATTGAGTTGGAAAGTCAGTGGAAGACAGTGTAACTTTTGATGAAACTAATGGGATCCTTTAATTTGGATAAACATGGTAAGTAAAGCAGGTAACAGGGAGCTGCTTGCTGCCATAAAGAGGGTCAAATGCTTGATTATTATCTGTAACCAAGTCCCAGCCTTTGAGACTGCTGGCACTGGTGGTGAAGTAAAGGAGACGCCTGTCTTCTTTCTGAGAGAATCTAGACTTAAAATTTAAGCCACAGTATGTGCCAATAATATAGTGTCACATTGTTTATAGAGATGTATGCCAAAAGAACTTTCTACCCTGAGCAGGGTGCCAAGAAAAGGAATCCACAATGAGCTATCGCTTGTATCTTTTCTCAGTGCACAGCACTTCCTTATGGTTAAGGTTCTATGACTTGTTGAAAGAGTTTTATCTTTTGTTCGTAAGTCCTTGAGCTTTCTCAGAGATACCTGAATTGAGGCTTTTCCTAAGAAATTCCTTTCCAAGTAATAGGTTCTGTTCAGAGTCCTACGTCCTAATCTGGTTTGGACGTCTTGCTAATGTAAAGGAGCAAGTACACAGTAACGCAGCTGCTCACGTAAGAAAATCTACTCTTCCTCTGCACAGCTGAGAGATAATCTTTGTGATTATATTCTTTACTGTTGAATAACCCATAGCTAAAACTAAAATCCAGCTTCTCTTTTAGCAGTCATCCTTTATTTCCTTTTGGTTGTTCAGAGGATACCCTTGTTTGTTAAACCCTGTTCATCTTGCTGCTTTTGTTGAAGGTTGTCTGAAATTTTCTGTCTCTTGATAAAACATTTCAGAGCTTCACTAAAAACACTCCAACATTTGATTAGGTATTACTCTGGAAACCAGTATACACCTGTACCATTCTGGAAGGTTTATTAAGTTGAAGAACATGTGCAGCCTATCTTGTTACAATGTCTAATTTCATTTCAGGGTCTGCTATAAATCTCTTGCATGAACTGTGTAAAATTTCTTATGTATTATTAAGCTGCTGAATGTGCTTAAAACCTACAGATTTTGACATGCTCCAGTGTCTGAGTAGAATGTAAAGCAATGCAGTTTGGAGAAGGCTGTAGTCACTGCAGGTAGAAAATGTGGTGCCTCCAAGTTAGTAACTGGTTTTCAGCTTGCTGGATTATAGTGAAAGTTCAAGGTCGGAAGTATTTTAGGTGAAAGCTCTGAATCCTAAAGAAACTGAAAAGAAAGGATGAAAATTTCAAAAATGTGATGAAACCATCTCAGCAACACTAAAATTGCAACAGAAGATGTAAAAAACTGTAGGAGGCCTAAATACATGAAATGATGCAGTTGTTTTCCTCTTAAAACCAAATTGCATTATCAGATTTGCAGAATAAGAAATTGTTGTAGATGGCTTTTAAGCATACTTCTTTCCTGCTAGGTTTGTACCAAAGGTTGACTTTCAGAGGTGTCTTTCCTTTTAATTCAGTGCCAGTGGGGCATCACTGACCTGTTACCTGCCATCTAAAACAGGAACATAGTGGTGCACTATTGACAAAGACCATGAGTTGGAGAAAAATTGTCTTAAGAATTTTGCTTTGATAGAAAACATTTGCTTTCATTTTCTCACAATGCATTTCTGCCCTTGTGATAGGAGACAGTGGGGTTGAGTTGATTAAATTGATAGAAGAGTGGGCTAGAGTGGGAACCAAGTGTCGGGAGCACTGAGCAAGATCCTTGCTACAGCAATCACTTGGAGAGGGTGATTGGATGAGAGATCAAGCTGTGGGCGTTTACAGACTTCTGTATTTGTGAGTTTCATTTGTTGTTGTCTTCATTAAAAGACTTTTATTAATGCTGTTCACAAATGGGATGGCAAATGCGATGCAGTATTAGGAAAAACCTTATTTTGAAATATGGAAGATCTGATTCTGGTCTGTCTTCTCTTGGGACCAAATCACCCTTTGTATGTCAGTTTTCAATAAATTTTCTAAAATATTTTTTAGATGACTGTTTCATTCCTGGTAAGAGTGAAAAAACCTTGGGAGCCTATGTCCAGTCCTTCAGCTGGACAGTAAAGTACTCTTCTGGCTTAAGAAGATTTGAATTTAACTATGTCATCTCAAAGGCATGTCCCTCTTTTCCTTCACAGTATTCAGCAGGACAAGGGAAAGCAACAGCCAGGTAGAATAAACCTGAAGCTGCCAGAAAGGAAGAGCTGGTTTAAGTCTGTCACGACCCAAAGGCCTCTGACAAAGCAATAGGGGTACCAAGAGCTGTTGCTATAGTTTGTGCTTTCAGATCTTTCATTTTACTTCAGAATAAAATTATTCAGGACTGAGCAAGCTAGGCATTATTAAAGTTAAAAAAAGCTTGAGGAGAGTTTTAAAACAGATTTTAATAATTTTGTTGGAATATAACACTTTGCTTTTCTGTTTACCATCTTCTGTTCAAGAGTTTTTTAAACAGCTGAAAGAAAAAAGGTCGGTGTGGTAGACCAGTATTGCCTTTGCTTTTTGGATGACAGAAAAACAGCACCTCAGATTTGTATTTTAAAAAAATAATAAAAATACCTGTCTTTTCTAGGCAGTGCCAAACATTGACTCACTTAAATTGTCCCATGGGCAATACTGCTTCAGGGCCGAGGAAAAGAACAGTGTGAAAACCAGCCCATGTAAGATTGTATAAGGCTCTCCTGGCTGGCAGTTGTGTAGGGGATGTGGCTGGGAGGTCATAAAGACTGGAGGAGTATCCCGGTTACGGGGCCAACCCTGTGGTGACAGACAGAATTTATTTCGGTATGGGCTTAGAACTGGACTTGTAAGCATTCCAGGGCCTGTGTCTTGTATCAGTTAGCTAGAGCAGATCTATGGCTTCTGTCGTGAACCACAGGGTCTAGATCATGCTTGTGAGCCAAGTAGGACTCCAGAAGACTGAGCAATTGGAAAGCAATAGCCTGCAGGAAGCATGCTGCAATGATGAAAGCTGCTGCCCTCTGCCTGTGTTACCCTTCCCCTGCTGCTCCAGCTTTGCCTGGCTTTAGTTTTAATTTGGCATCTCTCATCTACAGAAGAGCTCAGATTACAGATCCACAGTTCAGTTTAGATTCTAACACTTTAATCTGGGGAAGTTCACTGTACTGTATAAATGCATATATTAAAAAACCCCCTCAATGTGCCTTGGTAGCACTTAGTGGACTTGATTCTAGTAGAAAATACTAGTGCTTATAGGAATTCTGAATGGCAATAGGTTTCTAGATGCCAAACAAAAACTAGTTCAGTGTTTCTAGTGGAAGAGATCTCAGTAACTATTAACAGCGTGTTTTGGGACCCAGGGCTAGTGGTAAGTCAGGATAAAGCATGCCAGGATAGAGCTGTTAAGTTGAAAAAGGGGAAGCAAAACAGCATAAAGACCATGTCCTTGAACATTTCTTTCTCCTGTGCTTAACAAGGTTGAAATGGTGAACACAGCCCATCTTACAGTGTGATGGAAAGGAGCCCATAACACACTTTTTCCTTGGATTTTTTAGCCGTTGAAAATTGCTTGCTCGTGGGTGCCAGGAGGGGTTGAGGCCCCGTGGAAAGTGGGCAGGGGCTGCAGGTGCAGGCAGGGCCACTGCCCAGTACAGGAGCCACAGGGAACAGACCCTGCCAGGAATCGTCTGCTTCACCCCTGGCACTGCCCTCACACACCACACCCCGGACACAGTCACTGTGTGTTGCTTGGGGAGAAGACAGGAACAAGTTGTGCCTACGGAGACTCAGTCCCAAACATCAAATTCTCAGACACACACACACTGCCTGCAAGTACTGCAGTACCAAACAGAGACACTTCCATCAATTCCTGTGCTTACTCACATATTGCACTACCTAAGAAGTGAATTTAATGGCATGTGAAGTTCCACTAATGCTAACAAAAAGTAATGCAAAACTGCAGATCAAATCTCATTTCTGCTCATTGTTCGGACTCACAACAATTTATTGATAGTTTTGCAGTCATCTCTATTTTCCACCTTGAAAGTAAAGCAACTTATTCTCTGACTGCTTGGATTTTCAGTCTAAATTTGTTATACCGTACAGCTGTAATCTTTACTTCTATCCCCTATTCAGATAGAAGCCTTCATTACAAGTTACTCAAGCTTGTAATCCAAAGCAGTTCTGTCACCTTTAATGTTAGTGGCCAGAACATCTCTGGTTTTCTTTCCTTCCCTGCCCCAAGTTATTTTTGTCAAAATTGAATGCGAAACATGAAATAGTACCGAAACCAAGAACAGCTGTGCCAACACCTGCAACAGCTCTCTTAATTTCAGTATAAAATTTCAGTTTCTTCTGTCTCTCCAAGTGGTTTTAATATTGTGATTCTGGAGCAAATGGATGTGGACAATGAGGAGTTGTGCTGTGGTATTTGAAATTAGCTCCTGACAAGTCCAGTTGATGCTTCAGGATTTGCAGTGGCAACACAGAATCTGCAACCTTTTTCATACTGTGTCTGTCTCACACCCACACTTTGGACAGCATTACTGGCCAACAGGGTGCCACCACTGCCCTGACTTTTGAATATTCAGACTTCAAGCTCCTGCCACCTGCCTGCCTTATAGAGGCTGAAGGTTTTGCTCTAGTAGCTCTGGCCCTCACACAAACCCCCCTCTCACATCCAGTGCCCCCAAAAGGCGACTGCTGAAGCATGCAGCTGCAGACACCCTATGAGCACTGCTCATCAATGCATTGTGGCAGGATGAGACACCGAGGGACCTGAATTTAAATTCTGCAAGGCCCAGATACTCTCCCCTCCCCACTGAGTTCTAAGGCAAAAAAGGGTCAGTGAGCTGCACTGCATTTTAATTGCACCAATACAGTTAAATATTAAATGGAGAAAGCAACTCTACATAGCAAATGGAAAACAAGCATTTAGTGAAGCTGTAAGACTTAGAGACTATTAAGGTTCAGCCCAGTTATCTATACATGAACATCCCACCAAAGTTTTTGGTGTTAAAATTTTAACTGGAAAACAAAACGTAACATTTTCAGGTTCATACAGAATTAGCAAGTTACTGAGAAACAAACCTGCCTCTCTCCTAAGCCAACACTGATTGGGGGGGGAGCCAGGGCAGGACAGGACACCCCAGGCTTTTTCATACCATCATGTCCTCTACTAGCATGGGTAAAAATGAGCCAACACTTTTCTGAATGGACTTGATTTTCCCCACACACACCCCTCTCAAAGGGGCATATGCTGGTATCTTGCCAGGACAGTTATCCAAGGGGAGTTAACACTACCAGGTTAGACACTGATGAGCTGGGGAAAGAGTTCCTTGGCAAAGCTATCCTCCCACGCATGGTCAGTACCAAGCGGAGACGATGTATCACTGAAGGGCGACAGGGATCCTTCATACCCAGAGTCACTACAGCCGTCCAACAGGTAGCTTGAGGCTTCAAGGTTATGATAAGAAGAAAGCAGATGAGAAATGCCCAGTTCAGGCATGAAGCTGTCTACAGGTTCCTTCTTCACAGACACTGGGACCTCAGGGATAGCCTTGTCGTCAGATGAAGAGGTATTTTCCTTCTCGATTTTCACTAGCATATCGGTTTGGTTGCCCACTTCAACAGGAATCTCCACTACCAGGGGTTTTGTATACACGTGATCAAACCTTATGAGTTCATTAATGGCTTCCAGCTTAGCTGATGGGGACCCCAAAGAGGGAGACAGGGTGGTTGGTATGGAATTTGTTTCTCCAGAGATCTCTTCCTCCAGCTTTTCCAGGCACGTTGACTCTGAATCAGCATATTTGAGAAATATCTCTGGGTCCAGACTGTCCAGAAAGCCCCATAGGAGATCAGACTGCAAAATGAAATACTATTTTAGAAGGACAATTTATTACTGTTACAGCCAAACATAGCATCTACTAAACCCCATGTGGAAGTTGAAATACAACTAATGCAATTAAAGTTGTTTTACCAAGAACATCATCAAACACATGGTTAAGGCAGTTACTTATCTTGCAGAAATTCATAGAATCTGCCAGGATGGAAGGGACCATACTAGATCACATCTGGTCCAACTTCCCTGCTCAAGCAGAGTCATCCTAGAGCACATGGCACAGGATTGCACCCAGGTGGTTCTTGACTATGTTTGGTGAGGGGGACTCCACACCCTTCTGGGCAATCTGTTTCAGGGCACAGTCATTCTTTGTCCATAGCTTTTTTTGTAAGAATTATACATGCACTTGAGATTCACAGCCACTCTCAGAAGCTCCTTGAGATCTTATATCCATCAAGTACAAAAACTACAGTGCCTGCTGGCTACACAGAGCACGGACCAGAACCTGGCTTAGGCAGACCTGCACATGACCTAAGATGTGGGGGCTGGTTTTTTTCATGTGAGTGCTGTTGAACTCCTGTATTCACTGGATACAGCCTGACACAGCTGTTCTGAGCCACAGGTATGGCATTCCAAGACTTGGAAAACAAACCAACTACGAATGGAAATCATCAAATGATTTAACATTGGAAAGTTATAACACTAGCCTTAAATCTACAGGGGTTCCAAATTTCATGGACAATTTTTATAGGACTGGATGCTCACCTCAGAGTCTGAAGAGTCACTGCCATCAGAATCCACGTGGAAACCATCAGAAATGGTGACTGCTGGGCCTGCACCTGCTGCAGAGGAACACGTAGTCTGAGTGCTGCGGACTCAGCGGACCCGGTCACCAATCTAATCTCATCCACCTGGGATTCCTTCACAACCTGTACCAACACAAAAACTCAGTCACTGCAAATGTTCTTACAGGCAGTACAGTACATAATCTTGAAGACTGTAATTCTTCTGCAAAGGCCTCCAACACGAAATTCTCTATTTACTTGCTCCGTAGAAACCTGAAGGTAAGACCGCTTCCAAAGTTAGCTGAAGCTACCATATACTTGCACATTTATTTTGTTTGCCACTTTGAAATGAGAGCCTGACCCTCTCCACCACAAACCCTGTTCTTCTGACACATGCCTATGCGACTATAACAGTTTCTACTTCACTTCTATAACAAAAGGTAGAAAAGCAGATAAAACTGTCTTAAAACAGCTTGGAACTAGTCAGCTTTCTACCTCCCACACTACGAGTGGCACCCATTTCGACTTGGCACCTGCCTCAGGATTTCAGGACAGCCTCCATTTGGAGGACAAAGGTATTTCCGACATATCCCTGCCCACAGCACCGAGGTTACCCCGGGAGCGGGGCAGCTCTGCCCAAGGCGGGGGCGGACACGCCAGCAGCGCGGCTCACCTGGAACTCGTCACCCTCCTCCTCCGTCTTCAGAGCATCTAAACCCAGGCGGCAGCGGAGCTCCTGGTTCTCCCGTACGAGGTTACACGTCCTTTCCCGCAAGAGCTGGTTTTCCCGCAGCAGCTTCTGGTTCTGCAAAGAGCCGTGAAGCAGGGAAACCGCTCCTTACCTCCTCCTCTCCCTCCAGCCCCTTACCTCCCCAGCCCCTTACCTCCTCCTCCAGCTCCACCACCTGCTGCTCCAGCTCTGTCATCCGCGCCTTCTTCCTGTCGCGGGCACTCTGGGCCGCCACGCGGTTCTTCAGCTTCCTGCGGGGCACAGCGGCCGTCAGCGCGACGGGAAAGCCGGAGCCCTCCCATCCACCGCTGCCCCCCACTCACCTGCGCAGCGCCTTCTCCTCCGGGCTCAGATGCGTGAGCCGCTGCCGCTTGCGGGCCGGCTGCGTGGTCTCCATCCCCGGCAGGCCGGCGTCGGCTCCTGCCGGCAGGACAACAGACAGATGCCGGGCAGCCGCGGGGCCGGGAGCCGCGGCCGCTTTGCTGGGGATGAGGAGCAGCCGCGGGGCCGCGGCACCAGGCAGCGCTGCCATAGCGGAACGGGACGACAGCGCACACGCCGCCCGGCCTCTCCACCGCGGCTGTCTGCGCCCCGCGCGGCCCCGCCCGGATTTCTACCATCGTGGCTCTCGCTCATTGGCTGGGAGGCGTGACGCCACGGCCGGGCGAGCCCGTGATTGGATCGAGGCCGGGAGCAAGGGGGGAGGCGAATTGCATCAGACAAGGGGGCTGCGGTCGGTGAGGCGCTGGCGCGCGGCGAGG
>VXAZ01007126.1:2111102-2248116 GCA_013399875.1 Gymnorhina tibicen | reverse complement strand
GGCGGGCGGGCGGAGGCGGGGCCCCGCCGGGCGGCCCCTGCCGGTCCCGGAGCTGCCGGCGATGCGCGGCCGGAGCTGTGCGGGGCTGCTCCGCTTTGGGGGCGGCCGGGCCGCGGGGCAAGCCGGGCTGAAAGTGCCGCGGCAGCGATGGGGTGCTGCGCCCTCGGGCTGTGCCGGTCGTTGCCCGCTCCGCGCCCGGCGGCGCACGGAGCTGGACCCGGTACTGCTGCGCTTGGGGCTCCCTCGGAGCCGGGCTTCCACCGCGTCACATCTCGTACAGAGCCTTGCTTGACTTTCTCACCAGAGAAATGGTTCTTGTCTTTGACCGAACGCAGCTATCCTTTACTCTTATTGAAACTCCTGAAGTGCTTATCTAATTCCTTTGTAGTCGCTTGTAATTGCTGACTTTATTTTTTTTCCCCTTTGGCTAAGTAGAGAAAAATTACTTGAATGGTGTTTTAGTGAGTTTGAGTGTTAAGCAAGTGCCAATAGCAATCTTAATTTCTCTTTAACAGCTGTGGGGTTTGTTTGTGTCCGTTCCATATATTAACGCATCTGTACACATACATACACACGTAAATATACACGTAAAATTTAGAAGAACCTAAGTAAGTGAGTAAGTTCTAAAAACAACTGTTAAAGCTCTACAAACACAAATACGTTACTATAAAAATAACTTTATTTTTTAAAGTAGAGAATACTGGTTGTGAATGCTTAATATTTCAAAACAGTTTCAGCTGGGAGGATTTCTTATAAAAGTTCTCTTGACGGCAGAAGAGTTGTGAGGACAAATTGCTGATGTAAGGTAATTTTTCAGAGAAAAGAGGGATGGACCAATTAAGTTATAATTATGACATTTAGAAGAGGTGGTGCTGGTAGGGGCTGGAACAGACACGGACATCTTTTAACCTTTTAGTGCTTTTTCATTTTAAGACTTAATAGTGTCTTTGGGGCCAGCAGGAGACTTTGAAGGTTCCTTCTGTGTCAGGTGTTAGTATTAAGAACAGAATATGGGTCATTTACTGAGGTCATACTTTCTTGGTGTCTGTGAGTAAAAGTGGAGGAAAAATGAACTGTTCTGTTAAGACTCAGATTTGCACAACTTGAAACAAGTGTATTAAACAGGCTTTTACAGGCCTTATTGTTTGTAACATCACCTGTCTGCTTCCTCTTCATGCCTGAATAGACAGCACCCCAAATAGGAAAGACTACAGTGAAAGTCACATGATGTGGCAAATCTTTTACAGTCATTTATCACTCAAAAATTGATTTGCTTATTCATCTGGACGCATGCTAGATAACATACATCATGGACAGGTTTAGGGGTTTTTTTGTTTCATGAGCTATGTGTGCTGCTCTTTCTTTCAAAGGAGAGAACCTGTCAGGTAGTGTTCCAGAGCAGCTAGACTGAATGCTCTCAGTTGTGTTTTCACTGCTGAGGTTTTAGATTGCATGTAGCATCTGTTGTCAGTGCCCTGCTTCCTCTATCTCGTCCTGAAAGTGAGTTTATCAGAGCCAAAAATGATAAAAGATTTTCACAGCATTGTCTTGCCTCCCTTTTTTCAGCTAGGCTGTGTTTTTGTAGAACACTATGAATCTGCTGTTCTGGGTCATCATTTAAAGTTCACTGTGAGGTTCAGAAAAGGCTCATGAAACTGTCGCCACTCAGAACCTGTTCAGCAGCAGCTAGTTGTACATCAGTCAGTGAAGCAAGCTCTTCTTGGCCCCAGCCCCTTTGCCAGTGCACACAGCTCTCTCAAGAATAAGATGCGTTTTTCTTTAAAATGAAATATTAGAAATTCTTGACAATCAGGCACACATTAAAGAATGGATCAAAGGAATTGTGGTTTTGGGACTACACAAAGACTTACTTTTGTTTATGTTAATAGCATCAATTACTCATTGGTCTTGAAAGTCTGAACAAAAAACCCCAACCTTAAGAAACAATGCACTTTCAGCTTTTGATAGGTCATACATCCACTCCTAAACTGGTTATTGGTCAGATTCCTATCCAGTAGTGGTGTGCTATTATATTGTTTCACATGTTATTGTGAATGAATCTTATTAGGGTCAAGTGTCTACCCAGAATAACTCTTCAGAGAGATGAAATGTTCGTATGTCTTCTTTCATGTGGCCACAGTTTGTATTCAGCAAACTCATCCTTATGTTGCTGTGTCAGCTGGTCCTTAAACTGCTTGAAAGTCTTAACCATTTTGGTGGTATCTGGCATACTGGAATATTCCGTGTTTCTTGGGGCAGTGTACTGGCCATTGATATGGTCTAGAGACTGGAAGTTGCAGATGTTTGGTTAGAGAGTGACTGTGAAAACCTCTAAAATGATACATTGCTTTAAAACAAATTACGACTGGAGAACTCCTTATGGTTGAAACTTTTCGTACCATTCAGGGCAAAAGTTCAGATGTAGACTTGTCTCAGACTCAGTGTTACATGGCCACAGACTGTCTGCTCGGACAGTAAAAATCACTGATTTGACTAGCAGTGGCTTTACTGCTCAGAGTGAGACTGTGTGTCTCAGTTCTACTTGAAACTGCCAAGGTCCTGTCCCGGCTGCTTGTTCAGCTTGATAGCTAAGGTGTGGAGCATCTGATGTCGTGTTTCTTATAAATTTGTGGTTGTAATGGAACTGCTCAGGTGAGGTGCTTGGGAAGGAGGATCGAATTTAATGCCTGCCTTAGACTGCATTAAAAACTGTGACGTATCGAAAACTATAAATGATACACGTTCGTCATTGTCAGTTTTCTCTGTCTTTCTTTTTTTTTTGTACTCTTTCCTTAAATGTACTGCTGAATACAGTAATATGGGTGGATTACTGATATATACAATTTTGGAGAGAAGCAGCATGGAGGAGAGGTTTGAGACTATTATGCGTGGTTTTTCTTGTGCAACAGAAGTTTGTGTTTTGGTTGGTTTGTTTCTGCTTGGAAGCCTCAGCAGGGAAATGATGAACTTTATGTAGCCATTGAACTGGAGCAGTTTGTAGATGATGTAATAATCTCCACTTGCATATATTTTTTGTGCTTAAAAGGTAACAGTCTGGGGAGAACAAGCGTAACTGAGTGCTTTAAGCTCCGGGAAGAGAACAGAAGTGGGACACTTCCCAACTTCTTGCATGACACTTCCTAGTAGCAAATTATTGCCCATCTTTCTCTTGTAGAAGGTGTGGAGGCTTCAAATTGGAGTGCAAGACAGTGCCTGTGTGTTCCTTCTTTCTGTCTCCCTTCCCATCCCTTATTTGCTTCAACGGCTTTGAATCTTTCCTCTGTTTTCTCAAAATGCAAAAGTTACTAAAGGTTGCAAACTGCACTCTGAAGCACTGGCAGAGTTTTTAATGGCATTGAAAGGAGTGACTTGAAATAACTGTGTAGATACATAGGTGTCTAGCCACGATCAGAGGAGGCCGAGTCAAGGGAATGTTTGTGTCCTTTGAGAGTGGAAAACAAAAATACGTATTTTCGTGTTTTTTTGGTTGTTGTTTTGCGATCATGCAGGTTAAGTTTCTTCTTGCTGAGTGCCTGAAGGCCATTCAAAATGAGGAAGTGGAATTATTTGTGGCTTTGAGTCACTGTCTTATTGAATGTTTTCTTTGCTAGTTATCCTCTTAGAATATGAAGACGCCTGTGATTGGGTTTGTGTTAGTTTCCATACCTTAACTGTAAATCTGTGGCTTGCAGTAATGATCCTGAGGACATCAGGCACAAGACATTTATCTGGGCTTCAGGTTTGCTTTGTCACTGTGTCCTTAAAGGAAGCATAATTTGCTTTCAAAATAAGAGATCACTTAGTCAAAGACTTGCATAGTTGTTGTACCTGGACCGCCTTTATAGAGTGTAAGGCACCGGCAGCTTGCTCGAAGCAGAGGTTTTGTCTTGGGCTTGATCTCAGGACAGATTAGTCTAGCTGTTTCAGAGTTTTATCCTTCCCTCTGTCCTTTTTTCTTTTTTTTTTTTAAGTTTCAATCATGCTTTATCCTGTTGTCTACTGTGATGTGTGTGTGTCTTCAACCCCGGTGGGGTTGGAGACAGCCCATTAAGGTGTTTTGTTTAGGTCTTCATCCTCTTGTACTGTTTTGTCTTGACACTGAGTGCTGTCCTCACACCCTGAGCCCCAGCCCAGTCACATCACTGCTGGCTCATTTCACAAGGAGTTGCCTGTTCTCACTGGTTTCTAGCTGCAATGTTGTAAATAAGGATGCTTATTTTTTGTTAATTCTTCAACATGGCAATATCCAAGACGTCTCTTAGAATGGTGGTGAAAAGACACGGGATGGGGCTGATCCAAAGATGAGGTGCCAAATTCAGTGATGAGTTACTGATTCTGGAGGAAGCTCCCAGTGTCTGTGGTATTTGCACAGAGCTGCAGCAATACCAGAATCCTTCTACCAGAACCTTGTTGCAAGACTAAGGTAGTCCCTCGAGGAAAAGGTGGGAGGCAGAGTGTAAGAAAACGTGGTAAAAGATATTAAAGTATGGAGAACGTACAGTGGAAAGAACAAAAAATGCTAATGTGACCCATTTAGAGGAAGAAGAATAAAGTAGGTTAAGTAGGGAAATAAAAGCAGGAAGCTCACAGCACTGGCTCAATACTCAGACCAACCAGTGCAATTTCCGTATTTCCATGTAAAGGTGGGGAATCAAGTGGGGAAAATAGTTTGTGGGAGTTCAGGTAACTTTTCTGCATATGTCCGTATGCTCACTTAGACTTCCTCACAGATGTTGAAGGTCTGTACTGTTGAAAACCTTGCCTTTGGTGGCAGGATGCTGACAACTTCCTTTTCTGTGTGCTCCTCTTGCTTGTTTGGGAGGTGGAAGTAGGAAGAAATCCCAGAGAGGAGTGGTGCTTAAAAATTGTTAAACACGGATCCATTTGGAGAAATTTTTTTTTCATTTATATATATTTATTTATGTTTAGACTGGATCTATGTGACTACAGTGGTTTATATATAATTACAGCCTACTTCATAGTGTTACCAGCAGTTGTGGCCAGCCATGCCCCATGGGTGGAACTGGCACACACTCCCCCTGAGCACCTCACTGGACAGGACAGCTTCTTCTTCAGTGCTCTGCCTAGTGCAGGGCTTCTGAAACGGCACCAGGTGAAGTGCGTAGAGGACATAATTCAGCGTGGCAAACTTGGAGGGGAAGAGCCTTGGGCAGCTCTACTGCAAGCAGATCTTATAGGAAAGTCTTGAGTAGTTGTATAAAACCATTGATTAGCATACATAGTAATTTTCTTCCAGTTTATACCATCTTGTGGTAGAGTGTGTATTTAAAAAGGCTCCCTTTTTTTATTACAGTCTTCTAGTTCTTGTTTTGGAATTGCAAAGTGAGGCCCTTCTGAACCAAAATAACTTTCAGAAACAGTTTTTCAAAGTACGAATGCTTTCAGGAGGCCAGCATCGGACTGGTTAAGGAAAGATAAGATCTGGATGCAGTAATCTGCTGTGTGTTCTACCCGGTTATGTAGGTGGTACATGTATTTGCATTAATACACTTACTGCACTGGAAGTGCTCAGTTTAGGAAGTATCAAGTATTAACTGGTACATACCATCTCTTGTTTTGGGCATCTGCTCTTCAGTTCGAGTATGTTCAAACCAGCGCGTGTGCCTACACATGAAAACAGAATGAATGCAAGTTGAATGTTTGGCCTTATTTCTCGTGTCCTGGCTTAAAAGGAGGGCCCTTCACACTCACAGAGATCAGCAAAGGAAAAATAGATTGTTTTTAAACAAAGATGTGGTTTGAAGCTGTTAAAACAGCAACAGAAGGTTCAGGTTAAGAAAAAAAGTAATTCTATTTTCCACGTTTTTCTCGACTGCTTGGCACAACCAGAGGTGATCAGGGAAGCGTGATCTTGCGGATACCCAATAGAGACTCCCAAAAATTGCACTTTACTGCACTCATCCCATTGGTGAGGCTGTGCTTACAGTAGGTTTGAGTAGTAGTGCTCAGGAAAACAGGCCTCTGGTGACTTAGGGTGTCCTCCTCACAGTGGCAGACTGCTTTCATTCATTTTTTTTGAATTTCCTTTTCATGCTGCTTAGAGACTTTTGTTGTTGCACTTGGCTTTAAGATGAAGAGCCAGTTTACAAAGGTTGATTAGGTGCCTGTTATGTTCCAGACACAAGTACAACCCTAAATATGCAGCTTAATATATGCAGACTCTCTAGGCTTCCCAGACACATGTTACTCTGTGCATTAATGTGAGGATTTTAGTTGTTTTCTAAAGCTGATGGCCAGCTTAAGCTTTCTGTTGGTTTCCTTGAGCTTATGCTGCTTTACTATTTTGCATAATTTTCAGTAGTAAAGCAAATGGAAGAATCAGTGAGGAGGTGACTGGCCTGAGAAGAACTAAGGGGCATATTTTAGAGTCTGCAGTCATGGTTTGAGTACAACTGTTTAATTAGCTGTACAGGCATGCATGTTGCTAGTATGTGTGCCTCCTACTGTGAATTTATTGCATGTGCTTGGTAAGCAACTTTCAAATACTTCTGATTGTAGTGTTTGAAAAATTGCTTTTAATTCAGAAAAGAGCCTAGTTGTGCCAAGATCTGTTTTCCTACTTTGAGGCTCTTGATGCTTGCCTGCTTTAAAAAAAGACAAACAATAAAAAGTGTTTTAAGCGTGGCTGCGAAAAATCCTTCTTCTCTATGTCTCGCTTTATCCATTCTGCTCTGCCCCTACTCCCCCAGGCAGAAGAGGCTCAAACCAAACTTGCTGTTGAGTTCCCCTTTGGAACTGCAAATTTTGAGCTTTTAAACTGTCCACTTTGATGGCACATTAAAATATGTACGTGTGAAGGACTGAATTGGAAATGTAGAGGGTATTCTGTTCGGTTTTTTTACACTGATGGGTCAGTTTCACAGTTCTGTTAGTTCATGGACAGGGACCTCTTTTAAAGGCTGTGGGGTTTTTTAAATTTTATTTTATTTTCCTCACAGAGACTGCCCTTGAAGATTTATAGACTTCTTGTTTGGGCCTGGCTAAACGGTGGCACTCCCAACTGAGCCTTGATCGGTTTTACACTAATGAGAACAGCAACAATAGTAATATCACAATAATAGCCATATCTCTTAGATAAAACATCAATACTATATATACAGCATGTCAGCTGTGTGCACTAGTGCTTTCTGTTCCTGCTGCATGAGGTTTTGTCTGTAGGATATGCAATGTAGCAGTTGCTGCCCTTTTCTTAGGCACGTTGGGTTTTCTCCTAAGGCAGTCTCTACATTAGGGTGTGTATGATGTAACAGGGAAAGGTATTGGTTACCACTGCAGTATTGTATTTTAATAGGGTCCACCATACTTTCTCATACCCGATGTGTATTTATTTAGAAGCCTTTTAGAGCAGATGCTATCTTGCCTGCTATGAGGATAAAGAGTGGATGAACACTTTAGGGTCTGGATGCCAAGCTGGCAGATATCCTGGATGATGTGTAGCAGGGCTGGGAGCAAGAAATGAACTCTTGAAACAGTGCCAAGAGATGCTGCCGAGTTCAGTATTTAAGAGAAGCCGAGGTCTGGAGACCTCTTTTTGCTCAGAGACAAGGTATCCCCAGTCTGGTAGCCAGCAGTGTTTTGCCTCCTTAAAAGATACTATCTTTTGCATCCCAAAACTGTATCTGAAGAAAAGACATTGAGGACTAGTTAATGCAAAAGAACTTCCAAGGTATGATCATATTTTGGTTTTCCACTATTTTATGTGAGAAAGCTACTCTGCCAGAGTTCCCCCTGCCCCCATTCATAACTGTCAGGGGTAGTCTTTTTGGGTTTGGATACTGGGAATTGACAGAGTTTTTTCTCCAGTGAAGTAACAGGGTTGTAGTTGCAAATTGGGATAAATTTCTCACACCAGAGCTGAATCTCCTCAAATAACAAAAGTCAGATGAAGTGGTCTGCTCTCCTCTTGTCTACCACTCCTGTTATCTTCAGGCAACTTGTGGGAAGGTGATTTGAAATCTTTCTGGACAGCTTTAGTATTAAACATAGATCCCTGGTGTGGAATAGTCAGCCAAAATGTATGCACACGTGTATGTGTGAGGTATGCAGTATGAACAGAATCTCTGTTTCTGAAGTCTGTGTTAAGTGTTTGTTCCAGGGGCTTGGACAGGAACGTTCCTGGAGCCCAGAGACATCCCAGCCTTGGAAGTTGTATGGGAAGAAGCTACTGTCCTTTTCAGTGAAAGGGCTGAAGTGTCCTGAAAGAGTTAAGCTCTACTTAGCTCACTCGTAAGGTATTTAATACCCTTATTAAACTCAACTGCTGGTTCACTTTTTTTTCCTCTTATGTTGAATAAAATTTCTTGAAGAGCTGAGCCTCTGCCTCTCAGATCAGAGGCTCACATGTTGAAGCTGGCAGTGCTAGAGGCTAGTTCCTATCTGTGTGACAGCATTTTTAATTTAACAGGACCGGCTTTGATGTTCTTGAATATTTATAGGCAGCTTCAGATCACTCCAGTATGTATTCTTTTTAACTGGAGCAGAAGTTCTTCCTCACACAACAAAATTTCTTTCCCTCTGTTTACTCTTTGGTCTCTTTTGGATATGTAGCCATCAGAGTGGTTTTATGTTACAGAAATATTGCTTAAATACTTACAGGAGGAACCACTTGATTTCCTTTCTAGCTCCTGCAGCTTGGGGGTAGTCCAGTAACTGGATCTTAGCTCCTTGTTTGAGCCTTGCTACAGACACATTGTAAAAGAGATAGATGCAGTAAAATAGAATTTGAGCAAAACCCGGTTACGCTGAATCCTTCTCCGCTATCTCTGTAAACTCAGGGGGTCTGCAGTGGGTCAGAGCTCAGGCGCCCTCAGGAATCACAGAAGTGTTTGTCACAGACCCTAAGGAACAAGCAGGTTGTGGTTGGAAGAGGAACTGAAAACTTAGGGTTTGGCTCTCAGTAGGAGCTGATCAGAAATTATGGAAAGAAGTTTTAGAAGGAAATTGCCACTTGGATCATTTAACTTGAATGCAACTTTGACCAGACTTGGGCAGGAGTCTTAGAAAAGGTACCTGATGGGTGAGCTATCAGTCGAGTTTTAGCCCATCTCAGGCTTCTTTGCCTCAGCGACTTCCCTGCTGCACTGGCCCCCAGGCAGGGGGCTGCTCAGAGCTGGCACTGTACTTCCAGAAACAGAGATCTGGGGGTTTTGGCACTTAAAATGCCACTGGCTTTGGTGTCTTAGGCCTCAATTGTTTGTGATTTGAACCTTTACTTTGACTTTGCCACAGGAGGCAGCATGTACATCATAAGAAAGTGTTCCCTCAGCTTTTGCTGTGGGCTTCTCTTTTCCTCCTTCCTCTGCCATGTTTCCCTTCTTCTGCTTTATCCTCTCATGCCTGTGTTGTGGATGTCATGTGGGCTCCTTGGACTCCCTTATTACTGATGTCCTCACCCACAGAAACTTTGCCGTGGCCGACTGGGACAGCAGAGCAATGGCATTTTTTTCCTGGAACTTCTCCATGTAGAGGCTGGTGGTTCAGGCAGATTCCTGTACCCTGCTCTGCTGCACTCACTGTTTGTTGTGAAGTTCTGTACACTTTGTGTTACACGATGATCCCCTAACTAGACTTGGAACACCATTATTTGAAGTAGCAGATTTTTCGTGTATTATTTTGAATGGTTTCACTTTGTAAAAAGTTTTGTCTTTCGGTGATGGTAATTTGTTTTAATGCACAGCCTACAGAGGAAAAGGTTGGTGGGTTTAGACATTTCTGCTGTAGATGCACTTCTCTGTTGGTACAGCCTTTTGTAGTTCAACAAGTGAAATCAGTATCACTGCCTAGGTAGATAAATAGCACTGGAAATCAACCGTAGGAGGAAAGTGCTTGCTTGTCTGTTTGACATAAGTAGTTTGCTCAAAGAGTAAGGCTTCTCTTGCTATAGAAATTAAGCTGGGAAACAGAGACCTGGAGCTTACTACTGTAGCAGTGAGAATTTCTAAAATACACCAGTAAACAGAACTTTATAGTACACAAAACTAGAGAAAGAACTTGATACTGCTTTTTGCAGAAGAAAAAAAATGTAGATGCATGTGGCATCTAAACATCACATTTTCACAGTTAATTTTAGGGGAAGACCTCTTTAGAAAGTGAAGCAGCTCTGTGGTATCTTCGGGAGTTGTGTGTTCATGTACCTCCTGTTAATGCTGATGTGACACCATCGCCTGAAAGCTATGGCTGCTGGAGTGCCATTTCAGTGCTTTTGTCTAGGGATGGGTGGGTGTGATGGTGACTTCATTTTTCTTTAGCTCCTTCCTCCAAACTGTTGTTAACAAAGGTAGTTTTCCTTCTCCCTACGTGCCCTGAAATATCCCTGTGAGAAGGGAAAATTTATCAAGTGTGGAAGTACTCAGTGCTTCTGTCTCTGGGAAGGATTTCTCCAACATTCACAAGCTGTGCTAGGGGAGGTTTAGATGAGATACTAAAGAAAAAAATTTTCACGCAGAGGGTTGTAAAGCATTGGAAGAGACTACCCAGTGAAAGTGGTGGTGTCACTGTCTCTGGAAGCGTTCAAAAACAGGTGGATGGGGCCTTTGAGGACATGGTTTAGTGATGAACATGGTGGTTTGGGTTGGCAATTGGACTTGATAATGGTTCTGTGATTCCCTCTGTCACTGTGCTTTTGTCTTAGTTGGAACTAATAGAGAGTAGCATATATCTAGTTAAATGTTACTGCAATGAGAATTTTTGCAAATCGAATTATTTTGCCATCTTTTAAGTTGCACTTGGTGTCTTAGAATTCGAATTGGTGAAGCTGGGAAAATACTTGTTTCCTGTGTAAGCAATGAAACGTGCTGGGTGGTAAGGATATTAGTGAAGAACCTCGTAGATAAAGATACTTGTCAGGCTAGGTAGCACTACTTAGGAAGCTGAATTATGTATTTTTTTAGCAGTTGTACTATGCAAGTACCGCTGAATGTTGAAATCTTGTCATTATAAACATATTCCAGATAAAATGGGCTCTTGCAGTCTTTAGAACAGAATACACAAACTGATGCAATCTGTTCTTAAGACAGCAGAATTCTGACCTAGGTTAGGACTAGTTCAGGTAGGAATGACTGAGAAAAGTAGTAGGAATCCTGAGTATCTGTCAAGAGAAAGTTGTGGGGCAGGGAACTTGACTTTTTTGTAGCATTCTTGCCAGAAAAAATGCTTGGAACAGCAAATGGGATGCTCAGAAGACCAAGAGAGAAGTTGAACAAGCCTTAGAAGAAAGCCATCCTAAAGTTTGCTGGGGTATAGCAGACTGTAAACACTGCCCAGCTGGAGAATATCCTCTAGCACTTTCTCTGCCTTCAGAGGCATGGTGGTTATGGCTACTCTGCTTTAAGGAATGGTTCATGAACTGGATGATAGAGGAATTTAATCTTTGTATCAGCATGATAATGTGGCATATCCGTGCCCAACTGCAGGGCTCTGTTTCTCAGCACAGAATAGCATTTCTTAGTCTGAAAGACAATCTCTAAGTGAATTCACAGATTTTTGCTGTTTGTGTTAAAAGGAATTAACGTTACAAACTGTGCCTCTGGAAGGAGGAGTTGGTTTTATTTACCTTTTCAAGCTCAGACAGTTGCTAGAAGAATATAATTTTTTTTTAAAAAAACCTATCTATTTAGAGATAAGGCAACTTACATTTACATTAAAAATACATTTATTTTTTTAGAGTAATTCCAGGCATTTTCAGTGCTTCTCCTTCAGCTTACTTCTTAAGGATACAGACTACCTTTATAAGTGTGTGGTAATTTTTAAAGCAATTAAGAATGTGCTGTTCGACTGGGACTTTATGGGTACCTGTGTTGTTTGGTTTGGTTTGGTTTTTTGACTGTCCATTTAGGAACCTGTCAATGAAATGTCCTTGCAGATGCTGAGGGCTGACTGCTAACAGTGAATGAAGCGAATTATTGGAAGTGTGAACAAAAAATGGGTTAGGGCAAAACATATGCTTTGCTTTGCAACAGGTGAGCATATGCTGCCTAACTGGAATGCTGGAAAAGATTGCCTTGAAGTCATGCATCTTTTAGGAAAATACTTCTGCCTTCTGTTGTTGGCCTGTTCCTGTCTCTCGTTAACTGGTGGGGAATTGATCTCTAACGTTAAGGCTCTAGGATCATGTTTCTAGTACTGAGGCAGGTACTAGGTTATTCAGTGGGTGAATTTCATGGTGTTTAAATTTGGCAGCTGATCCTGGCAGAGCAGCAGTTCCCCCCTGCTGTCCTGCAGGTTGCTTTTCGAAGCCCCCGTTGTTGCTCTCTGGGGTGGAGGGAGAGGAGGTGGGGGGCAACTTTCTGAAAGGGCTCTGTTGCTGGTTACAGCCTGAGATGTGTTGTTTCTGGGGCTGGCAGCGTGGTTACAGGAGCCCTGGTGGACAAGCAGTAACTGATGTTTGATCTGGATGGGTGAGCAAGGGAGAAAAAAAATTAGGTGTGACCTCTGATTTCTATCCTGGTGCCTTTTTCTTGCCTTTAAATTCTCACTTTCTGATTCCTTCTGGTTCCTGTGTGAATTCTCAGGGCACTACCACGGACACACACAACTGTTTCTGAACTTCAAGGTGAAAATGATTTGCAAGACAATTAATAAAAGTTCGTGATCCCAACGTTTCAACCCCACACTTCTATAATAATAATAATGACAGGAAAAAATGATAATAACCTCTAACTAATTCAGAGTTAATCTTTGTGTAGCTGAATTTCTCTTCTCATCTGTCTTTGAGAGTGGAGAAGGAAGCTTTGGTTTGTTTTGAAATGTGATTGTTGTATTCCTGCAGTTGGAGGTATTTGATAAAAGCTCTTTGCCTTTGTTATATCTAGCCACAAATGTGCAGTAAAAGAGAATTAAATTAGGAAAAGAGAGAATTTCTTGTATGTGATGCTCCTTAAGTATTACTTTTAGTATGCCTTATCTCTGGTCCCATGACATGGACCAGGTCTCAAAGGACACTGAAGGGAAATGCCAAGGTGGTGTAGAATCTTGGAATTCCCAGCCCAGCCCTGCAGAGTCTGTTAAAATAATCACTGGTGCCTGAGTCATGGTTATCCTTCAGGAGGATTTTATAGGTGGCACTATTTCTGTCATGTTCTGATATTTCACGATGAAATTACTTACAGATGGGTTGCAGGCAGAGAAACTGGGGTTGGTATTTTTTTATCTCAAGAGACCTTACCTTTCTTGAATAAAGCTAATTAGTAGTGCTTTGGAAATCAGTTCTCTACCCTTCTTAGGGTCAAAATTAGGGATTTGACAGAGAGAATTAAAGTGCAAATAAGCAGATCCAAAAGTTGGCTATTCAGACATGTCTCAAAGTTCCATCAGGATTTACTTTTTTTTTTGCTCTAATATTGCCCAAAAGATGGGTCATGCATAAATAGTTGCATCAGCGTTCTAGTCTCTTAGCTTAATATACTACTTTTGTAGTCCATATAACAGAAAATTTGTCATCAACTTCATTTGATAGTGCATTTTGTGATAAGAAGTGTTTGCCAAACAGCCTTCCCCAGCCTACCTGCCCAAAGCCAAATCAAGTTTCTGAAATTGTAGCGTGAGATTTTAAGCTGCTGGCTGCACTGATTGAAGATGTTTCTAGACCGAAAATGAGAAAGCCAGAGCTTCATTTTCCCTCAATTAAATATCAGGACAATCATTTAACTTCCAAAATATGACTTAATGGCTTTTTCGGGCCTGACACATCCCTTTGCATCAATCCCTTGTGCGAAAAATATAAAGTTAATACTGCTTCCAGGTAATGGCGATCTGTTATCAAATATTTTGGATTCTGTCCGGTCTCCCAGTTCAGCACTGGTAAGGACTGGGCATGGCAATCGACCTTGAGCACTGTGTTGGACACTCAGCCACAGGCGCTGCTGCATGGCATCCAAATTCCCTGTGACACACTTTCCCTTGTAGCTGTCAATTGCAGCACCAAAGTTTTGCAAACAGCCACAGCTGTGTTTTCACGGTACAGCTCAACTGAGCTCTCTCTGGTTTAGCTGTGTGGGAAACCTGCTGCTGTGATTTGCCCAAGCTGTCTCCATAGTATTTGGAAAAAAGAATTGAAATTTTGGGTCTCCTGTCTATAGAGTTTGTGCTGACTCTTCAGGCTCTGCTGGTGAGTGAGCGGTGCAGCTGTTGCAAAGATGAGACAGTAGTAAAGTAATGCAGCACCTAGAATACTGAATATTTTGAGTGGGAATTCAAAAACCTGAATAAGGTAGAACTGGCTGTTATTTCTGTATATTCTGTGTGAGTTGCTTGCCCACTTTTTGTAGAGACATTCAATGAAGGATCTATTCAGGCAGTATATGAATTGTATCTATTAGGGATGCTTTTTAGCCAGTTTCAGGTTTGCACAGAATTGTTTGACAGGTAACTTTTCAACTTGCATTGAAATAAGAAGTTCTTACAGCTGGTAACCTCTCTAATTTTTTAACCCTCACTCCGTTTGGCTGTCCGTCTTGTGTACTGAGATAGGTCTTGTAGAAAACTATTATCATGAAATTAACGACTTTATCACATTAAATGCTCACAGAGAGTCATAATTTCACCGGTTCTCTTCAGTTCTGACTGTTCTTAACTCTGAAACCATAGATTTGATACCACAGAGAGGTCGGAAGAGGCAGCTCATGGGCTGGGTGTTAGATTCCTAAGAGTTTTAGGGGAAGAACTCGAGACTGTTCCTCCATTCAGCAAAATCAGGTGAGGCAAAAGCCTTTGGCTTATACATCATTGCCTTGCACACCCAAAGTCTATGTGTTTAACACACACACACACACACCGGTTTTATTGCTCGTGTTTTCCACACGTGCACCCCTGACTTTCCTAATGGTGATTCTATCCTGCTCTCAGAGCTTTGGGACCACCTCGAAATAAGTGAGACTGCTGAAAAGAAGGGAGAAGAAAAGAGAAATTTTAATGCCACCAGGCAGAAGGCAGTGTGGGAACGCAGCTATTTACTGTGTCAAATTCCAAATCCTTACTACTAAAACTGTCAATCCTTACTACTAAAAATGTCATAATACATTCTGAATAAATAGCATTCAGTCTGGAGGATGATAAGAAATGAAGACTTGTGGTCGTGCTGCTGTGGCAGTGCTGCAGCAGACACTGTTCATTTTATCCTTACGAGGAAGGGACTTACCTTCCAAATGAACCCCTTCTCCATCCTGCAGATACAGGATAACATCTGACAAAGCGAGGAGGAGTTGAATGTATCCGAGCTTTCATTCTCTGTGCTGGTGGCAGAGGTGCAGTTATTTGAAGTATCCGATAGGTGTATGAGAGAAAAAAAATATTTCGGAATGAAAATGTCCAAACTGAAAATGCAGCAATATCTTATCCCGTGTTATAATCTGGATGAAGGTTTTGGCAGCGTATCTACCAGGTCTTGAGTGTTCTGAATACAGATGTGCCCTAGTAAAGGAGATGCAGCTTAAGTTTGTGTGTAGCCTTGTAGGAATACAAGTCAGACAAGCTCCAATATAAAAAATAAAGTGTAGAATAAAAGCATACCTAGAAAAATGGCATGGACAGCCTCACTTGTAAGCAAGACTGTTGTGTTTAATTAGTAGGCAACCTCTGTTGTTTAATACCCAAGCAAAAAGAAGCTTGGATACAAATCCCAATGGGTTTTGCAGATTCTGTAATTGAAATAGATGAGTACATATGCTTGAGTATATATGCTGATGTCAGACAAAATGGAGTGGTTTGTTTGAGATCAAAGTTCGCCCATAACACGTTAATGTAAAGATGAGGACCTTTCCCTGGATCTCTGTGTCGATGAAAGGTGGGTTATAAGTGTTTGTATACAACTGTGAACCATCTGGGCCTGAAACAAAACTGGGACCCCAGGGAACAGGAGGGGAGTGGTGGGCAGTGGTCCACTCATGGGCTCCAAGTGGTAGGGAGCTAACTGCTGAGCGTGGAAACTCAAACTTTACGAGGAACTTTGGAACAAAAGTCATTAAATCGGTCCCCTTTTTAATTTAAGAACAGCATCATTTAGTGTCTGCCTTTACAGCTGTCTCTCAACATAAAGACAGCCAGGCTATTTTCATATTTTCTGCGAAGATTTGTTTGAGGTTTCATTCCTCAATGAATGAAAGCCTGTGCTCCAGCTTGTCACTACTGTGAGAATGGGTGGGAGGCCAAGGGAAGCATTTAGTTTACTGGAGTTTTCTGGATTTGTGGGATCCTTTGGCCTGACTTCAGAAGGTATTTAGATAGTTATAGCTGACTTGACGTTACTGAAGAGAAATGATGTCTTCTGGCTGTTCAAACAAAATTGTAATGTGTTATAGAAAGTATCTGTGTGATATTATGAAAAAAATCTTTACTTTGAGGATGGTGAGTCACTGGCAGAGGTTGCCCAGAGAAGCTGTGGATGCCCTATCCAGGTTGGATGGGGCTTGGAGCAACCTGGTCTAGTGTGAGGTGTCCTAACCATGGCAGGGGATTGGAATGAGAGGAGCTTTAAATTCCCTTCCAAGCCAAACCACTCAGTGATTCTGTGGCCCTCACAAATTCATTTTACGACTTCTAATTTTTCTGACCTCCTTCTCCCCTCCAAAACAAGAGGGAGGGGAAATGGGAAGGTGACTGTTGGCATGTCACTTTTTAGTTAAGTCATGAACGCAACAGACTAAATGTTTAGGCTCCTGGTAATTTTTTTTTCTTTACACAGACATCCCTTGCTGAGGGCAGGGGATATTGGGTACTTAAGAGTTAAATAATCTTGCTTTGGAAGCAGCTGAACAGTTTACACTCCTTGCTGGGCTGTACAAAAATACTTTTCCTTTGAAGTACTAGGAGGAGTGGCTGAGGGTAAAACCTGGAATGGGGTTGTAGCTAGCAGTTTGCAGTGGGCTTAGCTTGGAGCAAGCAGCTGCGTGCAAATGCAGTGTGAGATGGCAGAGAAGGTCAGGGTTTCTTTCAGTCTTGCCATCTCTGTCTCAGTGTGAAGGCTTTCCTTCTGAAATTCTTCAAATGCTATCTAGTCCTTACAAATTTTTGGATTAGGACAGATTGCAAGAAACACAGGTTAAAAATATCCTTTCCCATAAAGGCATGAGAAATACAGGGGTCCCGTTGGAAGTTCCTTGACTGCTTCTGATGTGATCTGGTAGTGAAGTTCACACTGCTGCTGTCTGGGCTGAGAAAGATTCAGCTCTGCTGCGTGGTGTAAAGCAGGTCCAACTCTTGTCTGGAAAGCGCTTTCAGAGGTTGGCTAGAACCTGTGAGATCTCAGGCCTGGTGTTACACCTTAGCCAAGCTGAGCTCCAAGTGTAGCAAGAGCTGACAGGAGAATGACTGTAGCGGCACTTGCCCCTAAATGGAGGAAACCAAAACACGGTGTTTGTGAGAAAAGCCACTGGGTTAAGGGCGCTGTGCAGTGGGAAGCTGTGTGCATCCTCTGCTGCGCGCAGCGTGCTGCAGAGCCGTGCGTGGCACTGCTGGGTACCGCTTCTGGAGAGCAAACCTTGCCACGGGCAAAACCTGATGCAGGCTGGCTCTGATAACACATGGTGTCTCCTGCCAGGACCAGCAGCGGAACTAGGCAGGCTGAAGCTGCTCCCTGATTCTCTAGGGTAACACTTTTGTCTCTAGGGTTAATAATTTCTTGTTGGTATTTGCACACATTTTTTGGGAGATGCCATTATATGAAACTGAGGAAAACAAATTTCCTTTTAGCCATGCCACTAAAGGGACAATCAAAAACAATTTACCCATCAGCTAATGAGGGGTCACATTAAAATACCTGGCTATATCTGTTGAAGAGACGATGATGGTAGTGCTGTAGGTCAGATCTCCACATTTCAAGTTATCTTTAATAATAATAAGAAGAAGCATGTCCTTTCATCTTTACTCATTTAAGAATCTGACACTTGGCTGTTGGTAGGATCTGTGTTTCTTTCCCTGCTGCTCAGTCTTCAGTTTTCTACCTCTGACTATTTTTTTTTTTTTTTTTAACCAAAAAAGTGTCAAGAATTTAGCTGCTAAAACAGGCAGCGTTTTCCTCTAGGGTTTCTGCTGTTCCTTTGCACGGCTGAAAACACTAACCATAAGTTGTCACGGGCATGTATTCTTTAAGAGGAGCCGCTACCAGGAGGGCACAGGCAGCCTGCCCACATGTTGTTCCAGCGGCGTGTGTGCAGCCTGTGTGTGTGCTGTGTGCCTGCTGCTCTGGGATCACAGGGCGCACATGCCGGCTCAGTGTGTTCACAAAGCTGCTCTTGGACAGGAATGGGTGCTGCTGCCTCTTCCAAAACTGTGCAGGCAAAGCAGATATTATCAGGGCTGGCCCTGGGGCATAAAATAGAAAGATCAAAGGAAGTGGCAGCAGCACACAGAGGCTCTTCAAAGCCTGAGTAAGGGAGGATTGATAGAGAAAAGGAGAATGCTCTTGCTGATGTAATCACAGCCTGTGAGACAGGTTGGGCTTTTTTTTTTTTTCTTTTTCTTAATTTAAACAAAGGCACAAAGACAGTCCTTGTTTGTTTAGAGAGGTGAAGCATGTGCCACAGAGATAGAACAGGGATACCTCAGTATATAGAAGGTTTTCATGAACAGCATGGAGCTCAAACATTTTGAAGTGACTGCAAAGTTGCAGTTTTTCTTATTTTACATTGCACAACTTCTGCATGTGGTGTTCTCTCACTTGTGGTGTCCATGTGGAATGAAGTAGGAAAATGGCAAAGGAAGGAATGCTTGTTTTCAGGCTGCCTTCCTTATTAAAATGGAAGCTTATTTTGTTTTCTCTTAAGAATGCTGGTTAAAAATTTCTGGGATTTGTATGAAAAGAAGTTAAGCACAGGCAAGGTGGAGTTGGAGGGGAAGTGATAAGCCAGATCCATTGTCAGGAAGCACAGGCTTGTTCAGGCACAAGCTGTGAATGGGAAAGAAACAGTTGTTCTCCCCCTTTATCTATGTGGAAAGGAGGAAGAAGAGGTGTAACTTTTCTGGAACAGATGTGCAGGGGTGGGAGGGAGTTTTCAATCTTCTTTGTTACAGACCTCACTTTTCTTTATATGCTACAGCTGCAGAAGTGTGTTTCTGAACCTTCATTTTGCTTAGAGAGGTCCCACCTTTATAATTCAAAGGGAACCTTGTGAAATTGTGAGATAGAACATGGTAGTGCAGCTTTTCCACCCAAAGGCTTGTGTGTGTATGGTGTATGGCAAATGACCTGAGCTAGCACAGTCTGATACCCAAAAGTTCCGCGTGGACATGACTCAAAGCCTGAAGGAGTGAGTACTGCCAGAAGGGCAGTGTGTATCGATTAATATAGTTGCATTGATTTTACACACGTTTGGAGCTCAGGCAGGACAAGCTCTTCTGCTTGGATGGTGAGCAAAGCCTGCATGCATCTCTTGGTCCAGACTGGAGGTCCGTGGGAGGGAGAGCCCGTCCCTCCGTAAGTCTTCGGGGAGCTGTTAACTTCAAAGCTTAACATCAACTTCACCATTTTTGCATTGTTTCACTTATTTTTTTACCTAATGGGATTATCTCAGTCCCAAAATGTATTCCGGGATGCCAGAGATCAAAGTGGTTATTTCTGCTGGCAAAATCTGCAGCTTTCCTTCCCATGTAAGCCTGAGACCATTTCTAGGGCAGTTTAGTACACAAAATCGTGGCACTCTGAAGTCTGAAAATCTCTCATGAGGGAAAGGTGACTGCCTGTATTGTTAACTTTAATGCTTTCTTCTGGGGTCAAAGCTACATTTATAGTCTGCTGAATCAGTTTATTACCTTAATAAGGCAAGCAGTAAGGTCCCTGCTGAAAAAGGGATTCATCCTCTTTGTTGTGGAGTATGTGGGATGATACTGGCATTCTTGTGTTGCCTCATGTGGAAATTTCTAAGTTTTGCTGGTCAGCATCAGAACTTTTTCTCTTCACCCTCCTGCATCTCTCTTCTGCCATGCTGCTTCTACAGATGTGTGTGATTTGATACTTGACACTAATAGAAAGTGCTTCAATACACTCAAAATACTCTGATTTTGGTTTCTACTTACCAAACCTTCAGGCACCAGGAAATTTGCACATCTTACAGAGCTCTGAGATGGGCTCTGACATGTACTTGTGTTACTGCTGCAGGCACTTTCCCCTCACCATACACAGAGGCTAGAGAAAAATTCTGGGATGGGAATCCTAGCAGTTACCATGGCCTTCTGCTTTAAAATATATTATTTTTGGAAATCCCATCCACATATGTGAAGGACAGACTGTTCCAGACTGTAGTAGAAGACAGCAGGTGATAAAGCAGAGGTTTCTCTGCCCATAGAACAGGATAAATTGCTGGGTACTGCCATCAGTATGGCATCCCCATTCTTTGCTTCTAGTGAGCAACAGAATGAAAAAGAAGAGGTTCCAGCTGATTTCCTGTATGCTCTACTGAGTTTACTTTTAGAGTTTGTGCAGCCACTTCTGCCAGTGGTATCTGTGGCCTTTCGATTCATGCAACCAAGTGAATTAACACAACTGCCACGCTGAGTTAACCAAAAAAGTTCTGTGCTCCAGTGACTCTCTGGCAGAAACCAGTAGCAGATACTTGTGAAGGAATGTGAGATTAGAGCAAGCAGATGGTGAGAATTCTGCAGTACATGCTTCCAGGCTCTACCAGCTTGTGGCTTAGGTCTTCCCGTAAGGATCAAGTTCTACAGGAGAGCCCTTGGTGGGTTTTTCTATCATATTTTTTTCCCATCCATTATTTCATGTGTAGCGTTCTTGTCTAAATTTGAGAGAGCACAGGGAAGATCTGTTTTGGTTTTGGGGGTTGCTGCATACTGTGACATTGTACTTTATTTTTGAAGAGCAGTGGAGTCCATGTTGCCGCACGTAGTGCAGGAGATGTAGAACAGCAGTTTTATTGGCATGCCTGACAGGTACCTGCTTAAATTGCTCACTGACAGGATTGGAGGGAAGACAACTAAATCTGCAGAATTCTTCTCGTTCTCTTACTGTTCAGTGTAAATTCTGTAGAGTGTTTTTGAGCTGCAGGGGGGAAAAAACGTTTCCAGGAAGTAATTGTTCTTTCTGTCTCTTCCTAATTCTGTGCAGCAGCTGCCTTGTCTTTAGCTGCTATTAATGGTCAGAGCTTTGTGAACAAAGGAGCGCCAGGCTGATGTAACTTCTTCCTCTGTTAGACATTCCCTCTGAAGCCATCTTTTGTCTTGATGGTCCTATTGTAACCATTCATAGACTGATGAATGAACAGGAAGCTGATGATGATAGTGAGCAGATGAGTTTGATCATGAACAGGTTTTACTCAGACTCCAGCCTGAGGGAATATATATAGGAAAAGAACTGTAGCACTGTCAACTACAGTGTCTGATTTGTTCATTCAGATTTTCTTTTGTTTAAGAAACTAGAAAAGGTTATTAATCTAGGAGAAAATGTGCTAGCTTTTTTTCTGAACAACAGTATTACAGGTACAGATTTGGTAAGTCTGTCCATGGCCTCATCGTACAAAGACAAGTTTACTTAAATGGCTGTATTTTTATTTTTGGGATTGTGATTTCTGTTATGTTTAATTAGAGGTGATAGTCTCTCTTTGTTGTCCTGTTTGTGATAAACCAGGTTCAAATCCATCCTAAGGGCTCTGGGGAAGATGAGCACCTCAGGTAACAGTGATTGGTGGGGAGAGAGGGAAGATTTCTTCTCCCCAGCTCTTCCTCCACACACGTTTTAAAATGTCTCTTGTAGGCTGATGACAAAATATGTCCTTTAAGCCTAACAAGAACAGCATTAGATGTGGCCTTTTTCTTCTGAGCTGGGAGAGGATAGCAAGAGGAGCTTATCAGATAAGAGACCAGCAAGCGTGTGTCCAAACTAGTTTATGAAGTTAGCTACTAAAAGGTGATATGATCTTGCATAGAAAACTTCTGTTAATCTGGGTGAATGTATTAAATCAGCTATTGCATCACTAAAATAATGTATTGCCACGGTGATTTGAGGTACTCTAAAAAAAAAAAAAAGACAGTGCTATCTTGTGATATTAGGTACTAGAAGTAAGCCAATATATGGTAGAGAATTTTTGAGCTAGAATGACTGTCTCAAGACTGATGGTAAATACTTTGCTGTGTACTGTTAGCTGCCTGACAGAGGCTGCGTACTGTAGGACAGTCAGTGAAGCATCCTAACCATGGCTTTCCCAGCATAGATGTTTCTCTCATGTGGCCTTTGGTGATTGTGATATATATTCACTTTCTATAGATAGGTAACCTATTCCCAAAGTGCCTCATGGAATGGACTCTTACATGTATTTTTAAAAACGAACACCAATAGTTACTTAAATAGTACGGACAAAATTAGCAGTTCCCCAGCAGTGGAGGGGAGAGATGTGCTTGTGAGTATGGTTGTTCTTTTCACAGTGCCTAGCCTTTCCTTTTTATTTTTGTGATTCGGCACAGATTCCATTGACTCTGTTTTTATTTTTGTGTCTATCACATTTTCTGCAGACCGTTCTCTTTGTTTATATCTGGTTGAATGTGCCTTTTAAGGACCTTGGTTAAAGGGATTCTCCCAATCACAGCTGTATGTACAGCAGGTTATCAGTGCTGATCTTGGTTAATTGTAATACAAGCTGGAGGCATGCACCAGGAAGAACAAAGAAGCATCATAAAAAGCTTCTCAAAATTGTGGCTAAGATTTCTTTTCCTTCTTAAGAACGAAGTGTATTCTGAAAACCTTACCCTGGTGTATTTCATGGGATGTTGCAGTTAGTAGGAAAGGTAAGAGACAAATTATCAGAGAGCAGAGCAGAAGGCTTGGTGAGCACCACTGGGCTCCAAGAGCTTGAATGCTGCATGCAGCGCATTGTAAAACTGGAAGGGGAGACCAGATAAAGGAACAGGTAGATCACAAGCTCTGGATCAGCTGAGTCATGTAACAGAGTGACATGCACTGAAAAAGACCTGGATTTTATCAGCCCCTTGGAAAAGAGGCTGTTGACAAGAGACTGAGTGAAGTCTGATGTAGAGACAGTAATTAAGGAACAATTATTGGTTAATTCTTGCAATATGAGGACTATCAGAGCATTCTCAGTGAAATTCACAAAACAGCTTTGCAGTCAAGCAAAAGGATGATATTTTAAAAACAGTAGGTTGTGTTTCTTGCTGTAGGAGGGTGTAAAAGCCATAAGTATGTGTGTCATCCCAAAGGAATTAGGTAAAAACATGGAACATAGATGCATTGCTTACCTAAACACAGTATTCAGGGTGAAATCTCAGCTCTGGAAGTCTTAATCACTGATAGCCGTAATTAAGAGGCTGTATCTAAAGAACAACCATTCCATAATTTCTCTGCTTTTCATATTCTTCAAATTTCTGCAGTTAGCAACTGTTGGAGATAGGATACTGTGCTGGTTGGGTTTTTGGTCACACCCTGCGTGGCTGTTTTTTTATGGCTTGCCCAGCATTGCACAGGAATCCTGTGGCAGAGGAAGCAATCCGGTCCGTTGGGAAGCGTTCAGCTGCTTTAACCACAACGCTGTATTCTCTTTTCTCGTAGCATCTTACCTCATTCACTGCACTGCCCGAGCTTTCTGACGTGTGAGGGGAACGTCCTGCAGACAGCACTTATTCACCCCACGCTGCTGTGTTTTTGGAGTACAGTTTACACCATTTAATTTCCCAATCAGTGAGGCATACCTCAGTGCTGAGGTGTGCCAGCAGGAGACACGGCACTTAACCCAAGCCAGTAGGCTTTACTGGACTTACTAGCATGGGCTGTATGCCAGGGCTGGAGGAGTTGGATTAGAAAAAAGGGGGCAGGATGAGGTGGAAGAGAAGTAGTGAAGGGCTGGTCTGGAAGAGAGGAGAAATGAGGCAATAGATTAGTGGCCATAGGAAGGAGGAATCATCCGGAAAGAGGTGGGAAAAGGAGGAAGAACTTTTGACGTGTCCTGAAATACAGCAACAAGCATCTGAAATTTAAGGCTGAACTGGGCTCATGATTTTAATTATTTTAATGATGGTAAAAATTAAACTTTAGAAACTTCTGGTACCTGTTTTTTTTCCACCCATATAGGGGGTGCTGTAATATGATAAATATGTACATTGATATGGTGTCAGAAAAAGCTGAGAAAACCAGTTTTGGTTCACTGTTCTGTAAAACAGTTCTCTTTTGTTTTTTATTCAGTGTGGAATTGAATTTTTCTCTTAGATCAGGAATAACGTCCTTGTAATGAAAGGGGAGTGCATCAGGTCTCCAGAATTTCAGAAACTTCCATTATTGTTAGCTTGACTTCAAATAACATTAATTGAATCCTTCAGGCACCAAGTGCTAAGTTCCTGCGGGTGCCTTTGACAAATGAAAGAAAGCAAAGTAGTGATAATTAGTTGAGTGCGGAATAGTTCTGGTTCTGGTTCAAGATGTCAGAGCACAGGCTGTGAGCGGCGAGCGAACCTGGCCATCGGGTCAGCTTTTGATGCCGACCAAATGTTGTGAGTCGTGCCCTGGACTGAGTCGTGGAGCCCGTGTTACACCCAAGTTGGGTTATTTCCTGTGCAAAACAAATCAGGGCTGAAGGAGGGAGGATAAATTTCACAGTGCGTGGAATGGGGATGTCCGCAGAGACCGGCTCAGCAACGTGCTGCGCTAGAATTAAGCACAGCTTTTTATTTTCAAGTCATTCTCTCTACTACGGAGCATTCTTCAGTGGTGACTCAGGGTAGAGCTAATCTCACTCAAAATGGTTGCCAGTTGCCACTTGGAACAATAGGACCGAAGCCACAGGCTGCCATCAGGTGGTAGTTTTTAAGAAGGGCGTTTTTTCCCCTGTGGATTTGAGTGCTTTCTGGCTGGTAACATGGGAGATTGCAATGGGCGCTGAATTCTTGTAATAAAAAATGTTGAAGCAGTGCGTTACTCATTGCTTTACCTGAAATGGAGAACCCAGTGCACCCAGTATTTTTCTCCTATGGAGAAACCCAAATATTAAACCTTAATCTGTTTTCAGGAACAATTCTTTGCACCTGATTTACATGACCCAATACTGGCCTGTACTGCTTTAAAAGTCCTCAGTTCCTCTCTGAGCAGGAGCATATTTTCCCTGTGCTGTGAACGAGGAGATTTAAGCAGAGGGAGAAAGATTTCCATCCTGCCCTGCGTGGCTGTTATTCGTGTGGGATCTGGCGTTTAGGCTGCTCTGTTCTCCACAGGGCACGATGCAGCAAGGTAACACCAGTCTGCCTGCGTGCTGCTGAGTGAACTCAGGCTCAGGAGCCGTGAAGCAGGGGGCTGGAGCTGACAGAGGATGGCTGCTGTCTCCTTGAGAGGCACCTTGCTTGCACCAGCAGCTCAGAGTGGTGTGAGTAGCTTTGAGAGAGTCCTGGACCTGTGGGCTGGGGGGGGATGTCCGAGGAAACAGGGGAATGCATCTAATTTTTGCTGGGACAGGCTGAGGTACAGTGAAAAAGTCATCTCACCTTCTAGTAAAGGAGATCATGTTCTGTTGTACGTCCTGTTCTAGAGCCTCGTCTTGTGTGGCTGCAGCAGAGACTTTGGCTTCACCTGTATTTCCACAGCGTACAGGCCAGAGAGATTGTGCTGATTGGAGCTGACAAAGAAGTGCATGTTAAACTAGGTGTGATGTTGGGACTTGGGCAGAACATGTGCAAAGCAGGGGCAGAGCATGAAGGATGCTGAGCAAGTAATTTCTTGAGAACTCGATGGTGGAGAAAGAGGAGACAGTTTGGAAGCAAACAGAAGGCTGTAGCTATTTGGAGACCTCTGCGTTCCCTTTTGGATCCTTTACCTCTAAAAGTTACCTAGCACCTTAAAATGTTTTCACGTGGGCAGAAGCTGTAAGTTGAGTACAAATCCATGGAAGTATATGAGGTTATCAGATAAAAGGACGGTCAAATGATAAGTTTTGGAGAGGGAAGTTTGGAGCACAAAGTGAGGAAACAGGGATATGAGAAGGCAGCTGGAGTTGGAGACATAACTTCTGTAAATTTTACTGGTTTGTGTATTGGTCCAGGATGGCTTATAAAAGGTTAACAAGAATCTGACCAAAAGGCAAACTATGAAAAACAATTTGAGATGAACACTACCTTCAGACTGTAAAAAATGTCACAGGGATTTTCTTGGAACATTTTTTGGTTGTTGCAGTGTAAACTAAAGTTAAACGTAGAGAGCAGGAGAGTGCTTTGTAATTTATGATAAAATTCAATACAAGAATATGATAATTATCCTTAAGTCAACTATTTATAAATTTATAGATCTTAAAGGTTAAGCTTTACAGAAATGTGTGCAAAGATAAGAGGTAAGGCGTCCAAAATAGTCTAACTCTGTAGCAGCATAACAAAGAAATAATGAAGACCCATAATACCCATAGCTGATTTCAGTATTTTTCTTCCTATAATGTCTTAAGAGAGATGTGTGAAGGGATTTGCAGTAGTCAGAATTGATTTATGGCAGAGCAGTGAGGAGACTGAACAGAGTATGTGGTGCAGGTACTTTCATTTTCAAGACACAGGAATAAATAAAGATTCCTTAGAAATAATGCAGTGTAGGGGGAGCAGCTGAGGGAAGAGTGTGGAGAAGACAGGGTGCTGGAAAGTCTAGTCTGGGCAGTGAGAGCAGGCAGTGCTGGGATCCCACCTCTGCTGGGCCTGTGCCTCAGGGGCGTGCTGCGAGCTCTGGGAACTGAGAAATCATTACCCCACCGCTGAGCTGGGACCGAGGCACAGTCCCAGAGGTGGTGGTTTGATGGTCCCCCGTCACATCACTCTGAAAGACACAAAATCGGTGTTCTCTTTTAGGCTGTTTTAATTTTCATCATATTCAAAAACTTTCAAGAGCATCTTGTGAAGCACAGGCTGAAGGAATTTTCTGTTGGTCAGAGATCGTAGGATTCACAGAATCTTGAAAGAGCGTGTGTGTAAATATTCAAAGATTAGTTCACATACTAACCTGAGAAACAGAATACATCTTTAGGCTATGAACTATGATGTTTCAGCCTTGAAAAACTGTTTTTTCATGCTGACTGTATTGCTGATCTGTCTTTCCCTTCCCTGATGGTACTTCCAGACTGACTTGCAGCCAAGGTAGTGATCAAGAATTTTCTAAATATTAAAACCTTTTTTGCTGACGGCTTTTTTTGTATTGCAACCCAGAGGATTTGTTCAAACCACGTAACTTCAGGGCCATTTGAATTAGCACTCGGGCTGCCACTGTGCTGACAGCAACTGAAACTTCATGCTCCAGAACACATGCTCAAGAAGTGTGTCTGTTCATCCTTAGCAGATGCCAGCTGCTTCCCTTCTTTGTGTGTTTTGGGGAAGATACTGGGCATGAGGTGGGAGGTAAATATAATGAAATTATTTCTATCCTACCATTACTTGATAATTCAACAACCAAATTTTTATGTTCTGTCGGCTAATTAAGTCACTTAATGGAATCAGTACTTTGTTATTATTTTCTATCAGGGAAGGATGACAGTTTTCTGAAATAGAGCAGCTCCTAGCTTCTGAGAATTACAAAGTTAAGATTTAAATTTTTAATTATTTCCTAATTCTTTAATTTTTTTGTTCATAATAGAGCAATTTTGATTCTTCTTTGCATTCAGATTTTACTTAATCTGTTAGATTTCACTGCTTGCATTTGCAGCTCCTTTTCCTGCATTTGAGGACTAGAGGCATAATTTTTACATTTGGTCATCATGTGCTTATTTAATAAAAGTGCCTCAAAAAGTTATGAGAATTCTAAGAAGCAGAGTCTGGGATTGTTCTTATGTTGGCTTCTAATTTTTATGCAAATGTTGCAGGTAGCCAGAAGTCTGTGTTATTTATTATTCCACAGTTTCTCCAAGAAAAATAACACATATTTTGTTGGGTAGTGTTTGCAGGCAGTGTTTATTGTGTGACTGTCTCCCAGGCTCCAACTGTGAAGATGTATTTATGTTTTCTGTGAGAATGAAGCTACAGCTGGCTGTGCATTATCTGCTCTACCTTTTCCATCCCTCTTCTAAGTGTAGTCACTGACGCAAAATTTTAATTTTGAACTGAGCAGAAAGTTGATCCTTGCTGCTGCCTTCTGCCTACTGCAGCATATTCTACACGGTGTATCTTGATGAGTCTAAACAGTAGTTCAAGTATCTCAAGTGCAAAAATGGGTGGAGAGAAGGATTAAAATATCCTAACCCTTCTCTTTTGTGCCTCCCCTGAAGCAAAGTGCAAAGCTGCCCACTTTATATTGCCAGCTCCAGCTTTATCCTCCATCTCTGAATTTCACTGCAGCCCCAGGGGAAGCTGCACCTCTGTGGCTCTCCCACAGCTGCTGGACTTTGATGAGGACATGCCTTCGCTCTTTCCACTGGCCTCCCTTGGCAACCAGCCCTTTGAAGATGACCTCTTGCTGTTTGCCTGTTGTCTCTCTTGTGTTGGATTATAGATGAGAGGTTGGCGTGAGGGGAAGGGGGATGGAATGGAGTGTTGTGCATTTTAAGCCTCATTTCTTTCTGCATTCTCACCTTTTTTTTTTTTTTTCTTTCCTCTGTGGCTTTTACCTCTCTATATAGATAAAATGTTGTCACGCATATGGAAAATGGTTTCTGGCAGAAATACAGAGTTCCTGCTTGGCATGTGTATGTAGGACAAAGGAAGTTTGATTAGTATTGTGGTGTAAGGACTTCGCATTCTTCTGTAACAATCTACTCACATTAGTTCCCTTCCCCCATGCCTCTTTTTAAGTACAATATTGTTCTTAGTTATAGTGCAGCCTTTCTCTATGTGCATGTTCTCTGTTCCTCTTCCCTCCCTCTTGCCCCAGTGAATGCTTCCTCTTGGAGACAGGACAATATAATCACCTTGTTAGTGAAGGCTGTGGTGTGAGATGGAAAGGGATGCACTAGAGCTGTGTGGCTGGGTCACGTTTTGCATGGACACTGACTACTTTTGGATTTCCAAACAATGAGACTTTGCTAAACGCTGAGAATATCCTTCATGAGAGTGTTACAGGGACAGTAGCTGGTAGGGTAAGAAGTGTGGTGTTAGAGGGGATCAAACAAAGCATAGGAATGCACATCCAATTTTCACTACGGTGAGAGGTGAACAGGTAAGGTTATTTAGGACAGAGCATTGCAAGTAACAGTGTTTACACACTTCTACAAATTTTACCATGTCCTTGCTCAAATTTTCTCAGTGATGAAATTACTCTAATCTTCGTCAAAGTGTGGCACGTAGAACAAAATGGTAGTTGAAATTGCTGTTGAATATTGATGAATAAAGGCAGGAGTAATACATGTTTGAGGGTATTTTATAGCAGACATGAAGAAAATAATCTGGATGTACCTGTGTATGCAGCTGGAATGCCTCAGTGCAGCATGCCACCCAAAATTAGAAGAATAGGATGTGGGGGGTATCTGTGATCCCCAGATGTAACTAGTTTCTCCTTATCTGTAATACTGCTGTTTAATTGGATCTTCTAGTAATGTCTTCTCTTTTCAACCCAAAGGATGCCTCAGAAATAATTTGTGTTATTTTTAATTGCTCTTTCTCTCCTTCCCTACCCTTCTCTGTTGGTCTAGCAAAGTTCCGCACAAATCTGAATGCAAGCAAACCAGCTCTGCTTGTTAGCAGCTTATTGCAAAATACACAGAATAACATCTTCTCTTGTCAGAGGTCTCTGCAGAAGCAAGTCAGCTCTTACTACATCAAGGACTGCCTGGAAAGCCAGGATCTAGACCAGTTCAGGTGTCAGAAAAATGAACTGTGTTGAGTTTGGACATCTCAAATCAGTGTACACATGCAAAGAACAGTCACTGCTGGTCTGGGGTCTTGAAGTACTGTGAAATTTTGGGTCAGCATCAGATCTGCCAATCTGGCTTTTAAACTTCCTTGCTAAAATACAACCTGCAGATGAATAGTTCCGAGACTTTTCAGAGCTGTGTGCTTTTGCAAAATAAAATGCTACCTTCTCTGGTACGCGCACGTGTGTGTTGTCTTTTGAGTCCCTCCTAACAGCCTTGGAATTTTTATCACAGCCAGATTTTCTAAGTGTGCATTGTGTGTGCTTTTGGCAAGGGAATGCAAATGGAAACTTCTCTTGGCAAGGGAATGCAAATGGAAATATCTTTTAGGGTTCCTTATATGAACGGCTTCAATCAGCTGGGTTTGGTAGTTTGTTTGAGGTTTAGTGTTGTTTTGTTTGGTTTTGTTGTTTTTGTTGTTGCTTGTTTGGGTTTTGTTGTTGTTGAATAGTTGTATCCATTCTTTTTGGGCCCCAAACACTCCCTAAGGTTGAACAAATAGATCCCATTCTGTTGTACAGTCTTTGCCAGGTTGTCTTCATACTTCCTTCTCCATTTTCTGCTAGAAAACTTAGTTGCAAAGTATTGGTAACTCCGTATCAGGCCTTTAACTTAAGCCAAGGAGATTACATGGCAGTGACCTGATACATTCAGTTATAAGTCCCTGCTTGAGTGCTATGGGACAAATGCAGTTTTTCATGAGATGTAAGATAATCCTGCTTTTCCGAGCCAGTTAGGATTATGTCTAAAGTTTTGGTAACTAGTGCGTTTTGGGGGTCCATCTTGTTTCTTATGGACCCAGAACTCCTTTGTTTTATCATGTAGCAAGTGGCCTTCTTCTGCTACAGTAATTTATGAGGGTATCATTTTACTCCAGATTTTCTCTCTAGTTTCCCCCATTCTTAGTGACATTATGCCTGCACCTTTTGCCAGCATCTTTCCACCAATTTAAAGAGGGGGGAAAAGCCCCACAATTGTAAACATGGCTTTGTTCTCCTTTGCTCTGTCAGCACTATGGTAGGAGAACGTGGTGCAATCGAAACACTTAAATTCCTGAGAGAAGACACCTTCCTTCAAACTGGCTGCAGTACGTACATCTTTTCACAGGAGTTTTGCTTTCTGAGAAGCTTTAAAGGAAGGAGACGCCAGTTTTCTGTTTGAACAGACCAGGAGCTTCCTTTGCAAAGTGTTTGGAATAATTAGTGTCCAGCGCAATCTGTTGCAATAGATTGCTCAGCTGCACAGCTTGGGCAGTACAGTCACTGCTTGTGCAGCAAATCTGGTGCAAATGTGCTGAGTTTAGATCTGTATGTGTCTGTTAACTGTGCACATGCTGTGGGTATCTGCAGTGTCCCTGAGGTGTGGGACAGTCCTAGCAGGAGGATGCCTGGGAACATGCTGCTGCTGCCAGGTGTGTCTTTCAGCTGGCACTTCCCCTCCTCTCCTGAGGGGTTTGAAGCTGGACCGTGGCACAGGTGAATTGAGTTTGCTGATGAACTAGATCAGTGCTAAGACCTGGTTCCCTAGTTAACAAAACCTCCTCTGGCTGCTCTTCAAAACTTAACTTCTCCTTTCCACAGGATCTGGTGGGCTTTGTGTGGTACTGGCCAGTCTGCATTGTAGAGTTTGCCTGGCCTCTTCTGCATGGAGGATGTGTTCAACTGAGTACCTCTGGTTTTACATTTAATTGCAGCAGAGACTGGGTTTCTCATCATCCCTTTTGGCATACTTCCTGGAGTAAGTGGACTGTGAGAGGACTTCAGGAATGCCTGATGCTCTTGCTGTAGAGAAAGTTTAGTGGAAGCCACTTGTGGGTTCAATGCTAACCACTGGACTGGACGGCATGGTCACAACTGATAGCCAAGAAAAGCTCACTGCTGAAATGCTCAGGTCCTATAATGTTACATTTTGTGGCAGTTTGGTTTCTTGCAGGATGTACTTCCTTAAAACAGAAAAAATATGCCTGAAAGGGAAAAGAAACCATATTTTAATGGCGTTTTTTACTTATGCTGGGGAATAAATGTTCTTCTCTGCATGGCAAAGCTGCAGAGTGATGGGGAAATGCTTCTGGCTTTCACCTTTTCTAAAAAAGGCTGCTATGTTCCAGCTGCAGCCAGCATAAAAACCTTCATGTTTTATCATGGGGCTGCGGAAACAATAGGAATGCCTAACTTTTTTTAAAAAAAAACCCTGTTCTTTAATTCTTAAAAAATTCCTCCCCCCATTTGTACAGTTTTGGGTTGCTCATCTGTAATGGCACGCTGTACTGATACTTTTTCAAACAGCATGACACAGTGCAGTTAAGGCCTGAGTCCTTTCTTTATGGTGGGGTCTTAGTAATGCTGCGTTGGAATATTGCAGTCAAGAACCTTAAATCACTTTTTGGTAACAGGTTGCTGTGCCAATAAAGAAGAGTAAATGGAGATGGAAAAGTTAAGTTCTTCATTCTGCTGTATTTGTAGGTAGTAGGCACAAATATTCTTGTGGTGATGCAGTTGTATGAGCAGCTGCTTTATGTTAAAGATCAAAATCACGGTGGTGGTGACAATTAGTGGTAAATCTCGATCAGCTGAGATGGCTTGTCTGTCTTGGAGAATGAGTACAAAGTAATTTTTTTAATTCTTAAGAAGTAGTTTCTCTTTTCATAGGTAAGGAGGTAAAATTTCAGAGGAAATGCAGGTGATTAGTGTTGTTAACACTTAACTTGACTGGTTTTCGGCCTTCTTGGTCTCATATTGGTTATTTTAATAATCATTTAAGCTTTTTGTGTACCTGCTCACTGGCGGAGCATGGGAAACTGAAAAGTCTTTGATACAGAGTAAGCACTTCTTAGCAACAACTAAAACATCAGTGCGTTACCAACATTATTCTCACACTAAATATAAAACACAGCATGGTACCAGCTACTGAGAAGAAAATTAAAACAGGACACTAATCCGTATCTTGGCAGTTTGTCAGCACGGATGTTGAAGGAGAGCTCATGTGCTTCACTGAAGTCAAGGTAGATGACATACACAGCTCTCCTGTCATCCATGGAGCAAGTTGCTTCATCAGAAAAAATAATTGAGATGGGTCAAGCATGATTTAGACTTGGTAAATCCAAATTGGCATTTTCAGCTGCCATCTTGTTTTTTTATGCACCTGGAAATTGGTGTCATAAGGATCTGTTCCATAATTTTCTCAGGTACTGAGGAGAGGCTGACTGCACTGGGGTTTCCCAGGTCTGCCTTCTTGGATTTTGCAGACAAGTGTGGCACTCTTTTCCTGGCATCAGGGGCCTTCCTCCAATCTCCATGACCTGTGAAAAATAATGGAGCCTGACATTGCAATTACAGCAGCCAGCTCCAATAAGACACCTGGAGGCATCCTCTCAGATTGCTGTTAATACACTTATTAGTCTTGACACCTGTTGCCAGTTTGAGCTCCTAAGGCTTTCCTAACTCTCTGCATCTCCAAGGAGTATTTCTGTATTTGTCTTTGTGAGTGTGCCCCTTTTTCCCTGTCTCTATTCCGACGACTTCTGGTGAGTCTAGCACCAAAATACTGAATTGTCTCTGAATCAGACATTCTGCATCCTCTAGTACTTTTTGGTGAACGAAGTTATTTGTTAAAAATCTGTTTGGTGACTTACTGCATTTTGAAAAAAGCACATACTCTCAGTCCACTTCTTGTGTTTAGTAAGGCTGGTTTGACAGGGGAGATACTTCCTACTGAAGTCCCAGCAGAAGTGTACTGATGTTTTTTCTGCTCCCTGTAAAACACTTACTTTGTTTGGTTGCCTTATTTCACTTGAGCCTTCATACACTTCAGACTTTGGATGCTTCCTGTAGAAGAAGCTTCCCTGGGAAATGGGATTGGAGGAAGGAAACAAGACCTGGAGCTTGGAAGTGGTGGGAGGACACCGAGGGGCTGGATAACTAAAAGTATCTGAACTATCAGGCTCTGCTTCCGTACACCTGGAGTGAGCCAGGAAAGGAACTCTCTTCCTTTCAGTTACAGAGGCTACACCTGGTTTAGGAGAAAGCTTTCCCTGATGATAGAGTTTCCATTCAGGTTGACTCGTTTTTTATGTTTTCTTTTGAGCACTGCAAAACCTCATAAATTTTATTTCAAAAGCCTGTCTGGTGAAGGAATGTGAATTCATGTGGACAGAGATGAAACCATGCCAAGTGCATTCCAGGTGGGAAAGCTATATGGAGTGTCTGTTGTTTCAGGCTGTACAGCAATAAAGCGTTCAAGTCTTCACAAAAAGACTGAATAGTTCTGCTCCTTTTTTAGAGGCTTGCGCACTGTAGTGTTTTGAATTTGCTTTTTACTGTCGCTGTTTGAAACTACTGATAATTTTCCGCCTCACAGAAAATAATTAGTTATATTGTTGCCATTGTAGTTTGTCCATCATCTCTTTTGTTTGGTGTGTTTAAAGTGAAACATGTCTGTGATCCAGAAACACCCTGGGCCTGATAGATACTTTCATTCAGGCTTACTTTTTGTGTCCTGTGATTCTGTGATTAATTCACTTGTATTGTGACAAGAAACCATGAGAAGATGACAGACACTTGCACTGGATGAGTCCTGTCATAAGCACCATCACCCCCAGTGGATGGTGTTTCACTGCATCTGGGCAGCTCATCAGCAGAAGTAAATTGAATTCTTAAATTCACATGCTCGTGTTGCACTTTTAGTTGATATCCCTGGTTTGGAAAATTACGGAATATTTTATCTGTCACGATCTACAGAGATCACTACAATGTAAGCTTGTGGTATCCAAGTAGAATCTACCAACTACTTGTGGCTTGGAGTGGTGGAGTGCTTTTCTGGACAGAAAGTTTTCTGTCAGTGAAGCCCATGTCTTACTGGCCTTGGTGCTGATTCTGGGGTTTTTTTGTGTGTCTTTAATACATGTTTTTTAGAATTGTGTTACTGGGTTGACACTTCTGATGCGCACTTTGAACATAATAGTTTTTTATTTGAGAATGCAGACAAAATCCTGCCATGCCTGCCTCCTTATCCTCTCTTTTGTGGTCTTTTATGGGACGTGGGTAGGTCCCCAGAGCCCTTCTATGTTACTTTGTGGTCTTAGGTGGTCTAGAATTTGCATTAACTTTCCCACTACAAAAGTATATTTCACTCTTGTCTGCTCCTGTCATGGATCTGTGAGCCTTTTTTGAATCTCTTAGTGCTTGATACCTGCTGCTTGATACATACACCTCAGCTGATAGTAGCCAGTATTGTCACCTGTCTTTTGTCCAAGGCAGCTGTAAACACATGGCACTCTTTGAATCCTTCTTAATGCACGCAGCTTTTCAGTCTTCCTTCTTGGCTGATTTGGTAAAGTCAGATGAGAGGATTTTCTTCCAAGATTTTCCTCTAGTTTTTGGACAACATACATGTCTGCTGGAAGGGAGAATGCCCTGGATATGCTGTCTGTTCTTACCTTACTTCTTCTGACTGGAAGGTAGAAGCTCTGCAAAGCTGCACTACAGGAGTGACCACCTTTTATGATCTTGGAAGCTGCGTATCAATTTTTTCATACAGTAGGACACAGAGTCCTGCAGTTCTGTCTTGGAGAACCATAGAGACAGGGAATGTGGTTAGTGGTTTGTCAGAAAGAGATGAGTGCCTGTTTAGGTGTCTCACTGTTCCTTTGGGGTTTAAGATAGAGTCAAAATGATACGGTAATTTCAGCCTTGGCAGCTTCTGCTGGTTTATGGTCTGCTGAAGGCAGGAAAAAAATGATATGGAAGCTTCCATTTAAGCAAAACTCTGCTCCTGGTGTGTGATATGAACCTGGAATGAGACTTACAGGACCCATAGTCTGGTTGGTACCTTATTGTGTCCCTGATTGCTCCATTCACAGAATCACATAATCACAGCATGGTTTGGGTTGGAAGAGACCGTAAAGATCACCCAGTTCCCCCCCCTGCACTGAGCAGGGACACTTTCCACTGTCCCAGGTTGCTCCAAGCCCTGTCCATGCTGGCCTGGAACACTTAAAGGGCTGGGGCAGCCACAGCTTCTCTGGGCAACCTGTGCCAGGGCCTCACCACCCTCACAGGGAAGAATTCCTGATCTAATCCCCTCCCTCGTCCTTCTGGTCACGCTTCTTTTGATGCAGCCCAGGATGTGACAGGCTTTCTGGGCTGGGAGCTCCTGTTGCTGGGTCATGTCCAGTTTTTAATCTGCCAGTACCCCCGAATCTTCCTCCACAGAGCTGCTCTAAATCTGATTGTCACTCGGGCTTTGTAAAAGGAAGAGAAGAAGCTCTTTCAGCTTTAGGTTTATACTGATTTCCAGGGACGTAACTGCAGAATGTGCTTGGTGACTCTGATCCAGAGGGTCATTCACACTTGGAAGCTGTTATGGAATAACAGTATTCTGGAGGAAAGTGGCAGTGGAAAGAATTTTCTGTTCCTTTTGGCCTTCTTCCTTCTTTAGTCCTTTTTCTCTGGACTGAAGTGGGTAGAGCTGTTATTGATTGTATGGTTGGGAAAAAAGACCAAAGCTTTTCTATACACGAGACAGTGTGTAGAAAGATCCTGAGCTGTTCATATGGCATTTTGTAAAACTATAATGCCTTATCCTGGCAGACATAAAAAAAGGGCAAAAGGGTGAAAGTTGTCTTTTAATCACCAGGACATTTTAGGTGATAGGGTTACAGAGCAAAGTATTCTTCATCTCTTGGTTTAGTGTTTGTCTGCCCTGTAACACTAACCCACATAAAAATGGTGCGGCTCTTTATAAAGTTATTTTAGACCCTCAGCAATGTATACAGATTTTGTAACCTTGGATGAAAGCACCTGAGTCGTGGTTTCAGTTTTACCCTTTCAGGCATGTGCAAAGTGCCCCAGCATATTTCAAGGATTTTGAACTAGAAACTTCTTAGATATGGGTTATGGTTTCAAAGCTCAATTGATACACCCTATGTCAAGGGAATTACATCAAAGGAATGGTTCTCTGTTTCTTTAGATACTTAATATCGATTAAAGCTTTGTGTTTGCTTAAAGGATCCCATGGACTCTTTGTGGGGTTAATCATGTCTGTATATGTGCCCTGGTAGTTTTGGAGAGAGCACTTTGCCTGACTCCATCCTCTGTTTTTATGTCTGTGCTGAAGAGTTTATCCATCAGATACTGAGTTTATGGAGTGGTTCATCTTCCAGTGGTGGTACCTGCCCCAAGCTTTTAGCACTTAAGTTAAATTGCTCATCTCCATGTGAGACTGTAGACAGCTCAGCAGTGTGTGATAGTAACTCATTCAGGGGAAAAAAAAAAAGGAGAAAGGCTGAATTAAGAGTTGGGCAGATGATTACCTAGTACAGGTGGCTTATTTTTCTTCTTAGAATGGATTGGTGATGAATCTTGAAAAGTGAGTGGCAGGAAAATCCCTGTATTGTGTCAGTTCACCGTCATGTTTCCCATATTTTACAGTAATCACTCAAGTTATTTGGAAAGTTAGGGCCCCACAATATAATATAAATAGCACTTCATGTATTGTATCACTTGCAAAATGGAAGTCAGGGTACAAGACATGGGAGAAAAGGACAAAACGACAAGCTGGTGATGCAGAAGTGATGGTAGGATTAGGGGCCATTACATGGTGCTGCTTTGCATGGATTAGTGAGGGATGTATATGTAAATTATTGAGCAGCGTAATCTCCTCCTATTATAATCAGCTGCCAGAAAGCAAAGTTGTTACAGTGTTGATATCAGTTTGTGGTTTTCTTCAGCTAGTTTGATAAAGTTGAGATTTAAGGAAAGGCACAAAACTGGATGAAGTACAGACTTGTTTTTCAAAGACCTCTGCATATATGTTGAAGCCTGGGAAACAGGCAAGAGTCTGTGAAAAAGAGAACAAGGAGAAGACAGTATACAGTGTAAGAAATTAGATATATGACACTCTAGTTTATACACGAAGATATTATCCTAATGAAGGACAGCAAATTTGGAAAAGACAAAGAAGGTTAAAAAAATCGATGTGTAGGAAGCTCCTTGCCATAATAAAATCAGAGTAACTACTCTAATTAGAGTAACTACACTAAGTGTTGGAAGGAGGAGGAACTGATTAAATATCTGAAATTAAAGGCCTGTTGTTGCCTAGTGTAAGAAACACAAAATGTCTAAAAGGAGACTGAAGTCTCTCACTTCATGATAGCCTTCTCCCCTGCATCGTTTGGGTTCAGAAAACAACAGAGAATGCTTCACAATGGCTAGGAATTTTCTTGTACCTTACTTTGGCTTAAGTGATAGGCTTGTTTCAAAGGATGACAGTCTGTTAATTCTGTGCAATTATTAAAAAAAAGGTGATAATGGCTCTGAAACACGGGGTCTGGATCTTAATGATGTGTAAAGCTTTTATGAGTGACTCTGCCAAACAGTTTGTATTATTTCTGTCGGTTTGCAAGGAAGGGTGGTTTGCAGTACCAAGGTGGGGGGCTTTGTAGTTAAGTATTTTATATCTGAGCAAAGGACTTAAAATCACATTTAATTGTTAGCCTTAAATGATTTTTCATAACCAAGATGACAGTCAGCTTACATAAAATTGCAAAGATTTTGTACTCATAGCATGCTTCAGAAACATACTGAATTCTTCATATATGGAGCCTTACATTTCAGTTTTTCTGGTGTACCTTAATAAATAAAAGTGTATTTGTTTTTAGGTTAAGGTATTCAAAAACAGTATATATGTATGTTTTTGAATTCTAATAATTGGTTAAAGGTTTCTTTCTGATTCTGTTTCAGATGCATCCACTTGGACTGTGTAATAGCAATGATGAGGAAGACCTGTATGAATACGGCTGGGTAGGAGTGGTGAAACTGGAACAGCCAGAGTTGGAGCCTAAGCCATGCCTCACTGTCTTAGGAAAGGTAAGGGGATAGTTTGGGGCTGTATGTAACTGTTTCTTGGAAGGATTAGTTCCTTTCTGAGTAAAATGAGCAAGAAATAAACCAAGGGAAAACTCCTTTACTCCACAAAATATTCCTTTTTTGCCTGTTTGCGCACTAGGTACTCCAGGGAAAGATGCTGTCATAACTCAGTTGATAGAGGTGGTGACGGGGAGCTGAGTATTCCCTTTTTTGAGCTCTGCAGGAACCTAACAAAGATGAAAGCAGAAATGGCTGTTTAGCAGAAGCAGTATTGGAACAGAAAGGGTGAACTACAACTGTGATTCTTACTTGGTCAAAGCAGTCAAAACAAAAGCATCTTACTGGTTTTCCTTAGGTACAATTTTCTGAGGAGACATACATTAATTTCCTCTTTTTGGGGAGAGAGAGGCTTTCAACCCTAGAAAGATTTCTTTGCTTTCATCGCAGGATAGATACCTCTAATAACAAGTGAATCTTACTGTACTGGTCAAAGAAATAAAGATTTTCATCTTCCTGGAATCTCGTCATGGAATCGGGCCTCTGGAATGTAAATTAATTGCAAAACTTTTCCCTTTGTTTTATGGGGTGAAGTCACTAAGATGCCATTACTGCTGCCAGATATGTTAAAAAAGAAAGCAGAAAGGTGGCCTTTTTTGTTCACACCTTAGAATTTTTGAGTATTGAGGTTATTATATGTTGACATTTGAAGTCTAGAGGAGTTGAGAGTGTGTGAAAGGGCATAGGCCACAAGTTCTACCAGTAACTGAGTAGTTGAAAACTACTACGTAACAGGGGTTCATCCTAAAATCCAGCTGCCTAAATTTGGTAGGATTGTGTTGGTGACTTCAGGTTAGCAGCGTATCAGGCGGAAAATAAAATCATAGGTTGACTTTTTTTTAGGTAAAACTTGGCTCTGTAAATTTATAAACGAAACTTCTAAAAACTTCACCTTTCTGAGGAAATGGGAAACCATCTGCTTGTCTAAAAGTTGCTGTAGGTTTAACTTGTGGTACCTGGTGAAAAACATCTCCTTAAGAAGTGATTTCCCTTTCTGTTGAATTTCAGCATAATACAACTTTTTTTTTTTTTCAGCTGGGAACACTGTTTGTGTTGTACAGAAATTCTAGCTGTTGCTTCTTTGTTCTCAGAAAGATAAAATCAGAGGATGGGGTCTTGTAAGGATGGGAATTAGAGAAGATTCAGTCCTGAAAGATGCATTCTAACCCATAAGTAAACTCCAGGAGTAAGTTAAGCCTTGAGGCAAACCATTTCAGGAAGGAGTCTGTTCAGTCCTATCTGTCAGGCTCTTGAAAATTATGTGAGGGAATAGATGTGCAAAGTGAATAAAGTTGAACCATAGGTACACCACACAGAAAAATGTTAATGAGATATACCTGACCCACTGCTGGGTGCCCAAATCCCACCGTGTCCTCTGTACTCCCAGCGTCCCCAAAGCCACACCAATCTCCAGAGTAAGTTCAGCTCAGTATCTGCTGAAGTTAGCTTCCTAAAGCTCGGCCTGCTGAACAGCAGACTCTGGCTTTGCTTCAGGAGCTCTGTAGCATCTACTTTGATGCATAATGATGGTGATGTGACATAGGGTGTGTCCAGAGAGTTTGGAAGTAGAGTTCCATGTGTGTTTATGTGTAGCAATTTTAACAGGTGAAAAAAGACTAGCCAGGCTTCTAGTCAGTACTGCACTGCATTTCACTGTTCTGTATTTTCTCTATTTATTCTTCTCTTCCTGAAATATTTCTTCCCTATTTCATGTTCTCTGCTGTAGTTTCTCCTCTCCATCTTTTGTTTGCAACCCTTCTGCTCCGTTCTCACTGTGCTCAAGTTATGTCCTGATTTAGAAGGACTTCTCAGAATTCTTGAAATACTGTTGAGTGCAGATAGCAGCAGGAGCATCAGCCCTGAGCTTCTCTCAGGTCTGTCAGTTAAGTCAGCCCGGTTATCTTACCAGTGAGAACGAGTTGCATTGTGATTGTCTGGGTCTCTGAAAAGTTCAGTTTCCATGCAATTTGGTACAAATTGCTGTGTGAGGATTCAGTGTGGCCTGTAAACTATTTTGTCTGGGTGAGTATCAAACCTGCTGCACGTGTATATGCATCTTCTTCTGGTTATTTTTAGGATTTGGCAACTGACTTAAAAGAAAATGTAAAAGGGAAAGGAACGAAAGAGGGAGAGGAAAGGAGAAGAGGGAGGGAGAGAGAGAGAGAGAAAAAATAGAAGGAAAAGGAAAAAAAAAGGAAAGGAGTAGGGAAAGGAAAAGAAAGGAAAGGAAAATTGGGGAGGACTGCTCTTGGACAGGAAAGGAAATGGAACTTTTTCCATTTAGAAAAAGAGGAAGAAATCAGGGAATGCAAACCTACTGTTTGTTCCTCATTAAGTTTGATTTAACCTGCCCCCAAGGTGGGACATCATAGAGGTGATATTGTTGAAAGTTTGGAATATGGTGAAGCAGAATGTAGACTAGTTAAAAGCTGTTTGTAGAGGTAAATTGCATGACACGTGAATCTGGTAAAAAGTTGTATGGTTTTATTCTTATTGTTGGTTTTGGTTGTTGAGGTCTTTTTTGGTTTAGAGGTGGTCTTTTTGTTTGTTTGTTTGTTTGGATTTTTTTGGGTTTTGTTTTTAGTAAAACTCTGGTCTGTGTTTTTAGAAATTCTGCTCTACTTGTTTATCCATGGGTAGCTATACAGGATTTAATGTGTCCATTTTTGTATTGGTTTTGTAACTTTCATACTGATTTGTAATTCATACTGATTTTGTTATTGCTCATCCTTCTTAGTCATTGCTTGTCCTCCTTTATATGATGTAATGGAAATGAAAGTGTTTAAAAAAAATGTCTGCTGTTAAGAGTGCCCGTGAAAACTGGGCCTTGGTTTGAGGCAAGGAGTGTGTGTGGCAGCTGTGTTTTACCATTACCTTTGATCACAGTGCAGCCCTGTTTGAGGCCATGCTGCATGCAGGCAAAGCAAAGGCCTGGGTTTTACTGATCTTATGAGCTCCTGAATAGGGCTAGAAGGGGAATGACAGAGGAAGAAGAAAGCTTTTGGAAATGAAAAGGAAACCCCGTGAACCCGACCAGCATTATTGGCTGGATTTGCCTACCAGGGAGCCGCTCAGTTTCTGCCAGGCTAATTTTGCTTCAGCTTCTCTCCCCCACACCCCCCGACCCCACCTCCCCCTCTCTCCCTTCTTTCAGACTTTTTTTGTTTTTGAGGCATGGCTGTAGTAACTTGGTTCTCAGGCTGGGAACCCACTGAGCTGTTGCCATGGTCACTGGGAAGCTCTTCATGCCATGTGCTTCAAAGGGAACCTTTCCCCTCCTGGAATTCCTGCCTGCTCTCTGCACGCAGCACAATGAGACTCCTTCACTGCTCCAGCAGTGTGACTGTGCTTGAGGAAGGGAAAAGCAGGGTTGCCTACAATACTGATTGCCTGCCTGCACCCTGGCAGGGCTGGGGAGTGGAAACTAGGTGTTCTTCAAGGTCCCTTCCGACCCAGACCGCTCTGGGATTCTGTGATCTGTGTGCTGTGGTGGGAGCATACCTGCACGTGTCCTGTACATCCCAATATGCAGACCCCCGTTCTTCCCCCACCCCAGTAATTTTTAAAGCAAATCACATCTGAAGATTTGTTTAAAAGTAGCACTGCTTCCCTTTTTGCAGGATTGAAAGTCCGCAAGAAAGGATTTTGTTCTTCTTTCTCTTCCAGGGACTGCTCTTCTATATTAATAGGACATATGTATTTGAGGATGTGCATCTGAGTATAACCTAACAAAGAGAGGATGTCCCTGCTACTACAGCTTCCTGTTTTTCTTCAGATGAAAGAAATCTGTAATATGAGGAAATTCCTAGCAGTTCTTCTAATATCCATTCACTTCTTTTCTGTCTGTTAAGAGCTTATTTACAAAAATTTACACAAATACTAACCAGAAGACTCTCTTGTTTTGCCATGTCATCATTATTATGATACTAGTTAGGCTGGGGCCAAAATCATCATGACTTGAAAGTGCACTAAACAGTTGAACTGTGATTCCTAACCTTTTATCTAACAATTCAGGTTAAAAATTCTTACAAGGTAGTCACACAAGAATTTATGGGGCTGTGCTGGTAGTTTAGTTCCTGAATAAAGAGAGATCTGTTCTAAGGCTTGAGGAACAAGAAGGCCTGTGAGGAGTCCATTTTAATCTTTTTCTTTCAGAGTTACTAATAAAAAAGGCAAATTAAACAGAATCAACTTGCACCTTTATATTAATAGCCTAAATTAAGCAATCAGTTGTATGTTCAAATTGGAATTGCTGACAGTACAAGTATATATTTTGTTTCTTTATAACATTTATAGTTTTATATACAGTTTGGATAATTTCCTGTAGAAATGGATTCAGTTCAGTTGTAGAATTGCATATTGAATTTAGGCAAACGTTCTTCCATGCTAAACTTGTTCAGAAATTAGGACTGAACTGTGGCATAGATTAAGATCTAAAATGAATGAGGGACATGTCTAAAACCATTGGTCAATGTTTGCAAAACTTTGCTTGTTCAGATACTTTCAACGGGTAGTGACAGCTGCAGTAAGGCACCCTGTGATGGGTCTTGTGCTGCATGCAGAAGGAAATATTGGCACTTCAGGAAAACTTCTTATATCCATTTAAGTAGTTGACATTCCACTTGTGGTATCTATTCCACAATTTGGGGACCCTTTTCTACCTTCTGTTTGTTAGCCTATGTTTCCTCTTTGCAAACAGCGTCCAAAAAGCATTTGTTATTCTTTTTGAGGCAGTAGTCTCGAAAATTAACGGCAAAATTTGGTCAGTCTGGATGAAAAGTAATAGTATGAGTGGTTTTTAAGCTGGTTGGTTGGTTTGTTTCACTGCCTGAAGTTTTGTGTCGACAGTGTAGTGTCCAGTGGAGGTAGGAACAAGTAAGAGGAGGTAGGGTCTACTTTTTGTGATGGCAGTGCTGGCATAAATGTATGTCAGACTGCAGACTGAGAAAGGTTTTTCAGCAGTATAAACTTAATACTGGTTGTTTTAAACTCCCAGACATTCCGTGTTAAGAAGGAAGTTGTTATGAAGTAGAAGAAAGCTTCTTGAAGACAACTAGACTCCTTTGGCTGTGGACCAGTTCATAGATCTCTATTGCAATGTCAGACATGTCAGAACTGTGATAAAAACAAAAACTGTGGTTTTTATCGACCCCATTGTTTTGTAATGAAAAATGAGTATGAGTTTTAATGGGGAAAAATAGCATCCTGGCTAGTGTTAAAGATTCAGACCTTCTGAATCAGTCATGTTCCTTAAGAGTCTTCATGAACTTTGCATTAAAATTTTTTATTTCCAAGGTTTGTTGTCTTAGCACTACCTAAAATTAGGGTTTACTGTGAAAAAACGTAGTATATATAATTGTAATCCCTGCCATGTGTGTGTTTGTCTTTACTGTATTTGTTCTAAAGAATATATTGAGAAAGAGAAAATGATAATTTTCCTGAAGCACCAAAGAACATCTTAAGTGCTGTAATATCATAATGATTGTTTCTTGTTATTCCCCGCTTCATCATCATTTATAATATCCAGGACACCTAAAATGTTAACATCCATTTTAAACAACTGTAAAACATCTTTAAAAATTATATCTGAAGTGATACTGTTACTTGTGCAAATACTTTCGATGTCATTTATGTTTTGACATTAATTTTTCTTACTTCCCCAGTGCTAGCACTGTGATCAGATCCCTGCACCATATAGACACAATGATTCCTAGAGTTCTAACAAAATTGTGTAGATGAGATCAGAAGAGGGGATAATACATGTTTTTTCAGGAAGAAGATGGCTTTTCATAATGTCAGACAGAAAAAGACAAGGAACAAGCGTGTATTTTTGAAGGAAAGAAAACCCACATAGAACAAAGTGCTTTTGCCAAAAGCTCATTTCTGCTTCCCATCTCCTTGCCTCTTCATCCCCCACAGACCGTACTCTAACAAGCCTATTTTAACAGACGAAGAAGGGGATTTGAATGGGAAAGAAAAAAAGGAAGAAAGGCTGCATCCCAGAGTGTTAGAACATGTGGGCACTGCATGAAACAGCGGTGTCATCATTATAACTGAAGTCTTGAGTTTATAAGTACCTTTCTCATGTATTCCCTTTTTAAATCCTCTCATTCCATCACTGCTTTCCACTGTAATTCCTGCAGTCCCTTTGAGGAGAGCAGGGAGAGCTTGAGCACGGGAAAGAGAACTGACAAGCAAGCCAGTTGAAATGTGGGGAGAGGAAAGGTTTGTGTGTGGATCATGTGGTGAGAGGTGCAGAAGGAAAGAAAAGAGCTGGATCAAAGCCAAAGAGGGGAGAGCTCAAAGGAACGGACAAACAAGGGCTGAATCGGGTTTTGCGGTTCAGAAGAAGTAGCTCTGTCAGGTTTTCATTCATGGGCAGTGGTGAGCTCTTTCCATTGGTAAGGAGTGCCAGCAATCCGCTACTGTATTATTGTGCTAACTTTCCTTCCATGTTCCCTGCACAGTTACGAAAAGTATCAGCTATTCAGGAACAAAGGCTCTCTCTTAGGTTTCTCCCTCTGGGCACTCCTTAGATTTGCCATTGTTGGATCAATTGCTTTAAATAAATGTCCACTTTTAGAGTTGAGTCCTTAGCAGTCCCCACCACCATCTTCACTCCTTTCTAACCAACTGTGGAACACAGCTGCTTCTCCCTTAAGCTGAAGAAGCAGCTGTTGTTGCACTACATGTGTTACTGGAGTTCAGCTCAGTCAGATCTCCCAGTGAAATTAATGGAAGTCAAGGCTGAGTAAAGACTAAGGAACAATTATTTAAGGCATGCCCCACATAATAATAATAATAACAACAACAATAATAATAATACGACTACTACTACTACTAAGTAAATGCTTCATGTCTCTTAAGTTTTTGGACCCACATTATTCTATATGCCTTGTAAGCCTTTTGAACATTGAGAGTTGTTTTTGTTTCACATGCAGAATCTACCTATTCCTCTAATAGGAGGAATGTGTAGAGTGGCAAAAGTGTTGGAAAAAGTGTAGAAATGGAGTTTGAAACAGAAAAGTGAGAGAGCAAGTGCTGCTGTGTTGGAGTATAGAAATGAGCACAAAAGAAGGCTGGCAAGCAGAATCAGATAAATGGACCAGAAAGTGAAGAAAATAAGGAGCAGATATGGAGGCAGGGAATGGAATTATTTAGGACTTCACAGATGAGTGACATGCCTAATTTTGGTGCACTAGGAGACAGAAGGCTTTGAAAGAAATTGGAGAACTTCGGAATGTAACCAGAGCTGCATCAGAGGGACTCCAATATTCAGAATAAAAGTTGGGCAGATACAATCGGCAGTGGTAAAAATCTGGATCCTAAGAAATTGCAGACATAAAGTGGGAATGTTTTACAATGATTTTTACAGGACTGAAAGGAAGGAAAGAAAAAAAATATTACACAAATTGTGCTTCATATCCTACTGCTTTGAGATAATTTGCCAGAACATGTTTTTCTGCTCTAAACATTTATCTTTTTGATGACCAGGTGATATCCAGAGGTGCGGTTTTGGATAACATGATGATTTAACATTTGTACTGAGTTCAAGGAAATGACTCCAAATGAGTCAAGTGATCATACTGTGAACTCGAAATGAGTAGGAAGTGCTTTTTAGTCAGTGTAGGAAGTACTGACCAAGCTATTTGCAATTCTGGCAGGTTAGTTTTTGAACATTAGAGCTGGACATATTTGTGATATGAGTTAGGTAATACAGATTAATTATGTATTATTAGTATTTGCATTGCTGTGGCCTTAGAATTGTTCAGTAGGGATATGAAACTCTGACAGAAACTATTAAAAATACCAAGTATTCTAGTGCATTAATGTCTCAGTTCTTGGCCCATTGGTGTTTTGTTCAATTGGTGAGCCAAGAGAATATATCACAGACATGTAATTTTTCAAAATGCTCAAATAACTTGGTCCCTTTGGGATAGGAAGAAAGATGGGCCTTAGCCCTGAGGATCCAAATAGTGAGCTTTTAAATGGGTGTGGGGGGCAGGAGGCATTTGCAAAGAGCACAGAATCCACGGACTTCAGGTCCGTGAACAGCGTTGAAACTCCCAGAGGGTCGCTTCAGCTGAGTGTAAGGGACTAATGAGCCAGTCTTACTGTTTATGGGCTGTGGTTAACCTCTTGCAAGTTAGGATTTCCTGTCGCCAGCAATGAGCTGTGACCGCCAGCACCACAGTGTTAATGATGAGGTAGGGGCTGATGAATGGCTGGACTCCAGACAGCAGCCTTCACTGGCAAGGAATCAAGTGGCTAGAGGGAGAAAAACATTGAAGTCTACAAGGGAAATAATGCAATCTCCAGAACCTATAATTCCCATGTTTAAAAAAAGAAAGGGATAAAGAAACTGGCGACAAATTCAAAACAAGTGAAGCTTTTATCTCTGCATTCTGAATAGAAGATTGTTCTTCAGCAAAACTGGCTGTAAAAGCCAGGCCAGTTAAAACAATATGCAGGCTGCTTGCCTCCAAGTAACCAGAAATTGTTGGCTCGGAGTAGCCTGTTCTGAGGAGCCAACCTGCTGGGAGACGTTATCCAAGCAACGGCTTGAATGTAATTCCTCCCGCTGTGGAATGGCTCTTTGGCAAATGAAGACCCTAATTAGAGATGGAAGGGTTTCTATTTTGTTTTTCTTTAATCCTTGCCCCGAGGCCTCTGCAATACAGCCATGTCTCTGCTTGCGTGGAGAGAAGTTTCCAGTTTCCCTTTGTAACAAAAATCCTCCACCTTTTTCATTTTTGTTTTCCCCTTCTTTTTATCTTTTTCCTTTTTTAATTTTTTTTTTTTCTACAGAGTCAACAAACTAACAACAAGGGCCCACCGCAGCTTGGGACCTTGAAACTAAACTAATCCAAAACCAAGGATAACTGTTTGGAAAAAGGGCTATATCATCCTGTGTTAGCCAGCCATGAACATGGAAAGTTGCTAGCTCAACTGGAATACTGGCCCACCATGCAGATTTTTACTATTGACCTTATTACCCAAGCCGATTCTAGTAGTAGAGAGGGAGGATCTCACAGAATCAGCAGTATCCTACTGGATTCCAAGGGAATCTTACATGCTTTTTTGTTCATTCAGGAAGGTTGAAGTCCCTTACTAGGGGTTACATGCCTTTCTGTAGTCTTGGATGCAGATGCTCATCCCTGACAAAGAGGACAGAACCTCCAGGGCAGTGTACTGCAGCACTTTGATATGTGTAGAAGTGAAAATACCTTCGCTTCTTCTCAGCAAACCTTGGTATATATCTTGTCTGTCTGCACATACTGGTACGGATTGCATGCAGACACTTAATAACCCTGCAAGGAGCACTGCATTTTCTGTCACTACTGAGACATGGATTTATTATTTCATCACCTCAGATGATTGTGTTATCTCTAAAATGTCCTTGTTCACAGTAGATGCCAACCTCTTGGTGAAGGTCAGCTACCTGAGGGTGAGGCTAAGCGAGACAGGTGATGCCAAGCATTTCCTATTAAACTGACTGAGGTTAGCTGGCGTTCTTATTTACAATTTTTGAAGGTTTTGCCATTTCTCATTCTAAATAAAAGAGAATTCTTACAATTCTTTGTTTTCCCTGTTGATGTAGATAAATACCAGTTTGTAATTTGAAAGTTAGTATTCTATTAGAGCACATGCCTATAGGAGGAGCTTCAGTACATTCTTTTTACACAGCTTGGGTTCTGTAGGGATGGCTTTTTATACTGGTCTGCATTAATAGTTAAGTGGTCTGCATTAATAGTTTCTTTAATTTACAACTCCTCCAGTGCTTCTTATATCTGTGTTTTATTCTCTCAGCACCACAACATGCTTGCATGTATGTTTACACAATTATCTTAGGTCTGGTTTGTTGTTTCTATTCAGCTACTTTCAGTACACCCTCAATGCAAAGGTTAAGAATTCCCTGGGTGGGCTGTAGTGGTATTTTCTAGCATATGATACACTACATGTTTAGGACATAATTTCAAAAATATACTCATCTCGTGACCATTAAATTTCAAAGGTAACTGTATATAGAAGTTCTGGGAAAAGCTGGAAGGGTTATAAGATGTAGCTGCATTTTTGCTTAACCATCAAATGTTGTGAATGCAGCCACCCAGTTCTTGCTGAGTGTGCTAGGTTCTCTGTGAATATGTAATCTAGTTCAAGACCCCAGTCCCTTCCTTTGATCTCTTCCAGTGCTCACCCTTCCCTCTGTGACTGTGCCTTGTCATAGCAACAAGACTGCTGGCCTGCAGAATGGTCTGTGATAGCAGAGGTCAGGGGTTTGAGAGTGCAGTCCCATGACTCTGAAATGTATCTTAAGAGATGTGCAACCAGCAGGCTTTGCGGTGTTCAGCATTAAATAAGTGTCTTTTTCTTACTGTTTTTACTTGGTCTAGACTCAGAATTGGTAACAGTGTCTCTCCCTAACCCCAGAAAAGAGAGACTTCAGTTTTCTTGTTCTTCGTTTTAACCATCTGAGAGCCTCTCAATACTCAGTGGTGTGAATCACATTGGTGTGTATATATTGTTGATGTGATTGTGTATTGCATGAGGGGATAGTTTTCTTAAAACTACGAGTACGTGGCTTTTTAAGGTTTGGGTTTTTGTTTTTTTTTACAGAAAGCCATGTTGTTTTTAAATTGTGATTATGCTTCTAAATTTAAAATTTCTGCTTCACACTTTCTATGCTTCTTAATTGGTAAGCAACTATTGTAATGCTATATAATGCAGAATCTATAGTGCATGTGTATAAAACATATCCCAAAGGGCCAGAGAAGTTGAGTATTTCAGTCAGGAAGGGGGGTTTCATGCTGGTGTGATGCATGGGATTTGACTGCCTTGTTTTGATATTCTGCCTTTGTTTTCAGACAGAAATCCGAAAGTTCCTTTTTCATTATCTCGGAAAAGGTTTGAAATGCCATCCTGTTTATGCTTGGCTTAATTGAGTTTCTGGAATTACCAGGGAATTGTACATTAACAGGTCTGAAGCATCAGTTGGTTAATTTGTAACTTCTGCTGTTTGCAAAGTGGACGGCTGTCCTTTTCTCCTTCCTCCTCTGCCCTGCAGAATTGGCCTGTGGCCTGGCTTACTAGCTCATGTTGGTTGAAGGGACAAGGTATATTTTGTGATTGATTGAGCCTGATAGCAGTGTGGGGAGAGAAAAGAGAGAGGGGGTGCCTGTATTGGTCAGATGTTGTCTGTATTTTGTGTAGGTCTGAGAGAAAGAGGGGTTTTTGCACTTTCACAGTTGTAAAGAAAAGGTGTATTTGACACAACGCTGTGGGTTTTATGTAAGGCTCTTAACGATGAGCAGGTTTGGATTTTATTTCCTAGTTCATGTGATGCCTTTTCTGCCATGCTGAAAATCTAATGCTGCCATCCATAGGATGGGGGTGCAGTTCATACCCACTGCTTGCTTTAATAGGGTTGTTTAAAGTATTCCTCTCTCCTGAAGAAGTTTAGGGCTTTGAGAGCATCAGGGTCGGAATACTATTCAGCTGACTGGAATGGCAAACTGGCAACATCTCCTTGTCCCAACCTGCAGATTCATCATGCATTTATGTAAGAATCGGTGGTCTCTTTCTCATCATTAGAACTTCCTGGGTTTGTCCATACTTAACTGAGGATATCTCAAAACTGCAGAAAGTTAAACCTTGATAAGGTAGGCTCCTAATGCTTATTTCAGCATCAAAGTTGTCCTCTGCTAATATTAAAAAAAAAAATCAAATGAAGACAAGTCTGCAGAAGTGTCATACTTTACCCACACAACTACAGCAAACCTGTACTAGAAAAGCCAATATTCTAGAACCTGGTACTTGCATATTCTGTGTCATACCTCAGTAATATTGTCTGCATCTTTGTGGTCTCACTTGATCTTGATATGGAGAAAACAGGTGCAAATCAATTGATTTGTGACCACTAAAAAATACTGAACAGACTTAGTTGCTTTTTAGTCTGCTCAAGAGAAGACTAAGACCACTGAATTGCTATATTCATCATTTATTTTGATGAAATATTGCAGATGGAAATTCCTTCAGCTGTATTCCCTAGCAGTCAAGATTGCTGAAATCCTTGAACTGCTTTTCCAGAGCAATAAAGCAAGATACTGCACCTCTTCATTGAAAATCTTGTTCCTTGGAGCCACGGAGTATACAAGTTGCATGTCACTGAGTGTTGCTTATATGTTACCAGTTCGCTATGTGAGAGGCTGGCTTCTCTTATTTCAAAGGACCAGAAGACAGCTGATGATAGAATCAGCTATGACAAATGTTCCACCTAACACCGCTTGCATAATCCCACTCTTTTGTCAGATTAATGACCACTGACTCCACAATGTAGAGGTACCTGACATAGACTACTGGATCTGATGGGCTGGGAATATCCAGAAAATATGCCTCAAGTTCAGTAATTATTAGTTCATAGAAAAACTGACGGGGGGGAAAAAACACTCAAAAACTGACAGAGGAAATTCAGGCTGGCTCAGTTCTCAGCTAAGTAAGGACGTACAAACCAATTTTATTGACTACTCTGTTCAACAGTCCCTGCACTGGTTTAGAGTAATACCATATTTTCTGCCCCAAAACCCAAGATGTACTGAAAAAAGGAATGGCAGGAGGAAAAAGCCATTGTTATACCTTTTGGAGCTGTGCTGTTTCCCTTAGTTCTGGCTGAAAGTGTTGTCATAGGACTGTGTACTGTGTATGACATCCTTACTCTTGTGCTTCCTGTCTTGATCATTTTGCAGGACCAGCTAATAATGCTGACACCTGATGGAATAGTTTGCTAAAAGGAGTTTACTGGCATCTATACTGGTTATTCCTTAAACCAATGCCCAACCTCCTCTTCCCCATCTTTATGATTTTCTTAACCCAGGGAATAAATCAACTCGCTCATGTAGCACATACCATAATTATAATTAATATTTGTTAACTAGAGTGTACTAAGCTCCAAGAAGATAATACCTAGAGTTGGGTGAACAATTCAACAAATCCAGGAAGACAGGTAGTTTTTAATGTAAAAATATGTGTGAGAACATAATTTTAGAACAGCAGTATATATCTTCCACGGTACTTTTAAAGCATCTTTTCCTGCCTTTAGTCTGAGAGTACTATCTGGGATGTTAACTTAAAAAAAGTTTATTTGTAAGTAGTAACCTGGCTCTACCAATAGCCATTTTCAAGAAAAGGTACTCTCTTAATAGATGGGTAATGCATTACTATGTTGATGTAAATGGCAGAGCTTACAGTGCTTAATGAACTTTGATCTCCCCACCTATGGTTCAAGCCTCGGTCTTTCTCTCATCTGTAATTTATTCACTCTCTGTAATCCATTAGATTAAAGTGTCATGTCCTCAGGTGCAAATACTACTGAGTATTATCAGGAAATTCTAACTCTGGCAAAGAAGTAAATGTAATGAATAAAGGCTAATGTTGTTGGTATGATTTTTCTCTTAAAGGGGAACCTTGTTAAGCAGCTTTTCTTATGATGGTTTCTCCACTGTTTCATGCTAACTGAAATACTGGAATGAGATCATGCTAGAAAGCAGAGGAGGAGATGCTTGCCATGTTCATGTGTGCAAGCATGCAAGGTACTTCAAGATGTTAGGAAGCAGCTGAACTTCTTACTGTTTTGATTGTTGCTGTCCTACCTTGAATGAATGAGAGAACAGTGCACCTGTTTAATAATTATCTGGTCCCTTGGGATGAAAGTTTGCCTCATCAAGGAAGTCGTTACTTCCTTATTGTATTTGCCTGGCCCAGAGGAAGGGTGTGCAGAGCTCTTAAAGTCTTCTTGGCGTTCTTCGAGGTAGTAACTTAAAATTCCTCAGGCCTGGAGATGGGGAGAGATATTTTTCTTGCATTTCTGTCATGTGCATTTCCTCTTATCTTACCCGGATTAAAAGGCCTAGTAAATTCTGACAGATCTTAATCCGAGACAGTGTTTAATGTACATTTTATTGGTAATTTCCATTGCTTTGTAGTAGCATAAGCTATAGACTTGGAACGCAGAGATGGACTGGGAGGTTGTTGTCACAATGAACAAAGTGATCGCTTGGATTACGAGAAGTGCAATTACCTTTTTTGTTTGTTTGTTTTCTATTACTCTTTACAAAAGAGGAAGAAAACTGATACATAGTGCTAGTCATTTGTTTTAAGCCACAGAAGACAATCACAGAAAGAAATAGGCCTGGCAAATGCATGGGAATTGAATTGTGGAAATGTCCGTTTGTTTGCCACAAGTATTATAAATGTAAAGGTAAAGCATGTACGGTATTAGCTTCTCTTAGCCCCTTATACAACTTGTGTTTATTTTTTGATGTAGGTTTGGTCACTTTGCTTAGAAAAATGATTTGAGGGAGTCTTTAAATGCTGGCTAGCCCAGAAAGAAAAAAATCACGTGCCTATTACAGACTGGCATTACTTTAAGTGGGACTTAACATTGCTGTGTTATTTTGAGCTGTCCTGATTACCGAGTAGTAGACAGGGTATTTTCAAAGACGTTTTGACTTTAATTATCCTGCGGTATTTCTGGGGATGCGGAAGGAGGGCGGCAGTGGCCGGCAGGTGTTTCAAGCTGCCCCGGAGCCCCAGTCACAGGTGCGCTCCGGCCCCGCCGGCTGCCACCTCGGACTGAGGGGATGGAGGGGAATCCTCAGCCCAGCCAACAAAAGCGCTCCTGCTCCAAGCTCCCGCCGGCTCGCACTTGCAGTGCTCCCTCCGCAGTGCCCGGTTTTAAGGCCGCGCTGGAGGCGGGGGGAGGCGGAGGCAGGGGGCGGCTGCGCTCCGGGCTCTGGCCAGAAGAACCTGGCCGGTCGGACGGGCCGCCGCCAAGCCGCGGAGCCTCGAGCCCGCTGGAGGGGGCTAGCGCCCACGCCTCCCCGTGCGGGCCGTGGCTCCCGGGCTGTGCCCTGGAGTGCTCGGGGCGGCGGGAGCGCCTCGGCACCCGAGTACCGACACGGCTCTTTAGGACCCGACGCCTTGCGCAGGAAGGGCCAGGCTCCCCAGTGCCTCGGGAGGTTTCGCAGGAGCGAATGCACCGCCTTTCCCTGGGGATCGGGATTTAAACCCCTGCAAGGAATAAAACTTCCGCGTTTCCCCGTTCTCCCCGCCGCCACCGGCCCCTTCCTCGCCCCCTCCATGGCCGGGGATAGGCGGCACTTCCGGCGCGGGGCGGGGCGGAGCGGGTGCCCGCGGGGGCGCTGTGGCCGCAGGGGGGCGCTGTGCGCGGCCGCCGGTGCCTCAGAGCCGCGGGCGGGACGAGCGGGAGCTGCCGGGGGAAGGCGGCCGGAGCCTCGCCGGGCTCGGGCTGCGAGCTGCGCTTGGCCACAGTGAAACGAGCGCCGCAACTGGCAGCGCGGCCAGACGGGTCACCCCCGTTTGCTGTTACCCGCTGCAGCACGAGTTTTTGACTCGGTGCTTTTCATCTCTTAACACCTGGCGGTGGAGACTTGCTGCTCGTTCAGTGTGTTCAAGCGATTAAGGAGTTTTTATCAGCACTGATCTGCAAAATCTCTTTAAAAAATCTCTCCAGAGATCAAGGGGCCTTTCTTGTTGACTGATCATCCTGAAAAAACAATCTAAATAGCCTGAACAGTTCCATAAGCAGTGCGTGTCTGTAAGGGGTGCATTCTAGGGAAACCTGGATGAGCCTTCACCTCAGGGCTACTGCAGCGGAGAAATGGGTGGTAGATTCCTTTTAACTCTTCATCCCCAGCAGTTCTTAGTCATTAACCAGGTGCGTCGACTTCAAAGGGGACAAATACCTGGTGGGCTGAGAAAAAGCTCCCATTTGGGAGTTGGTTTCCCTCATGTGCGGTCTGATGGGCTTTGTTGATTTAAAATAAAAACAAAATATGAGAATAGAGCAAAGCAAGTGACCTGTATGTATTCAAACCAACTTCTCTTTATTGGCCAACATTCTTCCTGGAAAATGATGAGTAATATTTCATAATTCATTACTTTTATTGGTTTCTCTTATATTTCAGTGTAAGTTCAGGTTCTGCTAGTCTCTGTGGAGGGCCAGTGCCTTCTTGTTTAGTACTGTGATGGTGATAGCTGTCATTGCGTGGAGAAATAGTTTCTTGCATTCTGTGTCCATAAAGGCAATAGGATTTTGAAAAGTTACTGGGAATGCCTGCTTTGTGGAAGTCATTGAACAACATTTAAACAGTACATACAGAGGCACAGTGGCAGAAACAAGTTGAAAAACCCTGTGTTAGCCTCAGTGGTTAAAATACTGTTTTCACTATCCCGGAGGATTTTAGTATCTTCTAATATCCTCTCTGTGCCGTTGGTGGTGCCAGGTTTGCACTGTATCTGATGAAAACCTGTGCACTTACATAGGTCTGATCTTATCAGCATGAGAAGCGTATGCAACAGTTCTGACCTCTGATGGTCAGAAAAAGCAGTATTCTCTGAGGCACGTTTTGCAAAGAGTGTGATGTCCTAGTTTGTGAGAATGACACTGAAAAAGTATAAAGAACCTGGTCCACCTTAATTTTCTACACTAGTGAGCTTATCTCCACCCTAAGTCATAGGGAAGATTGGTTTTTAATGGCACTTCCAAGTAACATGGAGGGAAAAGAATATGATTTTTAAAAAAATTCTTGTATTTAAAGTCTTTAGAAGGTCTAAATCTCATTTGAATTCCTTTAAAAGGTTGTTGAAAGAGGAGTTTGAGAAGGAAGGAGCAGAGACACCATAGAAGCTTTAGTGAAGTTTAACTGCGTTCCATACTGGTTCAGGAGCTCCTGTGTTTGTAATTATTCTGTCATTTGTTTTAGCTACACAGAAACACAAAATGTTAAGTTTTCTCTCTGGAGATGAGGAGAGGGAGTAATTATTGAGTTAAGAAGTTATCTTTTGGGGTGGGACTGAGGATGCTGTCTTTCTTATTGCAGGCAAAACGAGCAGTACAGCGAGGAGCCACAGCGGTCATCTTTGATGTTTCTGAAAACCCAGATGCCATTGATCAGGTACGAAGCAATGCCAGGCAGGAAGCAACGTAGGTGTCGGGAACCTGGTAGAAAGGGAAAACTTTGGGGAGTTAGATTTTTCTTCTAGCTTTTGCTAGAATCCAGGCCTGGGATTAAGGTTTTGAAAGAGGATGGAGGCAAATTTTTTTGTGGCCCATTATCTAATCAAGGAGGTTTTCTTTGCCCAGCTCTGTGTACAAAACACAGGATGTTTGGCCCTATCCAGCCTGTGATCAATAGTGTTGTTGAACAGCTGCTATTTTTGAGATTGCGAAATGACTTTTAAACCTGATTCTAAACAAGTTTCTTTTAAAAACTTATAACCATTTCTTTCTCATTTACAGCTGATGATTTCTGCCTGTGTATTTTGTGGACAAGCAGGGTTTTTCTTCTTTTTCCGAGTCTTGTTATAACTTCCATCTTTTTATTTGAAGTGGGTGAGGTAATAGCCCTATGAAAGGCTTCAACATACTTCAGCCAATTCTGCGTTATTTCAGTGAAGAAACATAAGCACAAAAATAGTCTGCATTTGGTAGTTCCATTTCGTCTTGAAACAAAACTGCTGTTTCTGTTACAGCAGGAACAAGTGGAGCTGAAGATTTTTAAGTGCAGCCTGTATTTCTTGGGGGAAAAGAGAGATCATCAATGTTTACATTAAAAAAGCTGGCTTTAATTCTGAAATGAGCATCTGTTGGACAAAGGAATGCAGAAGACCCTGTGCAATGGATGATTTGAGTACTGTGGTCTGCATGTGCATCAAAGTTGCAGCCTTGATCTTGAAAACATTCACAGGGATATTTTTTCCCCTTTTCTACATAGGAAAAATATCTTCACAAAGATGTGATCTGCCTTTTTCCATTTTTTAACTCTTGTGTTACAGCTTCTGGTTACTTTCAGCCACCCTACTCTGGGCTTGAGAAGCTGAGTTACTGTCTCTTGCTCTTTTCCCTCTAACAATGACAGCTTTCCTTGCTTGATTATAAATAATAAACTGGATGCATCTGTCCCCAGGAGCTGGGAAATGAGTCTAGTGGATGTTTGAATGTTTTGGGTGTACCAGTAATATGGAAGAAGGTGGCTTAGAGCAGTAGCTGACAAAGTAGCCTCTGTTAGATGAAAGAGCAGTAGCCTGTGGAAGCACTGGCAAACAGGAGAGGAATGACTGGATGTAGCTTTCATACTCTAAAAGTAACAGTTACTGGATTGGCTCTGTTCTCAGGCTGCTCTGGACACTTGTTTTTAATGGATTTTGATTCTCATCTAAAGTCTTCAGAACCCTTGACATCAGGGGTGCTAAGTAATTTATCTTTAAAATAGGTACCATTTTGGCACTCAAAATGGAATTGTGGAAAACAGCGACAGGTAACAGTGGAGGAAGAACTGGCACAAGTTAATCTGGAGTATCTTTGCTTCAAATGGAAGTATCCTAAGACACTGAGGGGAGCTGTTTAGGAAGTTTTCTCAGGTATGCTTGTTACCAAGCACTAGAACAAATAAGGGAGATTGCTTTGAAAGGGAGGAGTGGAATATTATGAAGGGCAATCCTTCCTGCCAGTCAGTGAACAGAAACTGGAGGCAGGCCTGACCAGAAGAATTGTCCTCAGATAATTTGGTAGATGCCAAATGAAAGGACTTTGCCTACAGATTTTGTGGGGTTTATTCCCATTGATCTGAGTATCTTCTGCTGTAAATTAAGAATGGAACTTCTAGTTTTAGAGACACTCTCTGAAGTCTGTCTTGTTTCTTTGTTTTACTTTTGCATATTTGAAGAGGAGTAACAGCACCCAGAGCATCACGTTTGGCAAGAGTCCAACAATGTGCAAAAGTGACCGAGGAATTAGGTGGATTCTTTCTTAGACAAGAATTCATGAGAGAGTGTATGTGTCTGGGAGTGGAAGGACAGTGATTGGATTTGGCACTAGGCCAGCAAGGCTTGTAGACACATAGGATCCCTGGATACTTCAGCTAGTTTTTAGCTCATCACAAGACACCTGCCTTAAAAGTAGTTTGATCAGTGCTCTCAGAAAATCCATCGAATACTAGGAAGGATCAGTTTTGGAAATTCTCAATGAAATCTGTTATCATCTGGTCAGCATAAGTAGAGTCATCATCCTTTAATCAGGATGACAGACCAATCAGCTGGGAATTTCTACGTGGTTTAGCCAGAAGTAACAGGTAGCTATCAACAATGCAGAAATTTTAATCTCAGCCATAAGATACTCTTGTTCTATTTGCTCACATTCCTGTCATCTCATTCCTTTCCCCTGTACCATTTCCATCTGCTTGTCAGTGCGTTGCTCGTTTTGTATCAACCAGCCTCTATACTAGTATTTTTCTTGTAAGTCAGAATAAGCTATATGAATTCCTTGTGTTGGTGACATTTTGCAACAGAACAGTTCTCCTGTCTAGTTATTACCCTCTCTGGTATATAATTTAGCAGATCATTGGTCTGGATTTGTTGGCCGGAGAAGTTGCACATTCTCCACACTTGAAGGTTTTCAACATCTGACCGGATAAAGCCCTGAGCAGCCTGGTTTGATGTCATAGTTGACCCTGCCTTGACCAGGAGGTTGGGCTCATGACATGCCTTCCCACACACATTATTTTCTGATTCTTTCTATGATTTGGCCTTCCTTACAAAACGTAGCTGGACCTGAAAGGAAGTTTCAGGGTGAATTATGTGGTCTACTCATATGCTTTAGTCTTTGAGGCCCCCCATCCTGCAGTCAAGAGATCTAGTGGTTGCTGGAACTCAAGTAATTTTGAGTGAGTTTGTCGAGTTAAACAGCAGAAATTACTAACTTAACTTGGCTAGGTACAGAGAGCTTGAAATACCTGGTGGGCTGATGTGGGATTGTTCAGAAAGCTGAAGAAATTTCTGTGTGAATAGTGTAACTACAAAGTTGAAATTGAAAGATTGATAAAATGTAGCAAGGACAAGGTTTCTGGAATGTGCAGATTTTTATTCTTCTTCATTGTGAGGTTTGACATTACAGTATTAATCAGTATTAATATATGCATTGGTACATAATGCAGCTAAGTTAAAGCTGCAATTCAGAAATAGCATTTGCTTATCCTTAATCTTAGTTTTGGTCCATAAAAAAAAAAAAAAGGACAGTGTAAGTCAAAAGTTTAATTCAGGTTTAATTCTGTGGAATACTTAACTAAAGGTCTGTTAGAGAACAGAAGAGAACAAGAGGAGAACAATCTTGAAGAAGATTGTTCTTGAAGAAGAATCTCTAGAAGAGAACAATTGGTGCTTGAAATCAATTCCGTGTTCATATTCCTTTACCATTCTCTGCATTGTCCAGAAGAAAGGCGGTTTTCCTGAAACGTGCCTTTTGAGCAGACTATCTTCTTTTTGTTCTAGCTGAACCAGGGCTCAGAGGACCCTCTGAAGAGACCGGTGGTGTATGTGAAAGGTGCTGATGCTGTCAAGCTAATGAACATAGTTAACAAGCAGAAAGTGGCACGAGCCAGGATTCAGCATCGCCCCCCACGGGTGAGACTTTCAGATCCTTTCTCTGGATATCCCAGTGCTGTTGTTACTGCAGGCAGGGCTTGCTCACTACACTGAGGGTGAAGATGTTTTGATGCCCCTTATGTGCATTAATACATGTGAAATTGTGCTGACCTAAATAAACTGAGTAACTGCACTGTGGACAAGCAGCTGCACCTAGTGTAAGTGTAGAATCCGCAATGTGGCATCTGCTGTCTTTCAGAAGGATACTTTTGAGTATAGAAATGGCTAAAAAATTCACAGAGAAGTTCAAGTTTTCCTTTTTCTTGATTAAGTAACTTAGTTATTGCACACTCCTACTGGTTCAGTTTTGTAAGGTGGCCTGCCCTGTGTTAACTAATAATTCTGTGTAGAATTTTAAACATGGATGAATTATGAGATTATCTGATTAATTATGAGATTATCTGGTATTTGTAATTGTAATATAACATACTTTTCCTAGACTTTTTTTCCCCCTAACACTCTCTAACATATAGTTTACAGAAGAAGAACAAAACTAGAGGTCATCCATGTCCCAGTTACCACATTGGTTTGTTTTGGGGTTTTTTTTTGATCATGGAATCCTTCTGTTAAGAAATGTATTTGAGAAGTGGGCCATTTTAAAAAAAATTCAAATGTTGCTTTTCAGTCACATGCATAAGCAACCTGGTAAGCTATAAAAATTGGTGTTGGTGTGATTCAGTTAAAAAGCCTGGATTTTGCAGTTCAGAGACTGTAAATCTGACATGTCATGCTGGCATTCTGTGTATTCCGTTCACTTGCAGTGGCACATGAAACCCAGGTTTTGTCTCGTAGAATCCCAGTTAATGAACACAACAGTCTGTACTTTGACTTCTGCCATTCTGACTGTGTACATTTGGCAATGGCCCCTGAGAAATTAAAAGAGAAAAAAACAACAGATTTGAGTGTGATCTAAAAGAAGGAAAAGTAATATTTTTGTTTTAATTTTTAAGCAACCCACCGAGTACTTTGATATGGGAATTTTCCTGGCCTTCTTTGTGGTTGTGTCTCTTGTTTGCCTCATTCTTCTTGTCAAGATCAAACTGAAACAGCGACGTAGTCAGGTAAGAGCAGTAATGGGATATTCACCGAATGCTGAAAGTTAGCTTCTCTTACTTTGTCCTGAAACGTGCTTTCAGCTTTTGGAAATGCAGGATGCTGACTTCTAATAGCCATCTTGGTGGCTCTGGGCTTTTGTCCATGCATGTAGGCCTTTGGAAGAATTTGGAAATGTCTTTAAAGGATATTTACACTGACCCATGATGTTCATTCAGTTAAATCCTGAAATGAAAACAGTACAGAAGCAGTCCACTTAGCCATTGGGAAGAAAGAACATTTCTGGTTGCTCACAGGTTATCAGTAGCACTGGTATACTTCTGAATAAGTCCAGAATCTTGTTACTGTATTGTGGAGAGAATATCAGGATTGAAAACAAATCTCAGATCTTTCCAATAGGATAACATCTATTGAAATGGGAGAAGTTTTCAAAGTAAAACGTTTGGTTAGGAGAAATTCCAGGTGACATATACTTTGAGTTTGTCCTGGAGGAAATGATACAGCTAATTTTTAACATTTCATTTTAATCCCTTTCTCAAGTATTGCTCCAGGTAATATGGTGGTAAGAGCATATTGGGGCATTACAATCAATCCTGACATTTAAATAAAAGTTTCTGGCCAAGTTTTGTATGTTGGCTTGAATAGTTGCTGCCTATCAAGTGAGCAGTTGCAGTGCATCCCATTTTGTCAGCACCTTCACCCGGTTCTAATTCAGAGTAGTTTGTCATTCTCACTTCTACATATGGCATACATTCTTTTCATGAGGCTTCTGATCTGAATTCTAATTAGCCTTCTCTGTTTAATTTAAGAAATTATACATCATTTGGGCCTGACATGATCTGTAAGATATGTTATGGTGGTGTTTCTCTGCTACTACACTCTAATCTCTTACACAGCAGCATTGGCTTTTTTTTTTTCCTTTTTTCTTTTTTTTTTTTTCCCTTTCTTCTCATGTAGAATTCCATGAACAGGCTTGCAGTGCAAGCACTGGAGAAAATGGAGACCAGGAAGTTTAAGTCCAAAAGTAAGGGACACCGAGAAAGTAACTGTGGAGCACTGGATACACTCAGTAGCAGCTCCACCTCTGACTGTGCCATCTGCTTGGAGAAGTACATTGATGGGGAGGTAAAGGATGAAAGGTTTCTTCATCATGGGCTGGGAATGTAGGTGGTTTTAGCACTGTGGTACATGGCTGGCTGTTGGGTACATTGTGTACTGAGGTGGTTCTACTTGTCAGTCTGATCACACTGAGCAGCCAGCTTGGCCTCAGCTGCATCCTGCAGCTCCAAATTACCCATGCTGCAAAGTGAGAGGTGAGGGATCCCATTTGCAAGTCGCTACCTCCAATGTTCTTGCATTTCTGAAGAACAGGTCACAAAGAAGTCAGGGTTGCCTCAGCAGTTGGTTCTCTGGGTATTTTTGACAGGTTGTGCACTAAGGTGATTCTCTGTTGGAGGTAGGAGATACCCTTAAGTCTTTCGCTTTTAAAGATTTGATGGCACCCTGTCTTAAAAATGTTGAGTACACAGCACTGCTGGGAAACCAGAGGAGAGAAGGAAGAGATGTCAAAACTTTCAGGAACAATTTTTTGACTCCTCAGTTACCATTGCTGTATTGATACCAGGGCTTGCTGTCCATGACAGTTCTACCCAGAGGAAGCAATGAAAGGGTGAAGTAGAAAATGGGCTCCTTAAAATAAATAAAATAGAGGCAGTCAATATTCACAGCTATAAACACCCATTAGAAAGATCATGTGAGGACATTTTATTTTGAAATGATTAATAAAAGAGTTGTAACTTTGAAGGCAATAGAAAATACCAGATGCATAATTGAGTGCTTCAAGGTGCAAATAGAAAGTTAGTGAAGTTAGCTGATGGGAAATTATTGAGAGTAGCAAGGATGAAGGTAGACAGGGACTTCAAAAGGGCTGTAGAAAACTGACTGGAGAGGAAATTCAGGCATGAGCTTGAGCATGAAGTGATAGACATAGGGAAGAGCTCCACATATATCAGGGATGGGTTGGCAGCTGAGCATTGCTATTCAGGAAGAAGATCTTTATGCTTTAGATAGCTTTGCGAGAGCAAATTGGTGCTTTGTGGCAGTTAAAAAGGCAAATCAGATACTAGAAATGAGATGGGAAAGTCTAGAGAACTGAACAGAAAATATAATTACACCACAGTGTAGGTTTAGTCATGTTCTCCCTTTGAGTACTGTGTACTTCTGACCTCACTTCACAAAAGATATGGAATGGAAATGAAGGTGCTTCAGAAAAGGGTAGTCATAAAATGATCAAATATTTTTGATGGTTTCTGTTAAAAAAAAATTAAAAAGATTGAGCGGGCAAGGACTCTTTAGACCTAGATTTCTTGGGGACAGAGGGCATACAAAGTCATGTGGTGTTTCTCCACCAGGAGGTAGCAGCCCTGTGGAACTTCGTGCCAAAGCATGTTAGAAATTGAAAACCTAAGCTCATGGGGGACACAAGCAGTACTTGGAAGAATGACTCATTGCAGGTTTCTGAACTGGTAGATATCCATCAGGCTCAGGAAATCCCGTAGCTGAAGGATGAAAATCCTGAGCAAGGGAAAAACTATCATATGCACTGTGTGGTTTTGCTTTTCCCTGAGTGTTTTCCATTGCAAATAATTGTAGGAAACGTACATCATTACTCTTGATTTTTTTTTTTTTTTAAAGTTCATTTAATATATTAAGGAAAACTTTAGTGATGGCCTTCTTCAAGGTGTTGGGTCACAGGGACATACAGCAAAAAGTGTCCTAAAGAAATGTCCTGTATCTGCATGGAGTTCTAAGGTGCCTGCAGACTTATTTTAGACACAGCTGATGACTAGCTGTTCTGCTCTTGGCTGTCTTGATGCCATTTTTTTCCTTCCTAGCACTTCTAGGCTAGGAGTTGCTCCATTTAGTAGCTAGGTTGAAAAAACTAGGAACAAGCAGTGAAAAATTCACTTGTTGGGAAGAAGTATTTTTCATGGTCCTTCATCTGTTCCTGTAGGAACTGCGTGTCATTCCTTGCACTCACCGATTCCACAAGAAATGTGTGGATCCTTGGCTGCTGCAGCATCACACCTGCCCTCACTGTCGCCATAACATCATAGGTAAGTGCTGCAGTGTGGGTGCTCTGTTGTGTTGTTCATTTCAGACAGTTTACAAGATGAAATAAAAAGTGTGCCTTTTTGTGAATCTCCATGGAGCTCTCAGTCCTTATTGTAACACAGCCCTAGAAATACAGTTAACCCTAAAGTCTTTGAGAACAGCTGAGTCCCACTGGCATAACCTTGGGGTGGGGATGATGCCCAGCTGAGGGCAGTGTTGTGCAGCCCTGAGTGCACGGACACATGGACAAGAGGGATGTTTTTTCTTGGGATTTACAAAGAAGACGATGTATGGGCTTTTATTTTTCCATGGTGTTGTAACTTGGAACGTGGTTTCCCTTACTTGCCCTCTTCCTGCTTTCATTTCCTCTGTCTTAATAAAGTTTTCTGGCACTGCGCATTTATGTAAAAATGTGTAAAGTGAAAATTTGAGCAATGACTTCCAGCCTCTCTCAGCCTCTGCAAGATGTAAGCAGATTTTGTATATATGAGAACAGTATCTGAAATAAATTCACTTCTTTTGCTTTTTAAGCAAATACATTTGAGTGTTTCAAGGTCTTCCAGACAGATGCTTTTGACTGTTGTTTTGTTCTTATTTCCTTCTGTGTAAAAATTGGTGCATAATGTAATGACATGGAAAACAAAATATCCTTCTTTCTTGCATAAAGTATATTCCCTTTTATTCCCTGCTAGTTCTACTTCTCCATTCTTATTTCTCTCATTCAGAACAGAAGAAAGGAAATGCAGCTCCAATCTGTCTGGAATCCATCAACCCAGCACGCAGCCGGCAGCAGAGGGTGATTCTGCCTGTCCATTACCCGGGCCGAGTGCACAGAGCAAACCAGATAACAGCTTATCCCACTCGGACAAGCATGGACCCTCACGGAAACCCCATCACATTACTGACAGTTGAGCGACACGGTGAACAGAGCCTCTACCAAGCCCCATCCCCAGCCTATATTCGCAGTTATCAGCCCATTCATTTGGACCATGCTTTAAACACACATCACTGTAGCCTGGAGCACAGGGCTTACTCTCCAGCTCACAACTTCCGACGACCCAAGTTTGGCGGACGCAACTTTTCCAAAGCAGCGTGCTTTTCCCGATACGAGACCATGTATCAGCACTACTACTTCCAAGGCCTTAGTTACCCTGAGCAAGATGGACAGCTTCCAGCTGGCATTTCCTCAAAGGGTCCTTCCCGTGCCTTTCAGCCTGGTAGCAGCATGCTTTTCCCTCCTGTGGTACATGTAATGCCCTCGTCCCGCTTGGAGAGTGGCAGTACCTCCAGCTTTAGCTGCTATCATGGTCATCGTTCAGTGTGCAGTGGATATTTGGCTGACTGCCCTGGGAGTGACAGCAGCAGCAGCAGTTCTGGTCAGTGCCACTGCTCTTCCAGTGATTCCATGGTTGACTGCACCGAGGTCAGTAACCAGGGGGTTTACGGGAGCTGCTCCACCTTCCGCAGCTCTTTGAGCAGTGACTATGACCCGTACGTTTACCGCAGTAGGAGCCCTTGCCGAGTGGGTGAGGTTGGTGGTGCAAACAGGGGTGCAATTGTTCTCTTGGAGGGCCCCCACCAGGACGAGCTTCCAGCTCATAGTCACAGTACGGTGGGTGCTGACTGCCGGCCTGTGCCAGCTTCTTCCTCAGGGGACCAACTGTCTAATTGCAGCATGGATATGAACTATAGCAGTAATTCCTCACTAGAGCACAGGGATCCAAATGGCACTACCTCAGAGGGGGGACCTGAGGCCACTCCTGGTGCTGCCTTGGATGTTAAAAGGAACTGGAAGAATCCAGAGCTAGCAGGGTCGATTTCGGAGCAAGCATGCGCATGCTGCTTTGAATTTCAGCACTCTGCCCTGGAACCTAGCAATGGGACAGCTGACTGTAGTGCACTCTTCCTTAGCTCTCCACTGTGGGGGACATGTGGCCAAGGAATTGAACCACAGTCAGGGAACACCCCAGGCTTGTACAGTATTAACTCAGACCACTTACATAGGACAGATGGGGTAAAATATGAGGGGTTGCCCTGCTGCTTCTATGAAGAGAAGCAGGTAGCCTGTAGTAGCAACAGTGGTGGTGGAGGTGGTGGCTGCTATACAGAAGACTATGCAGTGAATGTGCAGTACACGCTTCCTGATGACACCTTGCCAAACTGTTGTAAGGGTGTATGTGATCTGGGTCAACGCATTCCCATAATTCCTGAAGACAGAGACTGTGAGCTGATTCTACCAACAGAGCACCAAGGGACCCACATAGGAGGCTGTAGCTCCTGGGATGGAACACCTGAGCTAGACACTTACCTGCACTGTCAAGGTATTGGAGAGGTACAGGTCGAGAGGGAGGTGTGCTATGAGGCAACATCATTCCTGCGGCAGAACTACTCTCAGGAGGAGGAAACTGGAATGCCCTTTCCCAGTCCCACTCTGAACTCCCAGAAGCTTATGACGACCACGAAGGCCACAGGTAATACATGTGCTTTTTTTGATTACTTCCTACCTTTCTGTCTTAGCGTATGAAATGCTGCTGGCTACCCAGGTACCTGCAGCCATAAAGGTTACTCCATCCTTTGCGTAAGAGCAGTTACTGACTAACCATTCGCCCCTAAGTGTTATTCTCTGGCTACCTGTGCTCGTTTGATCATAGCTAGAGGAAGAGAAGATGCTTGTTTACTATCTAACCCTATAAAAAGCTTGCATGCTCATCCTTTGTGGGGAGGGGCCCCCATTAGAGTTCCCACAGCAAGGGACAGTGCTAGTCATGGCAGCTGTGGCGAGTTGCCTGAGTAGGCAAGGCCACCGTGAGGGATGACAGACAAGTTGAAGGTTGTTTTTAAAAAAAGAGTGAAAATCTTGGAATTGCTGTGGACATAGACAAGGGGGGTAAAAATAACCACTCACAGAAAGAAGGGGATATTTCTCACCTGCCTTGCCAGGGTTATTTTAAAGGGTGTTCATAGAATCACAAGGTACCCTAGGTAGGAAGGGACCTCAGGCTGTAATCTAGTCCAACCCCCTGCTCAAAGCAGAGCCAGCTCTGAGACCAGACCAAGTTTGTCAGATTAGAGCAAGTTTATCCAGTCAGGCTGGATAAACCTTCAGGGACACAGAGTGCAGTCCCTTTCTGGACTTCTGTGCCTGTGCTTGACTGCCAGTATGGTCAAAAGATTTTCCTTATATCCAGTCTGAAGATCCCATACTTCAACTTAACTTCCTCACCTCTTGTTCAGAATGCATGTCTGCGAAGACACTGGTTCCATCACTGGGACAACCTCCATGTAGGTATTGCAAAGCTGCCAGGGATGCCTTTACTGCAGGCTGAACAACTCAAATCCCTCAGCTTCTTCACACAAAGTGCTCCAGCCTTCTGAGCATCTTGGCTCTCTGCTAAACTCCAGTCAGTGAGTGTCTTGTTCTGGAAGCCCAAAACTGTATGCAATATTCTAGATGCAATGTTCCTTAGTTTTGTTTATCCTTCAGGTGCTGGATCTCATCCCTTGGAGAGAAGCCAAATCAGTGACTAGACCTGTCCAGATGATCCCAGATGGAGAAGCAGAGCTTATCAGAGACTCCAAATTCTCATGGACTTAATTTTTTTTAAGCTTTGACAAACACACAAAAGTGGTAATGTGGAGAAGTCCCTCCCCTACTTCCTCTGTGTTCATATCAGTTTGGTTGTCTCCTTTGTCCCTCCTGCCTGAAGCCTTCAGGCCTTGATTTGTGTGCAAAGCCCATGTGGGGACATGGTGTGGAGCATTTCTGAGCTCTAGTGCCATTTCTATATTAATGACAAAGTGTTATTTATATTTTCTTTTTAGAAGTGACCTCTTGCTGAGAGTGTGTTAAATAAGCCAGGCTATGTGTAGATGCTGTTATCTCCTACTTGAAGGAGTCCAGCCTTTGATAAGCTCAGGGCTACACCTGCCTTAGAAACCAGATAGCACCTTGAAATATAGTAGTCCAGAGGGATACAGCTGCTGAATGGATGCTCAGATACTGACTAATCCCAGTAGCAAATCCTAGCAGCCAGAAAGTTATGTGAGCGATTTTGAGGGAGGTGAAGCATTGGACTGTCTCCTTTCTCCTCTTCCTTTCTCCCCCCTTTCGTGCTGCTCTGATGGTTTGGCTAGGAGGGTGTCCTGCCATTACGATTAGTTTCAACAGAGTGGGGGGTAAGGAAACTGATAGCTCAGAATGTTCTCATCCTCACTTCCTGTATTTAAACCGTGGACCTCATTGTCTCTTCTGACCAGTGAAGAATGCTGGGGACCTCTCCCTCAAGCAGATGCTAGAACAAAGTGCTCAGAAAGGCTATTACCTTTGTAGGTAATGAACTTTTCCTTCCATAGGAAGTTTTTCAGGCACCTGTAGCCCCTGTTACGGCTGTGAGGAATGCTGGGATGTGCAGGAAAACAGCTTGCAGTGTGCTTGCAGCAGCTCATTTTGGAAACAGGTCACAGCATTTCTTGTTTCCTTACAGGCTGCAAGCATGCCTAAGGGAAGCAGTGCTTGTCACCTTTTGTGCATGTGGGAAAGTGAGGGACTTGGTTTAATCATTGTTTTCTTCTTTGCTGTGCTTGATGTAGCTTCCATAGATTGATCTGTTTTAAAGGTTTCTTGGGCCCAGCCAGTTGTGCTTCATTTTTGTCTTGTGTACAGAGTGCTCTCTGTACCCCATTAGCCTGGGCACATACTTTTGTTCTTGTTCTTGTCCTAGTGGGGATGTTTGTTATCATGAGATAATTTATGTCGTCACTTCTGATAGCAATTGTTTCCTGTGGAAACAGCAGCTTCTGAGAAAGAGGCTACCATAGCATGGGTTAAATTGCCTGTCATGCTGCATGTGCCTGAGGACACAGTGTCATCCTGTGGTGTATTCACAGCAGGAATTCTTCTAAAGGGAAACTAAGTATTTAATGCCCACAGTGCCAGTCTTCTGAAAAGATTTGTCCTAGGTTCAGTACACTTTGGAGATTCTTCAAAGACATGAAATAGAGATGTACACTTCATATTCTGCCAAAGCAACGTCCTTGACAGCACTGGGCTGATTGTGAGACCCAGCAAAGCTAACTTGTATTCTCTGTAGTCCCAAGTGAACTATTTTAAAAGAAGGAAACATCTAAGAAATAACAAATACATTCGTCTATTTCCTTCTGCTTTTGTACCCAGTAAGTTAGGAAAAAAAGTTCCATCTAAAGGAATTCACGTTACATCTTTTCAATCAACAAGCACCAAAATTCAGCTGTTCAGAGAATTAACACAAGGTAATATCTGGGTATAAGATTAAAAGAAGAACTTCAATAAACACATTTTATGTGTATAAAGCTTACTAGAAACTTATTCATTCTCTGAATGACTGAAGTAAGTGGTATGTGTTGGGAGAATAAGCTCTAAAGGTTTGTGATTTTCGGATTTTTCTTTTTAATTTTTAAGTCTTACCCTCTCCTTCCTCCACGAAAAAAGAAATGCATTTTAGAAGCTGTGGCATACTAGCTTGGTTATTCTGCTTGGTGTTTTGTGAGGCACTGTAAAGGCCACCTAAGATACATTGTACTCTGTAACTATACAGCGTGTTGTGGTAAAACGGGGTTCTTGAAAGAGATTGGAACGTTCTGGCTCACGGTGATCCCGGATGTACTGGTCCCGTACCCCCTGGGGAAATCTGTGCCAGTACAAATCTCTGCAGGCCATACCACAGGTACACCTACACCTGCTTTCTGTGTTGGGTTTGACATTTAACATGAAACTCCATGTCCAGTGCAGACTTACAGGCTAGCTGGCCACAATAGATGGTTTTTATAACAAAATGCCTTTCTACTACTTACATGAACAGTTGTCATTGTGTTTGGCTCATGAGGCACTATTTAAAATGTTTTTAATGAAAATTGTCTTATAGCACTTAAAATTGTTTTGTATAAAATTTGCTGTAAAGATTTGTAATATGGTCAAAGGGCTCTTTCTCCTTCATTACCATTTTTAAAAATGTTTTAAAAGCTAGAAAGCATCTTGTATATATTCTGTATATGTATAGCAGCACATTTCATGTATGGAAATATGTTCTCAGAATATTTATTTACTAATATATTTATCTTAAGCCATGTCTTATGTTGAGAGTGTGTGACATTATTGTAATAATCATTGAAAATCACTAACACGAGGCCCTGTAAATACATGATAATTGCACACAAAGATTTTACAGTACTTGCCGACCAAAAATGATTTAAGAGAAGTGTAGTTACTTGCAGTTTTGTAAGAAAGTGTACAAATGTCTGTATTAAAAGAAAAAAAAAGGCAAAACCACACAAAAAATACAGTTTTATTGCATATACATGTGGGAGTTGTCCTTCTTGTTTTGGGGGAAAGGACACAGATAGCTGTTCTCCTCAAAGTATAGTCCTAGATATACTGAGCTGAACTCTAACGAACAACATTTTTTCCTTTTTTTTTCCTTAATAACAGGTGGATATGTATATGCCTTTACACAGCACACAGGTTATTGGGGGGCTGCGGGGGGTGGGTGCCACACAAGCCCCTGAACCCTCCAGGCACATGAGAGGTACCACATCTGCTAAAAGAGATCCTCGTTCATGTTTGGAACCTGCCTGTTCCTTGTGGCAGGGGAACTCAACTCTGGTGTAATTTCAGGTAAAAGTAATTTATTGTCCTGAAATAAAATTGTTTTGGGACAGCATGACAGGTGGACACAACTGGGTCAATCATAGCTGGAATAGTCACACTAGATCCAGGTCCTTGCCCTGGATCATGGAATCACTTGTCCTGCTTAAGTGAAAATCAGTACTGTGGTACTCATTTTGTCAGCAGAGAGCACAATTTGATCAGAGATGTTTATGCAGACACCAGAAGAGGGGAGCCTGGGGGTGTGTGGCTCTATGTGTGTATGTACATGTGTACTTATGTATGCTATTTCATGTATTATTTATTTCCCATCCAGTGATAAACACACAGTCTTTTCCAGGGTTCTTCAGTTTCATCCTTTTCCCAGAGATTTTCACCTGATAATCCCCTGGACTTTGCCCTTCTCTCATCTATGTTCAAATGCGCTGTAACTCAATCACCTCAGGATTCAGCCAAGAAATGAGCCTTACTTCTCTCCACCCCTCGTTTCATATCTGAGAACTCCATTTGGGATGACAGATAGTTGAGGAGTATAATTTTGTAGGGGAGCCTTTGTGGCACGAGGACCAGTTACCATCCTGATCTCGGGTACGATGGAAAAGTCTGGTCTGCGTGCAAAGACAGGCACAATAATGGAAGAGCAAAAGGAGCAAGTGCTTCCCAATTAAAGTACGTGCTCCTTTTTTCGCTCAGAGAGCAGAATCTTGGCAATTGCCAGTGATTACAGATGTGCCTTTTATCTGCAAATTAGTTGATGAAACAACTGTTTTTACAAATAGCATAAACCCTGCCATGCGTGGATGCCTGGTAACGTGTATGCTGAGGGGTCACAACTGAGTCTGCTTTCTGTTCCCTCCCTCCAGCCCCCCCGTCTGCTGTTGCTGCTGGTGTTCTGTTTTCTTGTTCCCTGTTCTGAAGAAAACTGTTACGTGATTGTGCTTTTAAGAACAGGACATAGCCCACCCTTGGCGTCCCGCAGAATAATCAGTGAGCCCATGTTCTGTCTCTGAGAAGGGCAGCGGTGGGCTGCTGGCTGAACTTGTGTGTGGTGCTTAGCTGTGTGCGATATTCTCTCTGGTCTTTGTTGTGGCCTTTTTAAAATTACTAAATGTAAGTATCTTCTATCCAAAATGAACATTTTGATACTTGGCAGGAGAGGTTCTTTTTACTTTACAGGTTCAATGTTTAAGGAACAGATTTGTGACAAAAAGAGAGTCCTGTGGGGCACCACAAACCTCCATAGAACCTCGACATGGTGAAAAAGCAAAGCAGGAGCAGAGTATTCTTAATGGACTGTACATTATCGTTAACACTTGGTGTTTCTGTAACACTATCTGCAGTATCATGTGCATCTGTCAAATCCTATGACAGCTGTTAGGTAACGTTTGTTGTTACTTGGGTAGTGTGAAGAGAAAAATGCCCTTAAAAGGATGGCCATGTTCATACCCTGTGGAGCCAGCTTGGCCTAATTCTCTGGCCAGGGAGACAATAGCATACCTGAAACCAGATATTTCATCTTGCAGTGAAAGCGCTGTGCTCCTGTGACTTAAATGCTTCATAGAAAAGAGTCTCTTTCAGAATAAAGAACGTGTTTCTCTCATGGGGAATGAAACTGCTGCTTAGGAAACAACCAGGAAAAAAGAAGGGAACAGTTCCCAGAAAGAACCAAAGTGCAAGAGTCTCATAACCGGAATGGCAGGAAAGGAGAGCAGAGTAACCTCTCCTGTGTAAGGGGAGGCCAGTCCCCTGTGACAATTGTTTCTAAAAGAAAAATGAGTCTTCACATGGAAAGCTGGAGACAGTTTTGGTGTTTGTCACTGGTTTTCTGGTGTTTGCATAAGAGGTTGCTGAAGGTTTCTTAAACTCTAGCATTATTTTGGCCAGGAGGAATTAATTAGAGAGAAAAGACGAATCTTGCAAGAAAGTGGAAACAGCATTACACATTGCTGCAATTTGCAAAGCAAACACTGAAAGAATTGTTACAGTTCTTTTTAAAGGTTTGAAAACACGCAAACTGAAAACTTTCAGTTTGCTGTTACCTCAGAAATTGTGTCTCAGATCAGTATCATACTTTATACATAAAGTAATCATTCTCAGCTCTAATCCTCTCTTCTAACCTGTATAGCAAGCAGTGCTCTTGTAATCTGCTGGTGAAATGCAGCAGTTTCTGCCTCCTTTACTCCATGTTTGTATACGCTTCAGCCATCCTAACTGAACTCCTCCTGCACAAATACACTGTATTTATTTTTTCATAATTATTATTTACAACCATTTGCTGAATGCAGGGTGAACAGTTACAAACACAGCGCATACTTCAGCAGTGAGTCATCTCAAGTTTTGATTTATTCTGGTTTCTTGACAGCCTTATGTGGTTCATGTGATAGCTTTTGGATTTGTAGCAAAATGTCTTGAGACTGAAGTTCACAATGCCAAATTTCACCCCAAAGCACAGGTGCTCAGTAAATTTGAGAAAGTATGAGTGGCGTGAAATGTATGTGAACTGGGGATGTGTTGTTACAGAAAAAGTTGTATGGTCTGAAGGCAATAATGTTTTTCACTCTCAAGGTAGCAGAATTGTTCATAAATGTCTAGAACAATATTCAGGTGAAACTATCAGTGAACTGTATTTCTTTGGAAGATTGTGAAATACTGCTGCAAGGTAGTAAGAACTAGTTGGACAAGTTTTTTTCAGGAGTTGTTTTTGTAGTTCACCCTTCCTTTAGGCAAAGTGGTGCACTAGAAAAATCTCTTCCTTCCCACTCCCTGAGAAGGCTTGTTAAGCAGAAGATGAATGTGGAATAGCTACTTACGCTCATTCAGTGGCAGCAATGTGTCTGCTGATGTGTTTGGCCTGTAGTCATCCAGGCTGTAGATTCAGTACCGTTTCCAGGACTATCCATAAAAATCTCCTATTTATACTATTGCCAGGGGGAGTTGGAATACATAGACTTCAATTCTGCAATCCCACTGGATTGTCTGCCTGAGCAATGTGATAAACTTCCTCAGCATTGTCCTGGCTGTAGAAAATCTGGCAGAAACAAGTCCTAAAGAAGATTATGTTAATGCTTGATTGAAAAAGCAGATTACATGTTTGATGGTAAAAATTGTCCAGAGTGTATATGCACATGAATTTGCAGAGTGTGATGAACAGCCTACTACAAATACAGGCTAGAAATGAGATTCAAAGGAGGAAAGTGTTTCTTACAGCAATTGTTTTATCAGCATCTATTCTGTCACAAAACTGAGTCTGAGTTACCCCTATTCTCAATGTCCTTCTATCATACATACCAAAGAAGTAGCTTTGATTTTTTTTCCCTATGGTTACAGTGTATAGAAAATTTATTTTTCCCAGAGTGTAAACTAACATCTTTTTTTCCTATAAAATGTTAGCAAAATACAAGCATAATATGCTGTATTAAATAATGCATTTGCTATACATATACAAATATATATATTACTATGATAACACATCACACATTTTTACATAACACAGTCTCTGTTTTCCCACAACATAACAATATTAAGACAAAAATACATATAAAATCATGTAGTCAACAAACTAAACTAGTTTTAAATGCAGATTCTGAAGCAGGGAAGGCACTTGTCCAGCTGGCCCCTTTCCACCTGAGGTCCACATACAGTGCAGGCTGCTGGAACTGGGGTGCTGTGTGAAGGCAGCAGGCTCACAAATCGCTGCTGAGGCAGTTCCAGCAGAAGTACTCACTGCCCCAGCTTCTGGGGCACACATCTGTCCTTGTCCTATGGCTTACTGTCTGTCTGCTTAGCTGTGGACTCAGTGAGCTCTTAGCTCATCTCTCTGTGCAACCACCCAATGAGCAAGATCAGAGAGCTCAGCCCTGTAAAAAGCAACTCGGGCAAGGAAAAGCCATGGCAATTTTTGACCTCATCAGTTTATTGCACCACTACACAGCTGGTCACACCAACACAAGACTGAGGAGGGCACCAGGGCAGGAGCTGAAATCCGTGTACATGAGGAGGCAGCCCCTCATGATGATCTGGTTGTCAAAGCAGTTGCTTTTGACGTTGTAGCCAGTGTCACATTTGCAGCCTGTCCAGGCTCTTGAGGGGACTGCTAGGCAGGAGGTCATGAGGCCGTTCAGATACAATTCCAAACCAATTCTTCTTCTGCAGTTATTTTCAATTTGTTGAAGAAAATGGTGCAAACGCCAGCATCCTGAGGTGTCCCTGCTCCCCAGCTGCCAGCTCTCAGCTGGCTGTGTAGTAGGGGCATTTCTTTTGTGGCATTACAACAGTTGTGCACGTCACACTTTTGGCTTCTTTCTCCCCCAAACCCTTACAGCAAAGATCAAAACATGCTTTGTTATTGGATACCACATATCTTGGCCATAAATCACCACACCCTGAAGTGTCTGTATTAGGAGTGTGAGCGACCAGACCGCATTTTGAAAAAATCCACACCAGAGATCTACCTGCTCTTCATGGTCTCAGCCCTGTAAAGTAATAAGTGCTATTTAAGGGACCCTGGCCATGAATTTCCATCTATTGCTCTGTTTGCTAGCACTAGAAGTATCTAGAATCAGACAATCTGAATGATTGGGTGGGAGGAATTTCTTCTATGCTTTTATCAGTGTCTTACCCATGCCCTGTCTAATATCTTATGCATAGTCATGTTTATTGTTGCCATGACCATTTAATCTGCTGTAAGTGCTGGTTTTATGGGTCTTTTGTACAGAAATTTGATAAATGTTCCCCATGAAAGTCCCATGAAATACAATTTTATTTTAAAAACAGTTGAGGAGCTAAGGGACCAATGCAAAAATCTCACTTCCTAAATTCTCTAGATTTTGCATTAGTAGCATCCATCTTTGTTGTTGTTTGTAATGAGATTTTCTCTAATATTATAGTGAAATTAAATTCTCTGCCAAGAGAAGCATAACAGTTCTGTATTTTTTCCTTCTGCAGAAGGTGTCAATCAGTCACTGGGTGTTCCTGATGTCTTTTCAGTTTGTCACCATTAGGTAACTGCTTTATGAATGTCCCTCTGACAAAATGTTTAACTTGCATTTGATAAGGCAAGCGAACAAAGCTTCATCGCTTTGTGATAAGCACTCTGTGCTCGCAGCAGCTCCTAAGGATCCGGCAGCACGCTGGTTCTCTCTGCCTGCTTTCCTCTTAGTGCACCACATTAAGGATGCTTAGGAACCGACCTACTTTGTTTTGCTGTGAATCTCTGAGGTGAACTCTTTCTCCACGCAGCATGATGCAAAACCTTACTGTTAAAAAAGGCAATTTCACAACTTCTCTTGGGTCTGAAACAGACAATGGTTTTTGGTCTAACATGATGACATGTAAGAGAGAACCAGCGTATTTTCTGCAACTTGTCCTGTCTTCCTTTTAGCTAATACTGTAATTATAATTTCCTGTATTCTTTCCAGCAGCTCATGCAAGAAAGTACTAGATGTTCCCGTGCTATTCCATTTTTTATATAAACAATTCTGTAATTGCTGGCTTGGTAAAGTCTGGTTTCTTTTAAGCGTGCATTGTGATATTGTTCAGCTGTCTCTAGCACTCATCTGTGCTACATAAATGGAGCTGGACTGAATTCAGTTCAGGTCAAAGACTAGATCTGCAATGGGAAGTAAGGCACAATATTTCACTGCTTAATTCTTCAATGCCCTGTTTTTTCAAGGGAAATCTGTAGCCCTCATGAAGAGGAGGGAGTTGTATGTTAAATAACATAAGGGCAGATACTAGAATGAATTTAAACTCAGTGACAATTTTCTTGCTTTTCTTAGTTACCTTCTGCAGAGGCACTTAATAGATGTTCTCTGCACATCTGGTATATGCAGACCCTTGGTGTATGTTCAAACTTAACCAGAATTACTGCAGTTTAATGGTTCTCAGTGAACCTCCTCTGTCTGAGTTTGAGGAGCTGCCCACTGTAAACTTTGCCAGTCAATATATCTGACTTCTGCATTGACAGTTTTTCCTAAGTGTCTTGCTGGTCTGAACTTGCTGAGGCTGAAAGACTCACTGCTGATTGCTTGGAATCACTTGTTTCCCACTTGTGGTGGTGGGATGAGAAATCTGAGTATTGTGGCTGGACAGTCAGTCTACCAAAAAGAAGAAATAGTTAATGCTGCCTGTTGCAGTCAAAGAGAAAATAGTTCATCAGAACCCCACAGATGTTTTAGTTCTGTGACAATTAAGGCAATTACCTTAAAAATTCAGTTCAGTTTTAATGTTGCAGGCAAGGAGATGCTTCTTCTCACAGGTGAGTACCAGGCAGCTGTTCCGTGTGTGTTCAGCTGCGCAGCCTGGCACAGGTGAGCTGGTGCTAGCAGCCTACAAGTTTGTAAATAGTTTGGGCTGCTGAGATTAATACATGTGGCTTCAGAGTAAAAATTGGTTAGTCAGCCTCATTGTTAAAAATTCAGTGGATAACAGTCTCTTTGCACAATCCTTTAAGAAGCCCTAAGCTTACACCCAGGATGAATCCTCGATGAAAAGCTGGAGTACCATAGTTTTTTAAAGGATCACTGTGAATATGAACAAAATTATCATAAACATCAGTGAATGATGGGTCAGACATAGTCATTTAAAAGGCTTCAATGCTCATGCAGGCCCGGAGCTGGTGAGCATTGGTCAATCAAAATGCGTATTTGCAGCCGAATCTTGTTTTAGGGGCCTCCTGAATTTGATTTTTTATGTGTGCATCTCTGCTTGTAGACACAGAAACAGAAAATGCAGAAAGAGCACAGCACTGAGCAACCAGGCTGACAACTTTTCCAGTCTTTGATTCCCATTTTACTGTATAGTGCCATTTAGATGTGTTTACATCAAGGCAAGTAAGTTCTGTTTGCTGTGGTAGCCAAACAGGTTATCAGTACCCACCTCTGTCTTCAGCCTTGAGAACAGAAGGACTAAAGTAGCCTGATAGAATAGAGTGGTACAGGCAAGTGGGACACAAGAGTCCTCAACCTGTAGATACCCCTTCAATTACCTTTGGTACAGAACATTTTGAATTTTACGAGTTTTTACATCTATTTTAAGTGCAGTGGTTTAAAGGCAGTAATTAACAGCACTACAGGCTTGAGGAGCACCAGATATTTCAAAATTATTGCTGCAATTAAATCTGTTGTCACTAGTACACCCAAGAGAACAGCAGATAGGCAAAGTCACTCAAAGGCCTTTGGAAATGGACTTTTTGGAAAGCAGGTATGAGATTGGGAGGAAATAAAGGAAGATTAATCTCAAGTCACCTGGATTTTAAGAAGATCAATTCTTGCAAAATAAGACACTTCAGTTTCCCACTAGTGGGTTGCAATCATCTTGTTGATTTCGAAGCTTTTTCTTGAAGATGGATATGGATGTGGATGGCTGGTAAAATATACTCCAGATCTCACCAGCAGTAGTAACATCACTGCAATCTTCTGTTTCAGCTGCAGCTGGAATCTGATGTGACCTAGGAAACAAGAGTTAATTCACTCTTGTGTTAATGTGCTAGGGAAGATATTGTTATGTCTGCAGTACTTTGCACTGGGAATGCTCACAGCTTCCACTACATCTGTGACACTTTTTCTTTCCACCTGCTGTGCAAAATGTAGGGCTTTGGAGTGTTTCTTGGTTGTCTTGACCAAATGAGAAGTTAGGTGTTCTGTTGCCACCCTAATGACAGCAGTGACATTAGGCTAAGAGGGCTCTACAGCCTGTAGTTGGTTTTGTTGTTATTATTATAGTTGCTATTAATACAAATTAATTTCCTTGTAAATTTAAGCATGTTTCTGCTATGTAAATACAATATTCAACGTTTTGATTTGCTGATAACTCACCATCATTTCGTTCAATGAGTGTCCATCTACAGGACACAAAATTTACTTGGTATGAGTGTAGAGGTTTTTATTTTGTCCCTCCAAAGTATTATCATAATTTGACCTCTTCTCACCAAATCTGGATGTCTGATAACATCTTCCTCTTTCCTTCTTCCTCCTGAACTGCAAATCTTGTCAAATCAAGAGCAGAATAGATATTCTAGCAGCAAATGCTATCCTAACTGACTGGAAAGTTAACAAATGTGCTTATTTAGGACCTTTTATGAGGATACAAATAGCTAATAACTAACTTGGTTTTCAATATAGCCAATCTGACTGTCAGAAGGCAGAGAGGAGGCCCAGGTTTGGTTCAGAGCTGAGATCTTGGTTCTCTGTGGTTGGTTTTGGTCCACACTCACCTCATGGTAATGTGCAGAAGTATCTTTGCTATTATGGCTGTAACACTTAGGATGAGCAGTGCTGTCAGACTGTATATTGTCCACTCTGCAAAAGAGAGGAGCGGGAGCTCTCAGTACATTCATTTATTTACGGTTTTTACAGTAAGAATATTGCACGAAAGAAACGAACAGCCTTCTGATGCTTTATTCACATCCGTAATGTGATGATGCCCCAAACCTAAAAGTATTTTCTGCAGACTGACAGAAACTGTACAACTTTCAGTTAGAACTGGTTTTTTCCCTTGCAGGACACCTCCCTAAAAAGACAGCTTCAGGACTGTGGGCGTGTCCACAGTGGCATGGAGGCCCAGCTTCAGTGATACAGAAAAGCAGATGCCCAGGGTGGTTTAACAATGGGAGAGACTAACAGTGATGTTCACCACGAGTGCATTCCCAGCCTTCACTTATTTACAGCTCAGTAATTTCCTGAATTGAGTGATGTCCTGAAGGTGAGTTCTAGACACATGACAGTTCTCAGTGACACCTCCCCTACACCCATTGTCTAGTCCTCTTTGTATTATTGATGAAGCTTTTGTTAATTGGGGTAACAGGGATGCATCCAGCATTCAAGCTATTCTAGACTCTACAAAAGTTTGCTCCTTTTTCAGCAACTTGTGCCCTTCTGTGGTACGCAGTGGTCACTGAAGCTGATTTCAGGAGGCTGCTCTGACTTACGTATTTTGATGTGCTTTCATTCTCAAGAACTCACCACTCTCACACTATTTCTGACTTAGGCTGAGAAGTGTTTTGAAATGTAATAAGAGAATCCCAGTTAGTGCTAGTTAGACTAAATGAAAATTCATCTGTTAGTAAGATGCACAGTGGCTCTGCTAATGTGGAGGAGGCAGCAAAGGAAATAGCAACTCCAGATTTTCCTTTAGCAAATTGTTTTTTCCTGTTTCCACATTTTATTGTATCATTACCAGGCATGGAGCTAGTTGGATGGCTTGGGCTGGTGGTGATGACATAGAGTATCTTCGATGACCGGGCTGCATTGATGCTGAGATTTGCTTGCTCATTTATCCTCTCTGAAAGGGTGTGGTTCACTGGGATCTTGTTTGGATGCACATTGTCCTTCACAGCTGAAAACACCAGAGTATGATTACAGCAACAATTTCTTAACAGGTGTAATTGGACTTCATTTTGTGCTTGTAAACAGACATGCTGCTCTCTGGTTTACTTAAGAGAACTCAAATAATCCAATTATATCTGATTCCAGAAAAAGCCTGTACTTCACCAGGTTGGGGTTCTCAGAATCTTTCTGGAAGCTAATTGTTCATCATAACAGTAGGTACAACTCAAGGACCAGAACATTTTCTCTTCACGACTTTAGACTGGAGAGAAATATACTGTTAGAAGGAGCCAAGATGAACCAACATGCAGATGGATTAGTGGTTTTTTGTTTTGTTTCCCTTTGTCTTTTTCCAGTCTGTTTTAACAGGAAGGCATAGAATTGAATTTTTTAAAATTTGTATTTTGCTGTTTATGGCATAGCTGACTGGAGTGTTCTAAACTGAGGGAAACTTTGGTGAAGCTTTCACCCACTGAGTAGTGGCAACAAGAGAAATGAAACACCTGTTAGATCAGAGCTAAAATATTTGCTCTTTAGTTGCCACTTCAGAAACCTTCTGTGTGAATTAAATGCTTCACTGAAAGGTAGAATCAGCAAAGGAAGCCTCTTACCTCTATACCTGATAGCAAATCCCTGGGCTTGATTGATGTCATCTGAGAAAAAGTACAAAATGACAAAATCCAAAGAGATGTTGAAGGTGTGGGGAGGCCGGTTCTTGCCATTAAAACGAGCTAGAACGTGATAGGTGTAACCATCCAGCAATTCCACCATATCTGTAGCATCTTTGATTTCAAAAAGGACAAAGCTGAAGTGGATTTGAGATGCTCCTGGAACTTGTATGGTCCAATAACAGACTTTGCCTGTGCCATATGTGTCAGGAAAATCTGGGGAATAGATCACAGCTGTAGCAGAAGTGTAATTCCCTCCACAGGCACCAATAAGGGCTGTGAAAACAAGAGGAAAGGGAGAAAAATGGAAAGAAAGAAAGAAAAGAGATAATACATTAATTTTGCAAAGTTTTAGCACCCTGTAGATTCTAATACTTAAATGTGACTTGCTAGGCCAGCAGGATGCACTGTCTGCAGCTGCTCTTCCCTCCCAAAGCACTGGGAGCGCAGCCTTTGATGCCTTTGCTTGGAATACTCTCCCTGTGCCTCGCTACTCCAACACCAAGGCATCAGCCTTGCACACTGCAGCTGTCCCTCGTCCTTGTATGTAACCATGTCCCCTTTCGTGCAGCCCTGCAGAAATGGGGTAAAGGATAAATCACCCATTCAGGGGCTTCTACTCCATCCCTATCAGGCAGGCAAGTGGATTAGTGACTATTAAGTCTCACTGCTTAATTACTGACATTCCTTCACAGCTGCATGAAATTGGAAAAACAAATCTTCACAGAACAGGTGAAGTTGAAAGGGACCCTGAGGATTGTTTAATCAAATCCCCTTCTGAAAGCAGGAGACAGTGTCTGGTGTGTTTTGAGTCTCCAAGGATGGAGACTCTTCAGCACCTCTGGGCAGCCTGTTCCAGTGTCACCCTCACCATAAAAAAAAAAAAAAGTTTTTCTTTTATGTTTAAATGGGTTTTCCTGTATTTCAGTTTGTGCCTGTTGCCTCTTGTCTGTTCACTAGATAGCACTGAGAAGAGAATGGCTTCACCTTTACACTCTCCCATCAGTCAGCTTTACAAATGGAAAAGGTTCCTCCCTAGGCCTTCTTTTATCAAGGCTAAACAATCCAAGATCTCTCAGTCTCTCCTGTAATACCTTAGTCACCTCTGTGGCCATGTATATGTGCTTTCCAAGCATCCTGTCTTTTGATCTTGCCCAAGTAATATTTAACCTTACCTTCGCTAAGTAACTTGAAAAAGATACTTTTATAAAATCTAAAGAAAAGATTTTTTTTGCTCCTTTTTGTATAAGAAACAATTTACATGCAAGTAAAATGTTGTATTCCTTGATAACTGTCCAGATTCCCAGTCCAAAGTTAAATACCTGTGAATCCAGAGACAACTCAAATGCCACCAACTGACAATGCACATCCATACATGCACATCCAATTTTTTATTCTCTAGGAAGATGAGTTCTTAGGGAGTCTTTCTGTGACATGCTGCTTCTGACAGCTGACTTAGTACCATTTGTGAGGAAAGTGAAAGAATCTCTGGAGCACGAGCAAGCATCATTTCTTGGAAGAGCTATTTCGCATTATTAATGGATGAGAGTTTTATGCAGAAATGGAAAGCAGCTTTATTTTATACCGAATTGAGGTGTTTTGCTGTTTTGTGTGCAACAGTTCTCATTGTTTTTGAGCCTCTTCCCCGATGTGCTGAACATGTAAGGCCTCTCCTTTGGGAAAAACTGAGCCTGCTTCAATACTTACTGTCAAAAAGAATGACTCTGCCATCCCCACCGCAAGGCTGAGTATGGTCTCCAAAGCAAACACTGTTGCATTCCGTACTGGCTGCCTCCCCGTATCTCCAGTAGTCAGGATTATTTCCACAGAAACAAGCATAACCTGATTCCATGCCTGCAAACTTTGACAACAAAGATGCATAAGGAAGGGAGGAATAGTATTTGAAGGAGCGACAGCGGGAGGTTGTTTGAGCAAGAAAGCTGGCAGCAGAATATGTGTGTTTTGGAGAAGTAGGATTAATCAGAGGAACCACCACAGGCTATTTTTGTTTGGGCTGTTAGGATGCTCCTTAAGACTAGGGAGAAAGATGGAATGGAGGGCACCCTGACACTCACAATGGCAGTAAGCAACCCTATGTTCTCCTGGCATTATTCATTAGTCATTTGTCCAGACTCCTCTGGATGCAGACACAGGGCTGGATCTCTTGGAGTGGAAGTGCGACCTTAGACCTCCCAAAGGTTTAAAAAAAAATGGGCAACAGGGGAAATACGATAGAGAGCTTTAGGCATGTTGCCATTTTTGTCTTTGAAAACACTTTGTAAATGTATGTCAAAGAAATCACCTTAAATTGTTGACTTCGGCAGGAGCTGATGCACGTTTGGATTGTAAGTTTATTGGAGGTCTCGCTGGTGCCAGTCAGAGGTGGTGGCTCTCCATGGTCCTTGTAACACCCCAGATTTCCTGGCACTGGCAAGAGTAACACACAGCAGTCATTCTAAAGGTGTGCCCGTAACCACCCGAGACACAGACCCTTCATGCACTACCTGGTTACTAATATTTGAATTTTGCACTGTGGGAAGTGTTACTCTTTGTTACTCGTACCCGACATGATTCTTGTCAGGTTTTCCAAGCACGCCCAGGGATGAGTGATGGGGCAAAAGAGTACCAGACCTTCTCAGCAGTATACCTGTGAGACTCTCTAGCTGGTTTCAGTAAGCTGCAGTAAAACAGGTAAGAAAAATACCTTGATCATTTCTCCTGACAGAGGCAATTAAAAAAACCCAAGGCATTAAGTGGGTTCAGGGGGATTGTGGATTTTTTTTTTTAATATTGCCATGCATATTCTGAAAATGTAAATTAAACAATGTGATTTCTGTCTGATCTTCCACACAATGACATTCTGGAAGTTTTCAAAACAGGATATTTGAGGAAGGGAACCTAAACTGTTTTAGGATGGAGTTTGGCAAGTTTTATGGGAGGGACTATATACTTAATATAGGGGAATTTCCTAATATTTAAAACTTGAATTCTGATACGAATCTGAAGTATCATACAAAGAGATAAAAAATGAGCACTATTACTTTAACACCCCCCCATCTATTTACATTAATATGATGTTTCAAGGCTCCTTGGTCACTATGGGAGATCAGGGTTTTCCCCCTTCAGTGCATAATTTGTCCTCTGTTTTCTTTTTTTTTGGTTTTGCACTTTTCTTCAAAGCACTGGAATTTAGCCATGACCACCCCCCAGAGAGGATGTGGAGTACAATACAGTGCTGTGGTAATGGCATAAAATTACCCCTTGCCCACTTGTCATATCTGCTCACATACTTGAAATTAAATCTGTTACGAGCTCTATGTTAAGTTTTATCCCTGTGCCAGCTAGAAAAGGATTCTTTTTGTCCACCTAACTGCCAGAGCTCTGTATGGCACAATGTGGTCAGAGATCCATAGGAGTGTTTTATTTATGTAGCCATTGGTTATTACAGTACCCAGTAAACTTATTATAAATAATGACATAACGTTGCTTCAAATATTGTTCATAAATTAATTTTGTTTTCTAAGAATACAATTTCAATTATAAATACTTGCATGGAGTTATGGCTTTGATATGCCCTGCAGCAACATTCATATAAGTACTGAGACTTCAAGTTACAGCCTGATTTAACATACCTTTGGAAATTCCCATTTGCAGCCCCACCCCAGCTGAGTACAGCTGGGCAGATAACTCTGAGAGAGCTCATTCTTTTTTGTATTGTGCATGATTTCACTGCCCTGAGAAAGCTTCCTACTTATCCAACCTAGCTCATTTTCCTAAGAGACCTGGGACTTTGAATTTTTGTTTTTAAAAGTAGCTTTATTAGTGAGACCTTTCAACCTTGGCTCCAGAGGATTAGTACTTCAGTATGTTCCATGCCAAGAAACCTGAGTAATTTGAAAACTTCTTAAATTTTGTAACTAAATCAAGCGTACATCCTAAGACTAATTAGTCTCTTTGGTGTCCCAGCAGTATTTTAACCTTCTTTGCTCTTAATATTTAGCCTGCTAAAGAAACTTGGCAAAAACTGAGGTAGTGAGTGTTCTGCAATTACTGTTCATGCTCACCAGTGATGTTTCACTATTACACTGTCTTCACCCATTTGTATCTGTTTGTCCTCTTGTGCTTAAAAGGTCACCTCTTTTGCACAAGCATATTAGGTTTTTTTTAAGCAGCATTTGACATAATGGGGTCCTGGCAAACACCACAGCTTCTGCGTTTTACATGTTAAGACACGTATTAAATGTATTAAAATACGGAATTAATCATTTTGAGCTCAAAACCATGTTCCAGCTATGCTCATCTAGCTGTCTTTTGAAGAGCCTCCTAGCTTTTTGCAATGGCAGTATGCACAAATTGTTTGAGCTGTCCTTGTTCCTGTCTTCCATACAGCTCTGTATAACTTACCTGGCCCTGCCATTTAACACTTCATCGAGATTTCAGTCAAATTTATTACATTACATACATGCACACTGGAAATGTGATTCCAGTAATGAAATCTGTTTATGGGGAGAGAGTCATGTGAGTCGTAAACATGAAGATGTAATTAAGTGGTATAGCAAGCCTTCCTTTCTTTCACATTTTGGGAGTGTAAGTTGTTATTTCCTTTGAACTTAAACCTAACCTCATTAACAAGGAGACCAGAAAAGTCAGGAATAGCTGCAACATTACAAACAAACCATCTGAAGCATTCAGTTCTGAATCCCCCATGTGAGACGCACATGTGCTCTCAGGACTCGGAGCTGCCGTCTTGCCTTTTATTTTGTTTATGTCCATTCCAGTCTGCCTGGCAGACATTACGAGGAAGAGAGGAAGAAAAGGGAAGACTAAGCCCCTCCCGGAGTAACCACCACCCTCTTCTGTGATTCTGCTCATGCACCTTCATCTCACACTGCTGAATTCTGTACAGCCCGTTGAGGTACGCGGTGTCAGAACACATTTCTGACTGCAGCATGCAGTGTTAGGTGTAAACATCAGGGAGTGAGACACATGAGATAATCATGGGAATTCATCACCGTAATGAAAAATCCTTAACTGTAGATTCTTAATTATCGCAACGATGAATCACTGCATGCAAATCTCTCTAGGCAATCAAGAGGCTGCATGTTGCTGGCATTGCCATGGTATTATGTGGGCATAGTTAATAGGTAACTCATGCTCCAGATACTTTTCTAGCAGTAAATATCATTAAGGAAAAGAAGCGTATATAAGAAATTTTTCTCTAAAAATTGTCAAATAGGATTTTTTTACCCAATTGCTTTCTTGCTCCATCACAAAACTCAAGTTTTGTGTTGTGCACTTCACAAGATAGTTTTGATGGTCCTATGACTTAGCATCTTGCTTACTGAAAACAGAAAGTCTGGTGAAGAAGAAAAGATTTTTTTACTTACACAGCTTCATAAACCATGAGGTTTGTATTAAGATTTGGATGGGCTTGCAATGTACAGTTTGCTCTAAATTGCTGCAATTCCTTTTTCTAGTATCAAGTTTCAGTGCAATGCTTGAAGCAGCTGCTACTGGTCAAAAGGACATTTTGTAAATATAAGTCTGGATTATCTGTGCAAGTAAGTGTCCAAGTTTAAATCCTCTGCTCCCCACCACAGAGAAAACGAGCAAGGCTGGTTTTAAAAGGATCCTTTGTGTAGAACAAATGGAGTGGAGAGAATTTGCCTTTCAGCTTTTTTCCTGGTGCCATATCCAGATAATTTGTTAACATCTGTGCTCTTTAAAGAAAATGCAAATTCTTTCATTTTAGACCAAGTTAAATTTCTTAATTAGGAGGGTCAGGTTTCTTAAATCGTGCCTGGTATATTAGAAAAATAAAAGTAAGATGTCCTCTGAACAATAAATATCAGAGTGTTGAATGATTTTGTGTTATTTAAATTAGACCCCTTAATCTGTATTTAGGTAAAAGGCATCTGTCTTACGGTCACGCTTACGTATTTGTTTGCCTAGCTTGAAGATGGGAATCACTCACATTCATAAAAAAAACCCCAAACAACAGAACTATGAGCAAAGTAAAAAAAAAAAAAAAAAAAAAAAAATCACTTTAGATCCATTTTTCTTGTCTGGTTTTGTTTTCTTAACTTCAAGTAAGAAATACACTTCTTCCAATTGAATGTGTGCCTATATATGGACACCTGCTCTGGTGCTTAGCAGTGAAGACCTAAGTTATGCCTGAGAAACAGAGGGTAATTACACAGAAGAAGTTAGGAAAGCAAGTGAGGACAATTATTAGACTTACTAAAATGTGTAGCTATGGTTGCTTGTTAGCATGCAAAACTGGAATTTCTTGATATTTAGGTGTATTTTAAAGAATGTGATTCGGGAAAGAAAACTTTGGAACATACTGACACAAATGATGGCATTGTGGACACGGTAAAAAATAGAATACATTAAAAATATTAAATTCTGGAAAGAAGCTTCATGGGAGTAGCTTGTGAATTATCTGATTTTAAAAAAAATCCAAGTCCAGGTTGTGGTTTCACAGCAATGCTAAGTATCTGCACCTGCCAGAGACAGAATTCTAGCCCAGAGTTCCCATATGCCACACAGACACCTTTTCCCTATGTCCTCTCATATTGTCTTTTGTTTCTTCCAAGCAATTCTGTGTATGATGCACTATACACATTAACCTAACTTAATTCATTTTATCAGCTAATTGCAATGGATGGCCACGTATATTCCTTGTAAAAACTTTCCTTTTCTTTTTTGTCCTCTAGATTTAAATAAATGAATGATATATTTCCATGGATTCAAAGAACTAGAAGTACTTCATAAGTTTTGTGTGATTCCCTGTCACTCAGCATTATTTGTAAATAACATAATCCAGTAATTCCGAGGTAAGATGAAAAGGATAGCAGTGGAGGAACAATTCAGCAAGCCTGTCATTAACTCTAAAAAACCTGTGTAAAATATAGCTTAGTCTGCAACTGAAAATAAGCTGTTTTGCCTCATCCTGGTTTCTGTTTGGAAATCACTACCCACTGTTGTATAACTGCCAATCTCTGTTCAGCTGAGACGGAGGCCTAAAAAAATTGCATGGTGCTCTTACTTCGGCAGGATGGAATCTCACAGTATTTCCAATATATTCCATCTTCATGTTCTGCAATATAGCACCATGGGCTGACATCCCCATCAGGGTTTCTGAAAGAGAAAAATAGTGAGCAAAATGCAATTTTTTTTCAAAAACCACACACACAAAAAAATCAATCTTATTAACCTTCAATGGCATCACTGTTTTTGCTCTAATACCTCCCGTTGACTTTATTTACCAAGAAAAATGCAAAGTTTTGCATTATCAGGAAGTTCAGATAGCTTTGGTTATTACAGTATTCATCAAGCAGAAGATGCTAATAATGTCTAAAATGCAGCTTTTTTAAATTCTACGTTTAAAAGGTGCAGAGCTATTTCTGGTCAGTACTGACAGGGAGGAAGATTTTCTGTCCCACATCCTGTGTATGGGTTCCATAGACTCATGAACTTCATTTTTTGCCTTGGTACAAGATACTCCAGACTTCAACTTCCTGTAGGTGTGGTGATAAAAACACTGAGCTGATAAAGTCTTCTGGGAAAGAGTTATTTTCTTTCCCTTCAATAAAACTGACTAAATCCATTCCAGTGATCTCTCTATATTGATGGTTAATTCCTTATGTGCCCATGATGATGATGATCACTATTTTTATAATTATTTGCTGTTGAATGGCATCACTTACAAATGCACACCTAATTAGTCATTAGGTTATTTAAAGCTTTTTCTATGTGCACTCTGAAAAGCTATTCACCTTGTAAAGATCTATTTAAGGGAATAAATTGTTATTTTGGACAGTCGGTGAAATGTGACCTTTTCTTTTAACTAGGAGCAGTTACAACCTTTTTATCATGTACTTTGGCATGAATTCTATGAATGACACAGCCCTACTGAAGTGTCAGTTCAGCTGCACATTGTCATTTACGCATGTTAACAACTCTTTTGTGGGAGATCCAATTTTAGAAATTCTGTGGATGTCTTTTGGTCAAATAGCAGACTGCTGAAAACAACTGGTGAGTTGAGTTCAGTTTAGATGACTAAAATGTTGCTAGTTAGGCTTTCAAACAGATCAGTAGAGGTAGTGGACAGTGAAAGTCTTAAGACTAGCTATGCTAGGAATTTAGGTGTAATGCAAGAGCTTCCAGTAGCTAAAAAAAGTAGAAGACTAAAACCAAGTAAAGCTTGTACTCAAACTAACCCATCTTCCCTTGTTTCCAGAGTTACAGGAATTTTTGCGTTTACATCTTCATGACAGAAACTGCATGTCTGGAATGGAATCATGATAATGGCACTCTACATATAAATGCCTTAAAAATGCGAGGAAATTGTAGAGGAACATGATGAATGTCTTTCGAAATCTTTGTCTTGAACCTCAGAAGTGCACACAGTTAGAAAACAATTCTCTGTCTTTCAAAATCTCCAAAAAATTTCAGTCTTCGTGATTTTGTTATGGTTGAAATGAGTGGAACGTTATGAGGCATTTCCATCTTAATAGGGTGTCTTGAAGCAAACAAAGTATTCCAAGCAAGGACCACCCATGGAGAGGTAACATGCTTCTGATTAATACTTCAAGTGTAAAATTAGATTATTCCAATGCTGTCCCTAAAATCAAATCTCAAAGCAATGTATTATGCCTTAAAAAAGCCTTGTGAGGTATGTGCTGCCTGAGAGAAGGGAAGATCAACTTGTCCATTGTCCTCAAACAGATGGATGTCAGAGAAAGAGCTAAAACAGCTGTATCACAGGCCTCGACAACATTTGCATGCTAAAGATATACTCTGGCACTCTTAGTCACTTTCCAAGCTTTCTTTCAAGAGAATGTGAAGTTAAAAGTCATCCATTAGTTAGGACTGTCATTCCATACACCTGTGAGAATGTTCCTAGGCCGCGTGATACAGCGTAAGGAAGAAAATGCCTGACCTTCCAGTCAAACTCCATCTCAATGAGGAAAATCTAGTACCTTGCAGACTGAGGTAAAAAAGCTCCATTTGGTAATTAGGTAATTTCTCAGGTTTATATATCAGATTATAGGCTTCTTGCTCCTTGTAACACTTAACAAGTTCTCATTTGCTAGGTAAAGCAAGTCTCAAGTGTTTTTTGAATATCTGGATAAACATTCAGTTTCTTATACATGTTTTTGCACAGCTTGTACATGTTTTGCTTTGTACTAACCAAAATATTAGCCAGAAATGACTGCCGAAAATAAGATCCTGTATATACAGTCTGTCTAGAATATTGCCACACAGCAACAATCAAAATTACATTCTTGATTCTGCTATTTGTACCAGAGAGAATTCAGTGGCCACTATATTTTTCATAGCTCTGTATTAGTATGCCTACTGAGACACAGAGCTGAAAAAAAGCCTGCAGAGCCCAAACATCTCTGAACTTAAGTTCTGATTTGGCTCCTAAATTCTGAAGTTCTTATTTATGTTTTGTTCTAAGTTCTATCCACAGTTATGGAGGACTTCTCTAGAAGGCAAGGAAACAGAAGTGCATCTGCCATGGTTTAATCTGGCGTTGTAACCCCTGACAGATGAGCTTCTGAATTCAAATAACTACTCTAACTCACTGATGCTCACTTAGCATTTTTAGTGGCTACATAACTTTCATTAGCACAAAGCTTGGAAACAGTGTGTAACAGAACCAGGCTTGTGTGTGAGGATAAAAACCATCCAGACACTCCTTCAGACACTTGCTGCACTGCTGTACTTCTGATTTGGATCATTTTTTTAATCTCCACCTTTTCATTTAAGTCATCTATAGTCTTTCTCTGTCATGCCAACTTACAGATTGGACATGTGATAAGGGATGGTGCTGAAAAACTGTGGGAGCTGGGTTGAAAAAGTTATTCTACTAATGGTGCTCATAGATCCAGGGTACTAATTACAGGATAAACCAGAAAGTGTTAGACACGATTCTGACATTCTTCACTGAGTGACTGGAAGTTTCCTAATTTTCTGTCAACTGCTTAAAGTAACACTGGGTATACAGGCAATGTTAAAGCAACGTGGTATTTCTTACCTGCAGTAGTTATGCTCTCCAAGCCCTCCCTCCCCATTGGGATATTTCACAGTATTATAAGGATGCTCAAAGGTCTCATTCCAAAAAAGACAAGGTTTCCCTGCATATTGGGAGGTCTGGTTCTGAGTGCCACGATAGTCAGCCCCATTTGCTGTATAGCATTCTGGGAAGAAAGAGAAATGAAAAAAGAAAGAGTGGATGTAGGTTTAGTGTTTGTTCTTCCCTCACCCTCCACCCCATCTCCAATAGACCATGTTTCCTGCATTGTTTAGGCGGCTAAAGATGCTGGCTAGGATTTAAGATTTCTCTCAGTCAAACCTCTATTCAAGAGATTATGATGTCATTACTTTAATAAACAATGTATAAGGTCTGAAGAGAGGTTTACACAATTAACATGCATTTTCTGAATAAGCGTAATACTTTATTTTACTGCTTTCCCTGTGTTTTATTCATTAGCACAACTCTGTAACTTGTTAATTTTCCAAAAATGAAATTATATTAAATTACCAGTCTGCTACTTATCAGCATATTAACCGAAATCTCATGCCACTTCAGCTAAAGTTGTGACTCTCCGTACTTTATAAAGTGAAAGACTTTGTAGGCACGGATCTTACCAGCATTCACATTCTGATTTAGAAAAATTCTTAGGGATTGAATTGTCTTAGAAAGGGACCACCTTCAGTAGAGTATAATCATGATTTGTTACTAAAGCATTTATGCTTTCAGATTGAAAAGTATGAATCAGTATTCTTCTGCCTCACTCCTATTTTCTCCCACTTATGTTTGTTTTCCTAGCTTCCTAATACACAGCAAGTTAGAAGTCAAAGTAGAGAATGATTTCTCTAGTTCCTAAATACATTCATCCCTTCTCAGCTGAACTACAAATTTCATGCTGCCTGGCTTTGCTGGGTCTTGTTAATCACAGAATCATAGAATGGTCTGGGCTGAAAGGGACCGTAAGGATCATTTAGTTCCAACCCCCCTGCCATGGGCATGGACACCTGGACATCTTCTGATCAAATAAATATTCAAATGCATGAACAATTTTACTTTTGCTGAAATTGCAAAACATTTTTGATTAAATTATGCAGTGTGAGTGTGACAGAGCATGGGAACGTGTTGCCCAGCGAGGCTGTAGAATCTCCATCCTTGGAGATATTCAAAAGCCACCTGGACATGGTCCTGGACAACCTGCTTTAGGTGACCGTGCTTGAGCACAGCAGTTGGACAAGAAGACCTCCAGAGGTCACATTGATCTCAACCATCCTGTGATTATCTTCCAAAAACAGTCATTATAATTAGTGTACCACAGGTAAGTCCATCCTGTTTATAATTAATACTTGCTAACGTTTATCATCCTTGCATTTATTTAAGAATAGGATTAAAATATAACAGTCTGTGACAGAATTAAAACTGCTGCATTACACTGCTGTAAATGTTTATTTGTACTGGACAGCATTACTGGGGAAATTCACAAATGCTTTCTGCTAACTACAGGCTGTGAAACCTCCTGTTTCATCTGATAGTATTCTCTGTAGAAACCATATTACAGCTGCAGAGACGTTCTACTGCCCTGAGGGAGTGGGAGAGTGCTCTGAAGTATGTGCTGATCTCAGGTGTCCCTCCTGAGATCTAACTTACAAAACAAGTCTAGAAAGACCTGAGTGGCTGCAGTTGGAAGAGGGAAAAAAAACCCACCCACACCTTAATCCTGATATTAACAGTACACTGTTTTTGTATTTAGAACTACTGTAGAAGAAGGAAAAATGTATTATTAAAACCATGCCTCTGAAATTAGTTTAGTCTGGGCTCACAAATATCAGAATGGTACAATTATAATAATTATTTCAGAGTTCTGTTACACAGCAGATGAAAGACAATGTTTTTGTACTTTCACTGTGCATTTTCGTGCCTAGGCAAGTTTGGATTTCTATTAAATGAAATTTTGTTGCTGAAGGCACACAGAAGAGGTGTCTGCACAGCCATTAAGGTATTCTGCTATCATCTGTGGATGGAAAGCTATATAATTTAACCAAAACATGCTTCAGGTCAATACTCCTCCTTACTGTAATTTACCTGGCTGCCTTAGCAATACAGGTGGGCTGCATACATTTGCTTAAAAATGCAAATCTGAGTTTCCAGTATTCAGGCCACCACACATATTTGTGTAAACATGAAAAAGAACCACTTTAAGGTCACGACTTTGCAGCTTTCTTCAATACCTCTTTTGCTTTGCAGTTAACATAAAAGCTTTTGTAGGTTATAGCTGAAAATATAAGCTGATGAATTCAGCAGAAAAGGAGAAAAATGTAATCAAAATGGATAAACAAAATAATGTGCAGTATAAAGAATTGTGAAAAGTGATAAACACATCCAGAAAAGATATCTACATTAGCTTTGTGCTACTACTTTTTTGGTTTTGCTTCTCCCTCCTAAATGAGAAGCAATATATACTTCTCTCTACTCAGAAATGTAAGGAATGCTACAATACCTGAATTTAGTCTGGCACACAAACTAAACTGAAGTTAACTTCAGTCCATTTTAGGATCTGCTGAGACTGGCCCATGCTTTAACTTGCAGTAGCGACTGACTTAACATTTTCATGTCAGCTTTTTTTAACTGATTTTCTTCAAACTTCACTGCACTTCAAGAACAAAAGGAAGAGTCAGATGTCTTTTCATTCCTCTTAGCTGCAGCTTTTTGTTCCCAAGACAACAGGTATCTGTATCAGTGCCTCCTGTGTTCCTTTACACTATCAAGAGATTTGGTGCACATGTGCCAGCTGAGTCGTAACAAAGCTCCCCTGGCTTAGATGTGGATGTGGAAAGGAGAGGCAGTGAGATACCACACAAAATCATTGATTATCACTGAAACACTGAAGTGAAAACTTTTAAGTCATGGAATTTAGCAGCTGTTATCAAATTAAATACAAAACCTTTTCTGTTACAGGGAATTTGGATTTTGTTAAGGATTAATAATAGTTTAGCCATAGCATGGGAGTGCAATCTTTTCAAATAAATAGTGGCATTTTAAAAAATCAGGTCAGTTGTCCTTTCCTGGCTCCTTGTGCACCTGCTCACTGGCTAAGCACGGGAAACTGAGAAGTCCTTGATTTAGAGTAAGCACTTCTTGGCAACAACTGAAAAATCAGTGTGTTATCAACATTATTCTCACCGTAAATACGAAACACAGCACTGTACCAGCTACTAAGAAGACAATTACACCAGCTGAAACCAGGCCACAACCCTACATTCTTTCACCTTGAACGGTGAGCTTTGAGATCTGCTGAGATGTATGTTGTACAGTTTTCTGTAAAATTCCTAGTAGCACAGTTAGAGATGTCAGCATGTTCAGTATCTTGGCAGTAAACAACTCAATTCTTCTGTTTATCACATGCAGTGATTTCATCATATTTTGCTGCATGACAGCCAAGACACTACCTTAGTGATTTCACCATGAAATTAATACTCCCAGTGTGCTGACAGTGCATGTTTCGTCTGCAGGAAAGCCACTGTCCTCTCTATTTCAAATCCAAGTCTTAAAGAGATTCTGGAGAACAGGAGGTTAGAACCTCCACCCTACTTTTCATCTTGTACCACTAGTGCGATAATTCTGTGAAAAGACGAGCTGAAAAAAAGCTCGTCACCTAGATTTGTCTGCACAAAACGAATTCATATGAGGTCATCTAAATTAAACAGTCAGAACAGACTGGACTGAACACTATTGGTAAAACTCTTTGGTTTACTCAAATCACCTGATTTCTCTTTGGTAGGTTATGTAGAAGGGAGGGGGAAAGGAGTAAATCAACCAGCAACAACCACCTCCCTGAGCTGTGGCATCCACTGTATCCAACTGCCTTGGGTTGACTGATACTTCTATGATTCTTTAGGCTATGAAGGCCTTCACTTGGAATGTAGCATCAGAACTGTGACTCAAGAAAATCGATACCGGTTCTGTGAATTTCAGCAAGCCTTATTCCTTAAAGTTTTGTAAGACTATGATAAACTATGACAGAACTTGCACTGTATCCAAGTCCTCTCCCAGTGGCAAAGACAGCAAGGGAAGAACACACACCTGGTGGACACTACAGCTGACAGCCTCATCAGAGAGAGAAGGCACCAGGATGCCACCATGCTTGGTAGATTTGCCATGTGGTTTTTGTTCACGCACGCAAGGCTCAAACTATCCTGTCAGCCATAAACCTCTATTAAAACATTAGGGTTTCATAGAGAACATGAAGAAAGCTGTGACCACTCAAATCGAGAAGTGTGTGACCTCATACTTCTAAGGATCTTTGTCAGCTGGGTTTCAGACATAGTCTGAAGTAGAGGCTTATGTCAAATCTGTGATTAGAATCAGTGTCCATGATGATTTCACTCAATTAAGTGCCTAATGACCCTGCCACTTCTACTGTTTCATGGAGATGTCTGTAAACAGAATTAATCAGAGATTAATTAGAGATAATTAATCAGAGAACCTTTGCAGTGGTTCTAGTCACGAAAGGTTCCAACAGGTGCTGTTCAGGCTAATGTTTATGTTTAGTGAGAAAATGTGCAGTTTGTTGTCAGAGCTGTTTTGTTTTCAACACATCAGGTGCCATGGTTGACAGAAAAGTAACTTTTTAAAATGAATGCTGAGACTAGGTAAGTATGTATTGAGTGACAACTGCTAGAACAAAAAAGCAGAAAACAAGACTAGGGATGTTGTCCACTATAAGTGAATACTCAGTGTGTGATACAGGTTCACAATTAGTTTTATTAGAGCCAGATCAACATTTGGAAGATCAAACAGCAGCTGTTGTAGAAATTCTTTCCATCTGTGTCGGTTTCTTCTTCAATGTAGGGACCTTTCAGTGATCATTTTCCTTTGTTACTTTGGGACTGCATGGCTGCCTGCGCTCCACATGGGCGCCACTTTAGGATCATTTCAAAAATTAAGGTAGTGCAGACTATAAGAGCCTGACTTTTTTACTTATGATAAATCACTGACATTTCAGAGTCTGCACTGGCTTCCGATGATTTTCTCAAAGACATCTATCTAGAGACACTACAAATTGCAGACTGAAGGGATGGAGGTTTCAGGGTGTTTTAAATGACTTCTTAGAGTACTTTCCAAGTTTGAGGCCTGTACATAGCTTTTGAGACTGAAAATTCAGAATGACAAACTTCTTCCTATTCCACTGGAGGGAAAAAAAAAAGAAACCACTTTGTTTGCTTAATGTTTTGGAAGCTACTTGGAGCACTGACTAGTGTCCAGAGAGACTGACAACAATTATCAACCTGAAACTAGCCTACCCAAGCCAGAAATTATCCTACCACCTACTGCCCAACAAAAAGCAAGGTTTTCTTTTAAAGATCTGCAGATTAATGAAAGATAAATGAAAATGGCTGCTATTTAAATCTTGGGTTTCATTACAGCGGTGTAATTAAATGTTCGGTAAGGTTGGACCAAAAATTAAAGGTTCCTTGAATTTACATGGTATAACTGCCTGCTCAGTTTACATTTGTTTTTCCTACAGCCTTTTAGAAAAGTCAGGAAAATGCTTAAGCAGAATAAAAGGGTATGAAACCAAGGGTGCCGGGTCCGATAATGACTCAGTGTGGGTTGCTTGATGCATGTGCTTGCATAGTATTCTAAGAATAGTTTTAAGTCATTTCCATTTTACCTAAACTGCTCTAGTTCTTGCTGGAGATTGCAATTTAAGCACTCCTCCTTAAATGAAAGCACTGTATCTAGGTGCAGATGGCAACAGTTACAGGCACTAACCAGATGCTGCAGTCTCTAATTTGATTGAAAGGGTATAATTAGACAGCAGAAACACTTCAATGAGAAAGTAACGCACAGAGGAAAGGACAGAAACCACTTAACTGATGCCAAGATACCCCGGCAGTAACAGAGGCAGGGGCCCACGGATGGAAGGGGCAAAACACCACATCACCTTCTTCAAATAAGAACATTTTTGTTTCCCTAGAGATGTGAATAGGGATTCTATTATCATAGGTTGCCACAGTTCTTCATGTGGGAACACTGATTAAAACCAGAAGAAGCTTCAGGAGATGAAAGACACAAATATGGCTTCTGTGGTCATTATTAAAAATATTTTTAGCATTGCAATGGTTTTCTTTGAAGATGTAGTTTTATCGACTGAACCAAAAGTTAATTTGCATACTATCATATGAGTGGTCAGGAAAAAAAAAAAATCTCATTCCATATTATGTTATGATGCAAAATAAATGCTTTTGGGAAGTATAAGGCTGGTTTACATCTACCCAAGTAAAAACATAGAGTATTATTTTTACATTTCAATACTTTTCTATTCCAATTCATACTAATACAATACAAGCACTCATCAAAACTATCAGGCTTCTGTGCCTGTGCTGTACTGTAACAGTAAAAACCCCCCACAACACAACAGTTGATACAAGCCAAAGAAAAACCACCACAAAAGAATTATCTTTGTTTAAAAGTGCAGTTTTCAAAATTGCTAGAAAACAACTCCCCATTTGTTAAATCAGACAGTTAAATTTTGATGTGATGCCACGTGAGGGCACTCAGCTGATCACTCTTCCTTTACAATGTAGGGGCACTCCACATGTTGTTTAAAAATTGTTATCTTGCTCATTCTACACATCTATGCAAACACACACACAGACATACACATATAATTTTTTTAAAGTCCTCAAATGCAATAATTTTTGCTGGTCAGAATTAGAGACTTAATTAGCATTGGTCCAAGCCAGAGAGTAGCCACAGTGAATATTTGATTATACTTGAATTATACCACCTGAGATTTGATCAAACCTTGACTGAAGCATCTGTCTTGTAAAAACGTACATTCCTGGAAACGTACAGACATGCAGAGTTGATACTTGTGTTCCCTGGCAGTGTGTGAGCTGTCATATATGTGAACTTGCTATCCTTGTGAAATTTTGACTCTAATCGTCAAGCTAATCACTTTTCATCACCTTTTAAAAAAAAAAAAATCTGACTAGCCAGACCTTTTCTGGAATATGTTGGAAGCAAGCAAGTTAGGTTATGAGCACAAGAGGCAGTTCCCATTATTTCTAAATGCTTAAAAGTATGCATTCTGTCCCTTTTTTCTTTCCAGAGCTTTGCAGCTGCTGGCTGGTCCTCAGCCACAAGATGCAAACACACTTGCTTGTCTTGTGATTCTTTATCACTGGAAGTAAGAATGTGTGATGTGGCCCCATAAGAATTTCTGTTCCTTAATACACCCATTTGTTTTCTTTCTTTGTGAAGTTTTAAAACTGTTTTTCCCTTGTCAAGCGTGGCGGACGGAACCCCTTTGGCGATTTTATCAGGATGCGCCACGGCCGCTGTGTGGATGAAGGGAGTGGCCAATTGCACAACCATTATGGTGTGATATGACAAAATCAAAAATTTTGCAGCTGGCAGCATGTAATCCCTGCCTCCCTCCCACTTCTTTGGCTCCATCCTGCTTAAATCCATTCACATAACTCTGGATTTTGAGTTATGCTCTGTGCATGTACAAGCACGACATGCTGAAATGTCTGACTATTTCATCCCCTATATGCCTAGTTAGAAAGAAGAAAGAAAGAAAAAAAAAGAATTGCTTTTTCAAGTATTTCCATGATGCTTGCTTATGGCATATCAAGAAGAACTGCTTCTCTGAATCACCAAGGCACAGGCAGAATAAGATGACAAGAGATACAAGGTTTGTAAGAGAAGGCTGGAATAACAGCTCAAAGGAAAGACTAAGCTGGGAAAAAAACCAAGGACATGGTGACTCAGTATTGCTAAATGGAAAGAAAACAGAGAAGGAAAAAGAGATTGATAATCATATACATTTCTGATGAGAAAATTAAATGAGTGCTATAAATACAGAAACTAGAAATTATAACTTTTTGCACTGAGTATATAAAATAGCATTTATTCACCAAAACTAACATTTGCTAAACGCATTTCCATTTCTTTGGCCTTGTACCACAAAACTCACCAAATTCAAACAGTCCTTTAATGGTAGGTGATCTATTCACACATCTCTTATTTCTGATTCACTTGAGAAATTATGCATGGCTGATGTTTGAATGCACAAATGCCAAGGTTTGAATGCAGAAATGTCAGTGTTTGAATTAACAGAAACTGTTAAGACATCACACGGCGAAGCAGAAACATTCTGTGAAAAGCAGCGTAGTAGTATGTGCAAAAATGGTTGTTAATTCACTTTCATTTCTGACAATTGGAGTAATTTTTCATATCATCATTCCAGAAGTTTCTCTCCTATCTTAGCAAATGATGGTGAAGCAGTCTTTATTTTGACTGCACTTTACAATAAGCTTATTAAGACATGCATTAGAAAAACAAAGAAAGGAATAGGTATTAGAAACATACCATATGACAAACTGCCTTCCAAAAGCAATAGTAATGTTTGTCATTTAACAATTCTGCTAGTTTCAAGTGCAACCTGACACAGCTGATGCCATTTCAGTTCTGTGGGATTAAGGGTCAAGATGAAGATCCTGATGTATGCCTTGAGCAGGTTAGGAACTCTGCAGATCCTGTACATGCCATACAAAGTACAGGTTGTTGTTGAAATGCAGATTTGCACTGTTTCCAGGTTCTTTAGCAGAAGACACATAGGTGGCAGTACTTTCTAGATCCATTCTCCTTTGCTACACCTTCATTCAGAGGCGATATATAATTGTCTCTATAATCCATTCCCTTCTTCCCCTGCCCCAGCTGCTTGTGCTCAGGCATTTCTGTCCCCTTTAACAGCCAAACATTCACACTGGGCCACATCCTCCACTTGCTGTCACGCAGCCCTCTGTGAGAGACACAGTTACGCATGGAGTGTCCTGTCCACAGCTCTGCTCTGAAACCTTACAAGCAAATATTCTTCAACCTAAGCAATCCACTGTGTGCACCAAACATGTCCTAATAGTACTGGGAACAGACTGTTAGACATGGTCCCTGTCTAGGCAGCTCTCTAAACGCTTATCTGAAAATACTCTCATGTTTTACTTCTGAGAAGAAGTAAAGTTCACCAGAACTTTTCCTTGTAAAAGGTTTTTTATTCCCTGAAAAAGTCAGTGTAAGTATTTTCCATAGCTATTTAAGTGCATCTACAAAAGCTTGATGAGCAAGTATGTGTTCAAACAGAAGTAGAGCAAACGTATTCAAAAAGAAGTAGAGCAAATTCTACTTTGTAAGAAGGAACAGCAATTAAGAATACACAAAACGTATCCAGAAGGAGCACACGTCTGATGGCTGTGACACTGTGATCATCTGGAACTGCCACTTCAGATCTTGCAAAGCATGGCCGATGTTTACCAGAGGAGAACCACAGTACTTGAAATCATTGGTAACAACTAAAATGAGGACAAAAGTGTGTGCAGAGAAATTTTAAGTGAAAAATCACCTTAGGAAGTGAAGCTTCAGGCCTCCTAGACTCTTTGGCTGAATGAGAACCTAAATGGTCAGAGGAGTCCAGGCTTGACTGGGAGCTGGAGCAGCACACTGGGGACAGGCAGGATGGCCACTCTTCAAGCTCTGGCTCTGCTGCCACAGTTTTCTTTCCCCGTGACACAAACAATCGCACGCCCCTCTCCCTTTAAAAGCCTCCATTCCACAGATCTAGCTATCGAACCACTTTTACAGAGAAACGCGCTGCTCTTCTTTCTCTTACATCATGCTTTCATTCAGTTTCCGAGCTCCCAGTTCGGCAAGCACAGAGAGAGCCTCAAATACCCACGAACACCCCGCAAAAACACCCGCAGCATGTTTGCACGAGCAGCTTCGAGCCCGGCACCGCTCTGGCGAGCAGGAAGGGACGTCGTCGCGACCTCGAAGAGGCGCTGCCGGGCGGCAGAGCCCTTCCGCGGGAGGCTGCGCGCCAGCTGCGGGTCCGCGGAGCTCGGGGAGAGGCTGCCCGGCTCCCTCGCCGCTCAGCCCCGCGAGGAGCTCGGGGAGCAGCCCCGAACGCGTCCCCCTCCCGGCTCCCCGCGGAGCGTCACTCACCGGAGAGAACGGGCTCGCGGCAGCAGCTCAGCGCCAGCCCGGAGAAGGCCAGGACGGCGGCGAGGGCGGGAGGCTCCATAGGCAGCGGCCGCCGGGCCGCACCGCGCTCGGAGGCGGCAGCCCCGGCTCTCCGGGGGTGGCAGACGGCCGGGAAGAGCGCAAAGTGCGGGAAGCGGAGGCCCTACAGCATGTGTCCTGTAAGTGCGCCCCGGCGAGGTGCCGAGTGGCAGATGAGGGATCCTATTACCAGCCATGTGACAGGAAAGGATAGAGACCGACATCCCAACCTGCTGCAGCGCGGGACCGCAGAGCTGCCGCTTCCACTTCTGACACCGACAGGTCCGGGCTGACGGCGTTTGCCCCGGGGCACCGCTTTGGCCCCGCGGAGCCCTCCTCGCAGGCCGGGGCGCCTCGCCTCGCCACGCACACACACAAACACACAAACACACAAACTCCTCCATCCCAACAGCGACCCAAGTTTCGCTCTCGTCACTCCCCTCGTACCCAGTGTCCCGCTGCGGCCGCGGAAGAGGTCGGGCAAGAGCCCGTCAGCCCCGTGGCCTAGCGCGGCCGGCCGCTGCCCCTGCCCCGCGCACGCCCTCCGCCCGCTGGGTTCCCCTGGGGGTGTCAGAGCCGGTGGGAGTGCGCAGGTGCAGCCCGGCTCCTCTCTCCTGCAGCCGCAGGACGGGCACGGCACAGGGACAGAACGCTGCAAACTTTCTGAGGGACGCGGGCGTGAGCGGCTCCGCGGGCGGCGAGGGGCCAGCGCCGCACGCTGCGAACTGGAACTGGGCCGTCGTTCTGCCAGTGAGAAGGCACCTCCCGCCCCACAGAAGTGACCGGGCGGTGCAGCCGTGCCGAGGGAGCGCTGGCAGAAAGCAGCCCGGGCGCTGAGCCCCCCGTGTCCCCCCGTAGGCCGCGTCCCGAGGCGGGCGGAGCTGCGGCCGCTGCCGGGCCCGGGTCGCAGGGAGGAGGCGCAGAGACCCGAGACGTTCGCGGGCGGGCACGGACACGGGGACGTGAGGGGACACCCCCGCCTTACAGCGCAACAAACACAAACACGGCGGCCAACAGGCTCCGGAACCGAAAGAGAAGGAGCAGCGTTGCTTTCTGAGAATGCACGTGCAGAAAGAGATAGGGTTTTTTTTTTTGTTTTGTTTTTTTTTTTTTTTTTTTTTTTTTTTTTTCATCTACCTGAAGACACCAAAGGACAAAGTGTCAAGGTGGTAATGTCAAGCTATTGTCTAAACTTTCTACAAAGTCTTGCTACCTGGCCTATGAGACATTTCAGCAATGGCAGTACAGCTTTGCTAAGGAACAAACAACAGAAAAAAACCCCCATGCTAACAGCAAAAAACATAGAGAAAGTTGCTGTGTCGAGAAAAGAAAGAGGACAAAGGTCCTTGTAGCCCCTTTACACCATTGCTGTGTAATCAAATAGCAACCCATACAGGGAGAGAACAATTCGCTATTCTGAAAGGAGAAGAAACCAAATACAGTTTGTAGGCCTTAACTATTGTATCAATACACAGTATGAACGCATCTCACTTTTAGCATACAGAAACCTCCCATCATATAAAGCTGTAAGGTTGATTTTGAGGGGGAAAATACGCTTACATTTGTCATTTGTGACACATATAAAAAGGACTCCATATAGTATCATGGCTTTACACATAAATTTTAATATCACAGCATAATGTGCCACATTCTTATTTCTTTGAGCTGAAGTCCTAGTGAATGTAGCACCTTTAAGCTGATTAAATACTGGAAAACAGTAGCGGTGTTCTGTCAGCTTGGTGGTGTGCTTTTTTTTTTTTTATATAATGATGAGTTCAGAAGTATTTAGTTCTTCCTCACACATACAGTCTTCTTTCCAAGGACTGTAACCCCACCGTGTTTCCATTCACTCAACTGCGATTCCATTTTATCAGGCACTCTGTTCCTTGCGGACACTGGAACAGAGAAGGCTTAAAAATTTGTAACAGTTGATAACGAAGTTCAGAAAATCAACCATATCTCCATTTCAATCTGCCAGTATTCCTAGGCAGAACCATTTTCATTCGCTATGCTGCCCTCTTTCTCCACCAGTCAGTTGCACACACAGTTGATAAGTGTGTATAGATCAGCTGCACTTTGTTTTACCCGTAGCACACTGGCAGTTTGTTGCCAGTGGCCATTACTAAATTATTATTTAAAAGGTCATAACAGTTGCTGTTTCTTCAGGAGGTTCATTGGTGTTTTCAGTTCAGTTAAGGCTTACCTCTCTTTTCTGCATAAATAAGCCAGACGTGCCAGGACTGCAAGACCGACTACTCCAAATACACTGCCAATAATAATGACTTGTTTGATAGCTGAAAAACAGAGACCAACCACAAAAAAAACCCCCATGAAGACTTTGACATACATCTCTTCGTATCTGTTTGAATGCAGTCACGTGACAGTTTTTGAAACTGTAAGTATAAGTGTTAATTTTTCTGTTCTCTTTATTTGTGGAACAAACCGCCTCCCATGGCAGGGGGATTGGACTAAATGATGTCCAGGGGTCCCTTCCAACCCTTTACCCTTTCAGATTCTCTGAAACTGGTAAAGATTAGGAACCCACAGAATTCTTACATTTGACTGTTAGAGCAGGTGGCTGCAGAAGCTTTGTAACACAAAGGGTGGCTAGTGGTTAATATGTAGCCAACATTGTGAATGTGCAATATTGAGGTAGAACTGTCAATCCCAACAACTGGATTTTTTTTTCAATCCTTATTCCATACAGTTTGATTACTTTAAAAATTACCCCTGTTTTGGCATTAAATTTTGAAACCACCTTTGCTGCTTAACAATCTACATAAAAGAGAGCAGAAGTTCTGACGTGGGTACACTGACCTGCATCAGAGAGTTTGAGCACACTAAAACACGAAAAGTGTCAACTTGATTCTGTGACTGCCTAACAAGGACACCCAAAAGAGAGAAAGAAACCAGACATGAAACAAATTTTGAATAAAAATTCTCATTTTGCTTTCTTATTCAACTAAACAGATGCAGATTACCATAGCACATGAGAACATTCATACAAGTTAGGAGACACAGCATGTGGAGCGAACTGTCTGGGAGAAACAACGATTCCTGCATTTTGTATTTGAGCCTTAATACATCGGGGCTCATTTTTACCAGCCCTTCCTTCCATCGCTTTGTCACACCTGCAGTAAGAGCTGCCCAAACCACAGCCTAGCACACAGAGATGGCAGAGTGACAGTAACAGACACTGCTGTGATCCTAGAACAGATTATTCGGCTGTAAATTTGGTTTATAGTGGAGTTTAAGGAAAGAAAGGAACCGTTTCACAAGCATTGCTCTGTCATCCAGTAATTTCTGAACAAGGCCCAAGACCTAATGTTTGGCTTACACATCCTTCACAGGGAGGTACCCAGTCTCTGCCAAGTGATGAGGACCCACCATTCTGGGTGGGTTAAGGAGTTAGTCCAGTAGTGATCTGCCTCTATTGGGAAATCTTTGTGTTTAGAAAAAGCACAGAAGACTAATGAGATTTCTGACAGCTTTTCAAAATGAGCTGTATTTGCACAGAGCCTGGGCCTGGAAAAGGAAGTCTAAAAGTGAGGGTGGGGGGTGGGAAGAGAAAATAACCCAGAAGACAAACAAAACTAGATTGCCCTTAATATCACCAAATTATTGTCTGACTCAAAAAGACTGTATATACATATATTGCTAATATCTTACGATTTTTAGCTGGATGTTACATCTGATTTTACTAGAATCTCCTTTTTGCTTTTGCTGGATGGCTTCTTTGTTCTTCCTCTTTGTGATATTCTGTGAAGAGAGGTTGCTGTGGTACTGGCAAGACTTGCAGTGGGATTGTAATTAGAAGCATAGCAAAATAATTATTAGCAGAGGATTTCCATGGAAACTTTAGTCCAAGGAAGCAAAACTCAAAAACAACAATATGCAGGCCCAACAACATAATTTGTATTTGAAGTTTCAAAATACCAAAGTGGATTTTGTAAAATAACTGGCATTACATTTTCTTGTTTCCGTCTCTTTTCCTGTCCAATTTTCCTAGTTCCCATGCCTTTATTTTGACTATTCTATCTTTTGAAAAATGGAAGCATGTAGCAACAAAAACCTTGGTGATTTGCAAGACAGAGCTTGAATCTGGTGTGCCACAAAACTGCAGCAAGTGTCATGAACACAGCACTGTAAAGAAGTACACCTGTAAGCTTAGAATAACAGAGGGCTGGGCCCTGTGCTCTTGACCAGCATGAAAGAAATAATCTGAGAAAGTATGTGTTTAATAGTTCACTCTCAAAGCAAAAATGTGACTGCTGATCACAATGGCTATGTCAGTGGTCATCCATTCAGGCACCCAGAAATTGGGAAGGGCTGTCCATTAATTTTGTCAGCATTTTCCTGGTGTCAAGAAGGTCTTTGTCACAGGACTTGATAAAATAGATGCTGGTGAAACAGCAGCATGCTGCTATGTAAAGAGAAAACAATAAAGAAGACTGACCTCAGGAACAACAGATTTTGACAACACAAGGACCTTTTCTGTACTGGAGAATAGAAGGCTTGGGCTTGGAGAATAGAGAAAATAGTCAAATAGAGAAATAACAGAAAACTGGCACTGGATTTCAACTATATCTTGGACCAGAGGCAGAAATGTATTTAGTGGAAAGCAAGAACTAGCTGTCCATGCTATAAAAATATGAGAAGGTTAGATATAAGTGAAAGAAACTTTGAACTGTATTGCCTCTCTTCTCTGTAGAGCCCTGGGCCTGTCAATAAAATAGCCTTCTCACACAAACACTGATATCTAGCAGAATACCTTATGAAAGAAGGAGAGACAAGGCTAGATATAAATGCCATTATTGGGGCATAGCAGTAAGAAAAATAGAATGGAGAAATTTGTATTTTATATCGTGTTGATCGATTGTTGGTATCGTCAGTATCCTGCTGCTATGGACAACACTGCCATACTCCATCTTCCCGAGGCTAATAAAAACCATCATTTTTGGTTCACACTGCAAATTAACTGGAGCACCAAATATCAAATAGTAAGGGGGGGAAGGCCTTTGTTGCAATCAGATCCAAAAAACTTCTTTCACACCTTGTTTTTCTTCGTCATCTTTCAGGAAAGCATTGGAGAACATTGTGGGTTTTGTTTGCTTATCCACGAAGCTGCATCATGTCTCCATCATTCTGAATGCAATCAATCACTGCATATCTTCCAGCTCCTTTCCTCTGATCTCACAGGGCTGCCTTTCTGTCCCCCTTTTGCTAGTGTAAATGTCAGCATCTGTTTTGCTTATTGAGACTGACTGGCTCTTATCCAGTATGTATGTGGTTGATGGCAGCAATGGAAAAATATTCTTAGCTTTCAGCTTGGCAGAATGTTTTGCCACTGCCTTCTTAAGATCTGGCCTTTGCAAATGTGACTGCTGCCCAAACTCACTGCCGTTCATCTTACAAATATCACTAAATGTTCAGAACTGTGTTGGAAACGTACAAGCAATTGGTACAGGGCAGCAGAGGCTGATGAAATGTGTCAGCATGACAGGAATTCATTGCTGATGTGAAGTGCACTTTCCACATTTCGTTGGAAGGGTCTTAGAATGGAGAATCTGTTAGTATGAATTATTTGATGAGTGCTTTTGGGAGCTATTAACTCGGCATTAAAAGTGCTTCAACATGCCATCTGGCCTTGCATCACCCTGGTGCTTTGAAATATTGCCATCTTGAGGACATTTGGAGTGTATGTGGTGAATGAATAAAAAGAAAATTTTGGGCCATTTTCTGTAAATCATAGAGACAGCCTAACTGCCACTAAATCCAAAAATCCCAGGCTAATTGATAATCTATTAGTAGTAACACAAGAGAGGTAATAAATTTACGTTATTTATACTAAATACTGTTGCGTCATGCACAATGTTTTACTGCTATAGAGTAATAGAATTATGTTTTGAGATAACATAATCTTTTAGAAAAAAGAGTGCAAGTGTTCAACAAGTGTGGGCTGTGTCTCTCTCGAATCACAGAATCACGGAACAGCCGAGGTGGGATGGGACCTCTGGAGGTCACTTTGTCCAACTCCCCTGTTCAAGCAGGACCACCCAGAGTCAGCTGCCCAGGACCATGACCTGACAAGTTTTGAATATCTCCAGGGAGGGAGACTCTGTAACTTCTGTGGGCAAGCTGTGCCAGTGCTTAATCATAATCACAGTAAAAAAGGGTTTTCTGACGTTCAGAGGGAAGCTCCTGTGTTTCAGAGCATGCCTATGGCCTCTGCTCTCGTCCTTGGGCACCACTGAAAAAAGCCTGGCTCCATCCTCTTTTTACCCACCTTTCAGGTACCTGTACCCATTGATAAAACAAAAACTTTTAAGCCCCCACCAAAATGCACAAAACCACCATAAGTCATCTGTTATTTATATCTGAATAACAGTCTTTCTAGAAATTCGGACATCTCGTGTCCAGTGTTTTCCCAAGCAAAGAGAAGTTGCTTTTGTCGAGGGCCATTATGGCGCACTGAGATTGCCTTGTCCTTGATAATGATTTTTTAGTGACAACATGTAATATTGTCTAAAAGGCAACAGACCTGTTTCCGAGGTGCAATGGGGTGTGTCTCCTGACCAGGCTCCTGACTCTTGGCAAGTTCTTTGCTGTGACCCACTGAGTTCATAGCCCGGATTGCAGGCGAAATTGATGGTTGAGCCCAGCAGGTAGTTAGTTCCATTCTTGCTTCCATTGGTTGGAGGACCCAGCCAGCCACAAGAGATCACTAATAAAAGAGACATATCTGGTTAGAGTATTCAGGATTTGGACCAGCAAATCTCTATTACAATGATTCAAACAGCATTTTAGTGGCAACTCATGGAAAAACAAAGATTTTTAGGTTATCAGAAAGACAATACTTCCTGCTATGTTTTAAAATTATTTTTAAGCCCAAGGAAGACAGGTTAATGCATCTAAAATGAAGATAAAGTTTCTATGCTGTGGCATTGTAGTGGAAGAAATGGAAAGAAATTTATTTTGAGTTTGCCTAAGTATTCTATCAGTACAGAGTTTTCCTGGTACAAGGATGATTCCTCATGATAAGAGTATTATAGGTGCATGAACCTACAGTTAAGTAAAGCCTCCTCAAACAGTGTTAACTCTTTAGATGCCCTGTAGAAATAACTGTAGTGATGTTCCCTATGGGCCGTTCACTTAAGTGTTGGACTTGATGGTCCCAGTGGGTCCCTTCCAACTCAGAATATCCTGTGAGCCTGTAATGATGATTCGTGGAACGTTGTATCACCTGGCTCTAGGTGTTCTACCAGCAGCTTGTGATTCTGATGGGAAAGTCTTGTGGAACTTCCCACTTGAAGGCTTCTTGTTGTCAGGACATCGAATCTGCAGAATGGGTCAGAGTCACAGAGTGAGACCATCTCTTCTACCAGGGCATCAGCAGGGTCTTCATAAGGGGAGAACACGGGCAGAAAGGAAGCGTTGTGCTTTTCCCCGTAAAAGAAACTGTTCAGTAAGAACTCTGTGTCATAAGTAAAGAGAGAAGTTCCATTTTCAATAGCCCCTTGGGAGACAGAGAAAGAAAGAGAGATTCATGTGTAACATTGCCAACATATACCACCTTCTGCTACTAATCCAAGTGTTTATTTACAGAAATGTAGCCAGAGCTGGAAGAGATATAGGAAGCCCTACAGCATCCTTCCAGCTCAAGATTATTTTCCTTTTCATATGCAACATTCTAACTTAGCACCAAAGTTGGTGTTCATTTAACCTGCTGTTTGACCATTTTCTTAAAATTAGATCCAGATAATTGTGTAGCTATGATCTTCCATAAACATGGTTTTATATGCCTCCTAGCAAAATGGTGACAACAGACAGAGCTACCTAAAGCATCCCTTACAAGCAACACAGATCCTGAGACTATGTGTCCCTGAATTCATCATATCTGCCATGGTCCTGCTCTTTGTTTCATTCTGTTGTATCAGAAACCTCCTGAGGCTGAAGCAGTGAGACTTTTCAGTATGATCTGAACCCTGGAATATGGTTACACTGTGCTCAACACAGAGATCATCTGGTGGCCAGAGGGTATTTTGCATTATGTTTCTTGCCCATGTCCCAGCCTGATGTCAGCAGGAATGCTGACCAGTCTAATGCTGCAAGTTAGATAGAGTAGCCCAATCCCTCATTAAATGATAGGAGCCATTCTTTTACACACATCCCCCCACACCCTCTTCTTTAAAGGGACAGTTACTAAATTGTGATTTAATAAATGACTTTTTAAATTGTCAGTATGGTACATGGTGAAAACATAGCTAATATTCTGGGAAAAGATAGCTGGCCCTGGCTCTTGCTGTGCTTCTGTAACACTGTAGTCTGCTGATGCTGTGTTCAGCTGACCATAGTGGATGGTATTCTGGAAGTGTAAGCTGTGAAATACGAGGTCTGACTCTTGACGGAACAAAGTGCTGAACACTCCATCATGGTTCTGTTTGCACTCCCCACTTGGGCAGGGGAGGGCATATTTCTCTTACTCCCTTCTCTTCCCCCAGTACTTGTTGCTTGGCACAGACTTCATTTCCTAGTCCTGAAATCACGCGCTGTTTTGAATCTGTAAAGAAAATGTAATAATAGACCAGAGAAATGACTTACAGTTCGCTCCAAACTCAAACACCTGCTGGGGACTTGCATGAACTGACATGGTGGTTTTATTCTTGAAGGTGTAGTCATCCTCTGGATTGCCATTCATGACCCCAAAGAGACCCTGTGTGTGATTCATAAACTTCTCTGGGAGCAGAACTGTCAGGGTCAGAAATCCTCCATTTCCCCTTATTTCTACTCCAGACCCAGAAGAGAACATCACTGTGACGTTCTGATCAGGCGTAGAATAGAGATAGAGACCTATAGCAATGAGAGGAAGAGGACAAAATAGCTAATTATCCATAGTGAAACATTCATTGTGTTTTAGCATCAGTTAAAATCATCATCAGTTTCGACCATTTTTCATAAAGCTTTTCCTCCTTTCCACTCTGAGCTGCACTCTGAGAAGCATTTCAAAGGAAGCCACACCTCCACACTACAACTGTGATAAGATGGCTACTAGAGAGTGGTAGTGATGCCTTAGGTTTTAACTTTTATATTTTTCAAACCCTATATTGCCTGGTGTGTAACTCTGAAGTTTCTTGTAGCCTGCCAGCTGCTGTTCTCTTAGGCCAGATAGACACAACAAAGCCTCTCTGAGCTTGTTATTCAAGGACACTCAGATTGTCCTAGGCCCAAAAGGTGTAAACGAGGGCCTCTAGAGAGGTGGAGAAATTGAAGAAGTTACATCATTAGCTAAAGTTTTAATTGGTGAATTTATGTTGATATGCAAATGAACCAAACCTATAAGAGCGTGAAAAACTCCTGACTCGTCGTCCATCTTGAGGTCCATTTTGGATGTAGCCTTTGGCTCCCCAGGGTGTACCTTTGAAGGCCTTTCAAATAAATACGTGCCTTTATTCCCTGACTCCTGTCTGGTCTCTGTTTCTAGGTAGCCACTCAAGGCATCAGTTGCAAAGAAAGGCCCGCTTTTCAAAATAAGATGTCTCCTGCCAGTGTCCCAGGCCAGAAGCTTAAAGATATGAGATGACTCCATCAGGAGTGGCTGTGAGCTGGAAGCACTGCTCCCCGTGGTCAGAGTTTTCCTCTCCTTCTCCCTTGTCTTGTCAACACCTCCCTAATACGGCTTCTTCTCCAGGCCCCGTCAATGTCCCTTCCATTCTTTTTCCTCCCTGCATCTCTCTGCTTCTGCAGCTCCTTGTCAACGTAGCTCTCCACCTGCTCTTCAGCCATTTGAGGAATACTAATTCCTAGCCACAGAAATCTTCCTCTGCTGAACAGGGGGATTACTGTTAAAATTCAAGTGATGTATGATAAGTGTTTGTCAAATTATCATAAAGACCAATCAAATGATCACAGCCCCGTTGGACAAAAAGTCAACTTCTAATAGTCTTTTTGGCAGAAGAATAGAGGAATGATATCTGACCTATTGAGAGAGCTCCCAATAAGTAAATGTGAAATTCAGTAATGTTTTAGTATATATTATAGTTATATTTCACTGTATTTCATTTTCTTTGGTATGCTTCATGCATTAGATGCAGTAGGCTCAAAGCAGAATGTAGAGTACAGAGTTTTTAATTCCATTCACTGTCCACAGGATGAGAAGGAAAACCATTGCTCTACAAACCTCTGAGAAAGGACATAGAAGACAGGGACATTGAACCCACCTGTTAAAACACTTCACAAAAGGATGCTGAGAAGAGTTGAAATGCATGCATCTGGAGATATTTTTAACTATACATGGGCTCCATCAGGATGTAATTGCTTACAAGGCTGACACGTGTAACTAACCTTTCAAGTCCATCCAACTTTGTTCAGAGAAGCTGAGAACCCTCTGGTTCAAGAGGACCTCCAGATTCAAATCCTCAGAGTAGCGTACTTCAATCACATCAGAGTTGTTCTCCTGCATGGCCACCGCAGACAAGCCTGTCCCCTGAGCCCCAGTTCCTTCCAAATTAAAAAAACAACAATGCTATCAAAATGCATCAGCTGGCAGCTGTGCCTATTGACTGATTTCTAGAACTGGCCTTATGTTTCCTTATTGATGAGAATGGAGAGAAGTAAGAATGTTTTTGGGCTCTTAAACACAGTGGAAAACCTTACACTTCATTACTCACACCCAATAAAACTAGCAATTAAACTTTGATTGGGAAATTTTTCCTGAAGATGTTGTCTGCTTTCTGATTATCTTCAGAATGGTGACTGTTCACAAATGGCCAAAAAAAGAAGACTTGAGACGATAGGAGGATTGCTGCAAAGTGCAAATCAAGCAAGCTCAGAAGTTAATTTTTGTTATCACTCTTCCTCTCTTACTGACTTACCATTGGGGAAATGTGCCTGCTGGGTCCTCCCCTGCACTCTTAGGGATGTGAGATCAGACTCTACCAACGTGTATTCTCCTAGGCCGTTGAAGGTGAAGTTCAGACCATCAAATGTGAGGAAATGAGGATCCCCAAAAGCAGATGCTATTTTTAAAAGCAAAAAGGAAATTAAGAACAAGGAAAAATCACAACCTTCTCAAGTTCATGAGAAAGGAAAGAGGCCAGAAGCCTGCACCACGTGCAGTATATGTGAAGATTTGGACATGAATACAGGGCTATTGCCTTATCTTTGCATCCATATCCTTTGCAGCTTTATCCCCTTTTGCATTTCCAACTTCCATGTAAATTGCTCCAAATTGCTTCTAATTTCTCTTCTTTTGTGTGCTGTAATTTGTATAGTAACTAATACAATGCACCTTGCCATCGAGCTTCGTAAAGCTGTATTTTCACAAATTTGTATTAAACTCTGCTTTTGCCAATACTTTTGATGGGGTTTCCTTAAGCAGCCAAACCACTCATTCATGGCCCCCAGCTACCTAATGCAATGGCCTCTACAGTTTTCTCCTTTTTCCCTGATGCAAACTGCTGCCTCTTTGCACTTCTTTATGGGAAGCCAAGTGCTGCTGGACACCTCAGCACCTCAGCAGCATAGAAGACAAAACACGTGGTAGCAACAGAGATACGTTAAGACTTGAAGACTGAGTTAAAAGCAAGAGGGAGGAAAACAGACACGCTGTAAACTGTAAAACTTTCTTATTTGATATGAATATTTCTCATCCTGATAGCTTTTCTAGCTACTTCCTAGCTGTCATTAACCATCTCTAACTACCTTTTTTTCCAAACATGTGTGCACTGATGATATAAAGTCGTGGACATTGACTACTATGCTTTGGCTGTTTAGGTTCTAGGGGTGAACGAGATGCTCAACAGCAGAAAATCTCGCAGCACGACTGAGAAACACATACAGCTTTTGTAAGCGATAGATCAATAGAAACCTTCCATGGAATTTTTCGACAGGACATTGTACCCTCCCCATTGCCAACACATACGTGTACATATAGAAATATTGTAAAAGCCAACACTGTATCAAAAATCTATACTCCGTAAGGAAATCCTGAGGCCCTTACCAGCTCGTGGCGGGCGGTATGTCCTGCAGTCACTAGAGGGCCGCCTTTTCATGTAAAAGTCACAATTATCAGACCACAGGCAGCAGTAATAGAAGCTGATAACATCATAAAGCCAGTGGGAAAAGCCAGGTACCCGGGGAGGCTTCAAGAATGGTGGTGAGCCCCAGTCATGTCCTCGATCAGGTGTGCTGCCTCCGGTGGAGTCGCGCGTGAGGATTTGGGTTCCCGTGGAGTCGTAGCAGCACTGCTGTCCAGCGCCGTACTGGGGGCTGATTGAGAAAAGCAGCAAGAAAGTCATCATTTAGCTCTGTCAGGTGCATTTCTATTTAGGGGTTACTTATTGCCTTTTTATGCATACAGCTAAATATTTCGGTTGCCAAGCTTTATCTGATGTCCAGTTAGACTTCACCCCTGAGTTCTGTGATGCTTCTGTCTTTGAGGTGCAAGGATTAATCAAAAAATGTAGTTTAAAAAATTATCTTTACCTGGCTTGAATGGCCCTTACACAATGCACAGCACCAGGATGATAAGTACACACACTCCCCTTTTCAATGTTGCAGCCATAATCTGTCTGAAAAAGATCAGTGTTCACACTTAACAGGGTTCTTTCCTCATTGTCCTTTCTATTCCTACGTTCTGTCCCCACCCTTTGTATCTGACATGTGTAAAGCTGACAGGAACTGGTTGAGGTTCTGTGTTGAATAGCACGGAATGATAGGAAAAAGGGTGAATTTAGTACTGAAATGTCCGGAGCAACATGTCTAACCTGAGCATTTTGCAGTCTATTAAAACAGACCTTGAAGAACAAATGCAGCCAGATGGGGATTCAACTACAAGTGTACAACAAACACAGACACAACAGAGTAAATGTTTGTCCTATGTTCTTAGACAGGGGCAGTAGATCTACTTTTTTCTTCACAAGCTTTTTTTTAACCGTACACATCATATTTGGAGCTTCATAACCAGAATAGTAACAAGGTTTACCTAACTTTTTTTTTTAATTCTTTTTTTTTTTTTTTTTTTAAATAAAATATGCATAAACACACTGCCACCATTTGGTATCATAAATAGGAGAGGAAGTCACTCTCATCTGGTCCTCAGCTCAGCAGTATAAGTGAAAGTGTAGACTAAATGGCAATTGATTTCTTAGCTTTTGTCGGTTCCTTGATAACAGTGAAGCTGAGAAGGAGGAAGGAACCAGGATAAAGGAAGTAATGGATTACAGCTCTGGGCTTGAGCAAAAAGCAGAAGGGTTTGCAGCAAAGCAGAAGGGTTTGCAGCAAAGTGTGATTTACTAGGCAGAAATGTGGCCTGTTTGTTACAGCATGGGATATCACCTACAAACACAGACTGTCCTCTTGTAGGATCCCGAAGGAGCCATCCCTGCTCCCAGCTCCACGGAGCTCACTGTCCTCCCTGAGAGTTTTCAGTCTGTCATTGGAACTACTGTCTTCATTCCCTGTTTGAATGTAATTTCCATCTATTCTATAGGCACTTTTACTCATATTACCTGGATAAGCTGTATTTATCGCTGCCTTTTGATATGCTACTTGTGCAAATCTAAATATAACTTAATTTCCTTTTAATGACATTTAGAGAGGGAACACGTGTGTGTTTGTGTGGAGTTTGGCACTCCTTAAGCTTCTACTTGGAATTGTAATAAGCCAGAGAGATCAATTAATAACTTACATGGAACCTGCCAGTGTCAGCTCTTGCCTGGGCCAAGGTGCAAGGGCAGTCTATAACTTCTTCCAAGAAGTTTGGAAGCAACTCTTCCTTTCTGTCCCATTCCATACATTTTGCAGTTGCCCACGCATTTGGGTCATTTCTGAAGTCTTTCTCAAGGTGCCAAGCCAATGCATGGTCTGAGCTCCAGATTGATGGAATGTTGCTGGGGGGAAAAAAAAAGGAAACAAAAATTAGATCTGATATCTGAACAAGCACTATTTTGACAGTAACACTGTGGCTTAATGGCTAATTATAATCAAGAAGCATCTTTTGACTTTTAAGTTATTTCATTGCAAAGCCCACTGCTTTCTTTTTCCTTCAAAAAGTTATGGCAAATCAAAATTTTCCAAGTTCAGGAGGTGACAGGACAGCATGCAGCAAGTATGCAATAATCAAAATACATTTTAGTAATCATGATTCTGGCTTACATGGATCCTTTTAGAGGCAGGTTTTCTAGTCACACCTTTTGACACTGGACTTTCATTTGGGCCAGAATGAGGAATATCTGGATTCTTTAACAAAACATAACACTGCACCCCAGTACTATCAGGGCTAATGGCAACAGATGGGGACAAACCATTCAGAATCCTTGAAATGTTCCAAAGCCACTCTGCTTTTCCCCATGAAAAAATATCATATGCAAAGTGTAATAAAAAACCCTCTAGAAAGAGAAAAGGTTATCCTTCTCTGAGTAGCTATTCCTAAATGCCAAAAAAGGTTCTGATGTATTAGCAATATGTTGTAACACTGAAGAGGTGGCATTTATATATTCAGAGAGTCTACACCATCCTCATCAAAAACTGCACTCGTGGAAGAATTATAAAGGAATATCTATGGAGCACTTAGGTAGTTCACCAGAAATCATGGGGAAGTATGCAATGAAATAAAAGGAATGCAAAAGCTTGCATACCTACAAAACCCAGAAAAACAATAAAATACAGAGGAAGGCCTGTGGCTGCAGTGACAAAAGTTCCACAGTTAGAGACTCCTCCACAGCTGTGACAAAAAAGAATCAGCAGATCCTAGTCTGGTGAGAGTACGGGTTTGGCTGGGGAAATTCTCTCCATAGCAGCCCAGTTGGTGCCATGTTTTAGATCTGTGACCAAAGCAGTGCTGATAACACAGCAGCATTTTAGCTGCTGCCGAGCAGTGCTGGCACCGTGTCAAGGTCTTCTCTGTTTCTCATGCCGGGCCCCAGGGAGAAGGACACGGCCGTGGCAGCCAACCCAAACTGAGCGAAGGGATATTCCATGCCCTAGACCATCATGTTCATTAATAAAACTGAGGGGGTGTTTTTCCAAAGCAGCCCTTACTGGGTGAATAACCGTGCATCAGACTGCTTGTGGCAGACCTTGTGATACTCCCTCCATGCTCCTCTTCACTTAGTAAACTGTCTTTATGTCGACCCATGAATTCTTCTCTCTTTTGGCCTTCCAGTTTTCTCCCCACTTTTTCATGTGAAATGGACCCTGAGCCTTAGTTTTAAATGCCAAAGGAGACAACAGCTTATAAGGTATACTACTACTACTACTACTACTACTACTACTACTATTATTATTATTATTATTATTATTATTATTATTAATGAATGTTGTGATGCACTTGCCTCTGCCCATCAGAATAGCTGCTGGGTATAATCCTCAAAATTCCAAAGTCCCACGTACTGTAATTTCCTGTAGCAGGTTCAGGAATGAAAGAAAATTTCCCTGTGTTGGGGATTTCTTTTGCCAAAGTATAAAGATATTTCCATTCGGCCATCCAGTTTTCTGAGTAACTGTCACCTGTCAGACAGAGGAAGAAAACGGTTTTGGATGCTGGAAAATAACAATTGCCACAAAATTGGAATTAGATGTCTCCACCCATGTGTAAATGAAGAGGAAAAGCTTGACATTGTGAGTTATTTATACTTGCAGGTCTCTTCTTGAGGCCTCAGTGAAAGTGATCACAAGCTGTGCAGAGCTCTGCACATGAGGTACGTGTGGGATAAATGCTTGTGCACAGGTAGCAAGAGGGTCGCTTTACCTGTCTCCTGGTATCCCCAGACTTCTATGTTGACGTGGGTTGCTGCAAGTGTCTGGTGTGTCCAGGTGAGACTTAGGTTTCCACCAGTGCCGGGGGTGCCATAGTATTGCCATTTTGTCTCATTTACCAATGTGCATTTTTCTTCATCTGAAACTTTGCTGAGGTGCACTGCATTGCAGAGCAGAAAAAGAGGGCTAAGGACATTTTTGCTTTGCATAGTCCTGAGAAAGTGCTACTGCATTATTTAATATTTAGCAGTATTTCCCCTGGGTCTGTTTTACACAAGATGCATGACATGAAAAGAATAAGCTGAGGCTGAGAGAATGCAACCTTTACTAATGTCTGCAGTCCTTCGATTGCAACACCACAATGCAGTTACTTGAAGAGGGGACAAAAAGGGATAGAAGTACAAAGTGGGAATTGTTTTGGTCAACCTCATTTTTAAGTAGGACTTTTTATGAGTTAATGCTGCTGCTGCTACTCAATTTCTGTGAAAGCCCATCTCTCAAAAGACGAATTAACATGAGGCCAGCAAGACTTACTTTTCTGAGGCCTGTTAGGGAAGAAGAAAACTGATCAAAAGGGAAAGGCTGATATAATCTTGCATCCATGGATGAAGAATACAGGAAGAAGAAGGGTGCTGTAGATTTAAGTAAGTAACCTGATAACCAAGTTCCAGAGTAGGGAAACGTTAGCCCATCATCTGTAGAGACTTCAAAAGGGATGAAACCAGTCTCATAAAGCAACGGGGAGATGCAGTGGGCTTTTCCATCCTTGGCAACATAGCCACTGGTTATGATTTCCTGCTTGAACCTGTAGATGTTGAAAATACTTATCAGTGTCACCATAGATAGAAGGAAAACTCTGCATGTGTTTCATCAAACAACCTTGTGTCATGAGCAGATCATTTCAAGTCTGGGGCTGTTTTTCTTGTAGCAGGGAATATAAACTGGAAAAATCTGTGCTTATTACATCAATATGGATTCTGCTGTGAGCTGCACAAATGTACAGCAATCCACAAACCTTCAATTTACTATTTAATTACTGGGGGAGGGAGACATGATAAATTAGCAACAAAGGGACAGCAGGAAGAGGAAGATAACGTTACAGCATTAGTAGGATTACAGGGTGGCTAACACTCACCATGATGCACAGTTATTGCAAATTTCTGATTTGGTTTGTTTTTTCCCCTGCTAAGTCCTATGAAGGCAACAGAAGTAATTTCATGCTGTTCTAGAATTTCCGTTGCAAAGGTTAACTCAGAACTCATCGCTTGTTATTTAACCATTTCATTCCAGTTAGGGCTCTTGCCCAGTGTCCTCGGGCGTAGCCCCACCTGTGACTCTTCAAGACTGACTCGTGGGGACTGCACATCTACTCCAAGTATCAGAGGGAGGTGGGGCCTGCCAGGAAATAGTACCTTTGCTTGTCTGCACTGAAATTTGCCTTGTCTATAACAATATAACTGTGTAAGTAATTCAAAGTACACAATTGTGTTCTACAGAATGAATGCCTTGGTCAAAGGTTTTCCAAGTAAAGAATTGAAAACCTTTTCAGGTACTGCTATCCATATGGGAAGGACTCCAAAACCTCACTCAGAACCTTCTGTGGAATGAATAGCAGGTGATACAGGTTGACACATTTAGGATCCAGAGTCTTCTCTTACAGGAAAAAGATAAGGTACCCTACCTACATTTCTTCCTTGCTGTTTTCTCATTCAGATTAAGAAACAAAGGGAAATGCTAAAGACATACTGACAACCAAGTGCTCTGAAAGGAAACTCTTTTAGAAAAGTCACTGTTTTAATATGTTAAGGGAAGAATGACCAGAATACCACACAATGACTGTACCACACAATAACTTGACCTAAAAGAAATGACCCTGTGTAGAAATGCAGTTGACAGGTATCCCTGAGGGTGAGGGTCAGCAGAACTTTCGTACATTTCATGATTCCAACAACTTTACTATATCTAGTTTTCACTCCTGTATAGCCTGGTCTTGTTTTGTGGTAATTGCCTGTTGTTGGAGAGTGAGATTGTAAAGTTTCACCTCCCTTTGGCAGAGGAATATAAAAATCATGGCCCACCTGCATTTTACCACAGAAGAGGCATTAAGAGCTGTGTTGTTAATCAAAAAGTCTTTGCCTCCCATGAGAGATCCCGAGTATGGAGAAATTTGAAGACAAAATTCTTTATAATCAGGACAGCATATCCCCAAGGACTGGCATGTCACCTGGCAAGAACAGGTACCAAGCAGCTCCCCACATCGGTTTGCGCAAGAGTCTTGAGCTCCTTGTTAAAGGAAGAAAAAACCAGTCAGGAATGTTATTGAACTCTTCTAGATGTTCTCTGAGGCAGAAGTGCATCACCCAAAGGACTACTGCAAGTAAATAAAATAGGCTGGTTATGTTAGTTTAGGAATGTATTTAGGTGAAGGTTGTAATCACCTGCGTATTAAGGTTGCTCCATTTTGAGTGGCAAAATACACTGATTTACCTCCCAGCCACTACATCATTTCATCAATCCTGTGGGTGTTTCTACATGTAATAGACAGATATATCTCCAGAGCAGCCCCTCGGTGAGTGTCACTAATTACATTTATTTTTGAGAGTAAGTCTTAAACATACCAGCACGGGGGTCCCCCACCATCAACCCTACATGGGAATCAAGAAGAACGGAAGGCCAGTGCTCTTGGAAAGTTAACATCAGCAACAAAGTGGGCTCCGGCACAAGTTTATTAAGAGCTACTGAAATATCTTTGTTTTGTGCATTTCATTTGAGTCTGGCCTTAAAAAGGTAGGTGTTATGAGTGCTGGGTACACAGACAGGTGAGCAGGCTCTTGGCTTAGGTCTGGCTGAGGTCTGGCTGAACAGACTGAGTAATTAGTGGACATCACACGGAAAACTGCTCAGATAATACAGTGAGAAGAAGACAGATATTACAGTAACACTGTCAAAAACAGCTGGATTTCACAAAGAGTTAAGGGGGAGTTAAGTGAGATCGACATGCTGCACAGACAGCTGGGAGCACTGAGGACCCTTTGGGAAGTGGAATCTTGCAAGGATAACACTGCTTGGGAACTATATCATTAATACCATGCAATGCTGAAATGACCTAGGTAAGTATCAGGAATTCTAAATTCGGACATGGGTCTTGCAAAATCAGAACCAATTATGGAAAAGTAACTAAGGGAGGATTGATTATTTGTGAGGACACGAGCAAAAAGAAAGGCAGGGATCAAGGCAGGTGGCGAAGAACAAGCATGGGAAAATGCAAAGAGGGGAAGGGAAAATGCAAAGAAGGGAAGTAAAAATGCTTGTTCAATATGGGAAGCTAGAAATTTTTCTCTGTCTTTAAATATATTTACTGCATTCTCCAGATTGGCTATTTACTTACAGAAGAGATCCACTGACCTGCTGGAAATTATAGAGGAAGGGATTGAAAATGACACCATGCAGGTAAAAGCCGGCCTGTGTGTCTTTGCTTTAGCTTCTACTGATGGTATCAGCAATTTCTTACCAAGGTGTATATTCTGAAGCAGAGAAGTCAAAAAAGTTTGCAGTTAAAAGCAGCAAAATGTTTGAAAGTCACTTACCTGCATTCCAAAGAGCAGTGAGGGTGGAAAGAATGAAGAAAGAAACATCTAAGCCAGTGAATTTCATATTTTGTCCAGATGATTCAGGATGGCTGATTGTGGTAGTCTTTGTGCTAGTCTGGGGAAAGCCTTTTAATGGAAACAGGTGTCCAGAAATAAACAAGATTCTTGCTGTTCAAAGGTTTGTTGTAAATTACTGAAGCAAAACAAACTGAACGAAATGCTCCATTTCAGAGGTCATCTCCAACCCAGGGAAAGATAGAAAGGGAGATAGTCACTGCAACTCCTTCACATTAATAGTCAAGTTTTTCTGAATAGTAGATGTTTATTGTTTTACAAGCATTTCTGCTTCAAAGTTCAAGACCACAGGGTCATTGGCACAAGCTCTGTGTTTTAATTTTGCTGGAGGAACTAAAACCTGTTATCACTTAGAAGAATGATAAAGAATACATGCTGACAGTACAGTTTTGTTCAGAAGATAATGAGAAACTGAGAAAGCATGTTTACTGCACAGTATGTGACAGCATGAGGGTTGATTTAAGTGAAAGTAGACTCCTCCTTTCCCCTCATTTTAAGGGGTTAAATTGAAAGAAACTCACCCCTTTTTATCATTTTAAGGGCTTAAATCAGGGGGTTCCCCTCCATTTCAGAGCACTTCTACCCGTGCCCCAGCACCACCTCTCTCGTGTGGGAGCAATCCTTGGGTACATGCAATTTTGGAGGTGGAATCGAAATTCCGGCAATGGGATCCGGAAAGAGAATGACGGCTCTTTTCCGCAGGAAGGAAAACAGGCGGCCCCAGCGTTTCAGGGGTGGCAGGGCTGGCAGGTGACAGGGCAGGGAAAGGCCCACAAGTGCTCTGTGTGCCGGCAGCTCTTGCCCGGGGACAATCCCTGGATGTGTTGAATTCTGCAGGCGGGATCTGAGCGGCGGGCACAGGGCAGCGGCCCGTGCGGCTCGCTGGCGCCACCTGGTGCCTCCGAGCGCTGCTGCAGAGCGGGACCCAGCCCGCGTGTGCGGCGCTTGCCAAGGGGGTGTGCGCTCCCCGACTGCGAACCACCACGCGTGCATAGGAACGAGAAACTGCGGGCTGGAGCTGGGCTCTGGAAGCAAGGAAGATGAAACTGTTCCTTTGGATAAACCCGTTTGTAGAAACTCCTTTTTTTTGTCTCGTCGGTCCGGGTCTGTGAGATGGAATCTTTGCAATCAAGAGGCAATAGAGTTGTTATTAATACTTAAAACTCTCCGATGTTGTTGTCTGTCAGAGAACTGGGCCAGCACTGAGCTACTCCCATGTGCCTGGAGGGCTTTGGGGAGGGACAAGACGGTGTCCCACTTCTGTCTGGAAAAACTGCAAGAAAATAAAAAGTAATTTCCCTTCTCTCTGTCTGACCCATAACCAAAGCAATTCTGTAGGACAACATGGACATCACTGCTCCCCCCCAATTCGGGTGAAATATTCATACAGTTTATATTTAGTCCTCTTCCCTGCTCCTCAGTCCTTCACTGCACAGAGAGCAGATTTACTCCAACCTCTGTTCCCAACAACACCTTTCCAGCCCAAACCCCAGTTCTCACGGACACAAACTAAACAGACCTAAGGCATTGGTTCGATCATCGCCTGGAATTCCCAGCTCTCCCTGTTGCCTGGATCGCCCATCCAAACACTCGCAGCAGTCTCACCTCAGCCCAGAGACTGTCCTCAAACTAAGCCCATCACCAGTGGTGGTGGTCCAGATCAGAAAGGGGTAGGGGCCACAATGTTGGGGCCCTGCTGGGATTGCCTTGGCATGGCTTTTCCAGCCCCAGTGTTCCTGGAGCTCCAGGCTCTTTGACTCTCTCAACTCTAACCCTAAAGTAACCCTAACCCTAGCCCGAGCCCTTAGCCCAAACCCAATACCATGGGTTTTCCAGCTCAGAAAGATGTAGTGGCAGCAATGTTGGGGCCCTGCTGGAATTGCCTTGGCATGCCTTTTCCAGCCCCAGTGTTCCTGGAGCTCCAGGCTCTTTGCCTCTCTCAAGCCTAAGCCTAGCCCTAACCCTCACAAAAAATAATGCCTTGTGTAGGCTGGTGAGTCCTCTACTGGAAGAGAGGGAGCAGCTCATCAGGAATGCGCTTCCTTCATCTCTCTTGGCTCTGGAAGGCTTTCATTATCATGCACAACCAGGATAAACAAGTGAGACTAGAAACCCTCTAAGCAAAATCTGTGCTCGAGCGAGTAGAGCTTTGCAGGACCCATGCTAATCCTGCTCTACAAAGCACATTCCAAACATTTGGCACCTCCTGCATTTATAGGAATGAAGGAAGTCATGTCCCTACTGGCCTTCACCTCCTTCAGGAGTATAGATGGGCCCTACCTCTCAAAGCTCTTTGCCTAGTGAGCCTGCCAGGGAAGCAAGCTCATGGCTGCCCTTGGAACCTGTCTCTAAATAGTTTCATTCTGGCAGGATGATGTAGTGGAGCCTGGCTGTTTTTCCTACCCCCTGGGTCACACAAGGTAGCGGTGACGTGATGGAAGAACTCGGGCTCTGTCACGGCAGCTCATCTGTCACTGCCCCGCTGAGATCTGCAGCAGAACTGGTGTCATTCTGTTTGCTGCAGGAGGGAGATGGTCCCAGCGCTGCTCCACTGCCCACAGCAGGAGCTGTTTCTTGTTAGGAAAGTGAAATGCTTTTTTCCACGCTGCCAAAGGCCATCTGTCTATTTATTTGTTGTCCACCCTGCTGGGAGCCAGCGCAGGTGTCCTTCCCTCCACGTTACCCTAAGCAGAGCTTTGTGCTGTGCCCTCTCCTACCAGTGCCTTTGGCATGGGCCGGACGAGGTGGCTGCAGCTGTGTGAGCTGGCACCTCTGCAGATCCCGAGCAAAGCCATTCGGGTAATGCCTCTCCTTCCATGAGTATCTGAAGACAGGCTGACTTGGGGAGTGCTTGCCAAGAGATGCTGATCCTTCAGCAATTCCTGTTTTCTTTGGTTCCAGCAGGAGGCTGCCAAGAGAAATGGGCTTGACCAACACCTGAAGGGGCCGCTTTACCAGCTCTGAAGAAGTATCCCCCCTGCTGCGCTCCCAAAGCACGGGAAGGGCTCTGATGCTATGCTGAGCCTTGCAAACACAAGTGTCGAGTTTTACTTCCACTCTGCTCGCTGCTTGCTCGTCCGTGTCTCTACGGGTGAGCAAGCAAAGAGCTGCCGGCAGACCGCACTGGCAGGCGGAGCTGTGTGTTCCTGCCCACGCTATCTCGGGTTTGTTCGGGCTGGGCCGGGCAGGTGTGCCCAGGGGAGCTCCGGGGCTGTGCCCGAGTGGCAGATTGCAGGGAGAAAGTGCTGCATTGTTCTCTGCCTGGAGTCACCTCGCCTGAACCCGGCTCTGAAGAACGCTGGCAGAGGGGGATGTGAAGAGCTGTGGTAAATGTTAAGGAGTAATTCTAACATGTATCAGGGAATATCCAACATAGCGCTGAACTTCTGAAGACAGATATTTTGGGTTGCTGTTCCCAGCACTGCAGAAGAGCAGTTTGCATAGCTGCTGTGTCTGGTTGAGCCCATTGCTACGGGCAGAGCAGCAAAGAGAGCATTGCTGTTGGACTTTTTCCTTCACTTCTTACTTCTTGAAGCCATGATTGCAGAGCACATTCATTAACGTCAGAAGAAAGGCCTAAATGCACTAGTTAGTATTGTTTAGTATTTGGCAAACCATGCTGGATTAGGGCAGGGTGAACAGTAGGAGAAATATTAGAAGTGAATTCTAATCTTGCCTTTTATATGGATTACAAGTTATGTCACTAGGGACTCGTATTCCAAACTGGAGACAAGCAGCCCCTTGTGATTGCTGGTGAAATCCAGCACCAGGAGGGAGAATGGAGCAGCAGCCAGCTGGGGAGACAGTGCCTTCACAGGAGCTCCTCAGCTCAGTCCCAGTGCAAGTATAGGTCCCTGGTCACAAACCACTGTGGTGGGTGTTTGACTCAAGGCCTGTCTTCTGAAACCTTTCCTCAGTGCTTCCAAGCTTCCCTCCTTGGGCCATGAGCCAAGGAATTGGGCATATCAACGGACAGACCGTTTGTTTTTCCGCTGGCTGTGTAAACTGTGCTGGTGTTATCAGTGAAACCAGGTCTGCCCATGGCCTCCTGCCCTGCAGGCGGCCGAGGGCTCTGATCTCCTGCTCCTGTGCTTTTTGAGGGTGGGGGAACACCTTGCACGAGTTTCCAGAGCACCAAACACAACGTGAGCACTCTGTAACTGCTTCCAAAGACAAGCTGGCCCTACCACAGCTCTGTGTGTGGACTTGTAGCAGATGTGGTGGAAGTGGTGGGTCGTAATAACTTTGTGGTGATGCAGTCAGAACTGCTGAGCTTTCCAGTGGTCCTGGCCTTGCTCTGAAATGAGGACAGGAAAATGCTGTTGTTTGGAAGGTGCTGTTTATCTGGTTAAAGGTTTGCTCTGGTCAAGTAGGATGTAACAAGGCTGGAGCAGTTTTGAAGAAGGTCCAGGTCTGGATTTTTGCTCAGATCTGGAGCAAAAGATCTGTATCTTTTGATGGTTGGTTCAGTTCTGCTCATAGCCCCAGAGACAGAGGATTTACCCGTGGGAGATTCTGCCCTGTGCTGTTCTTCATAATCAACAACCATCCTTGATGTACACCCTGATAAGGCTCCAGGAATCCACTCATCCTGCTGTGATAAAACTACCTGTGCTGGTGCTCCAGCCCTGCACACCTGGGCACAGCCCTGGGAGCAGACTCTGCCTCTCTTGTGTGCTGGATTTGGCTCATACCCAGCTCTGTCTCTCTTTTGCATCTCCCGTCCTCACAAAACCAAACGCAATCTGCTCGTCTGTGTGCTTCAAGAGCCCTGCCAGGAACAAAGAGAAGTCCAAATATTTGTGTTGGGCTGTTACTCTTTCCATTCAGGCGATAAATGACAGACTGCAGCAGAGTCTTTTTGTGCCGTGTGGGATTTCCACTGTACTTGCTCCAGCTTCACAACCTCACCAAGATGAAACACCTACAATTACCAGTTGTGTTTTAACTTGAGGGAAAACGACTGAGTGTGATTGAAATATGGCCTTTAGAAAAACCCCCACCAAAACCCCAAACAAAAACCCACAAACAAACCAACCACAAAAAGACCTGAGAAAAACCATCAGAGCTTCGCTGTGTCAAATGAGAAGTGCCTGGTCTCTGTTTCAAGCAGAACAGCATCTTCACTCTGAATTCTGGAGCTCTCTTGGTGATTTCTGTCCCAGTGCCTGGGACACAGGCTGTCAGTCTGCATGCAAATATTTCAGAGCTGCCTTCCTCTGCAAAGTTCCAAGCTTTAAGCCATGTGGAGCCCTGAGTTTCCTTGGGACTGAACCTCCTTTTGGCGGAGCTGACCAAGGGGATGTTTGCTAACAAGTTAATTCCTGAACTTCAGATCTCTGCTTCTGGGAAGCTGCTGGGCTTCAGTGCTTGGTAGACCCAGGAAGAGAATGGTGAGACAGCTCCAGGTGTGAGCTAGCTCAGGACACAAGCTGGTCTGGTGTCACTGGGCCTGTTCGAAACTCGGGATAAAGGAAGGAAAGGCATAATCCAGCCTTGTGGGATTTCACATACCAACATGCCAAACAAATTCTGTTTGCTTTCTCAAGTAAATTTGGTGTTCCCTGATAGTGCCACTATGAGTTTTCTCACTCAGAAATTTCTTATCAGGAATGCATTAGCCCTGAAACTTTAAGGATTGACTTTCAAACATAAATACTCCCTATAATTGCCTTCTCTTTGTGCTGTACTTTGGATGATATCTTTAGTGTTTCATTTTACACAGCAGACAGTACTAATATTATAACATCAAGTTAAATCACATCTACTTTGGGCAACTGAAAAGCTATCAAAAGTGACAGGAGCTTCAGAAAAAAAACTTATGTCAGAAAAAAATAATGTCAGAAATCTTTCTGGCTTCATTTTTTATCCTATTCCTTATACACAGCAGAGACAAGAAGCACTGTTTGAATCTGCTTCAGCTGCTGTTTCCAGGAAGGATCCATTTTGGCAGACTCTTTAAGCTTCTTCCTTCTTACTTAGGTCACTTCTGAGATCATGTGAGAGCCGAGGAACCTCCCAGTAGCCTGTTTCTCTAAGTGCTCTGTCCTGTTTTGCTTCTGGGCTCAGGCTGGCACTTGACAGTTGTACCTACCTGGGCTGTAATAAACTATGTATTAAATTGTAGATGTTCCAGGCAGAGAGTAGAAGGTGGATAGGATCTATATTGTCCACATTAGATCTGCCTCAATTCAATTTATTACCACAGCCTGACCCCAACCTTCACTGACTGACACCTTTGAGGAGTGGGTAGCAAAGGGATAAATCCTTTACTGCCCTTGAGTCTTCATCACTGGCAGCTGGGACAGGTCAAGGGTACAAGGAGACAACTTTGCTAAACATATTTATTTTTCAAGATAAATGAAATATGGGTCTCAAACCCTTTGCCAAGGCTATGTGTGCATCACTGTTTAAAAACAGTTGATTGATAACAGTTCTCACAATCAGCACATGGAATTCTGCTGGAAATTATCTGGAAAATACATATACACAGCAAACCTGTTACAGCTAAGTGCATAATAAGAGGTATTACTCTTTAATGAAATTAGAGGGTAAACAGCAAAGAGGCCTTGATTTTTAAAACTTTTTTTTTTGGATAATGGGGAAAAAAAAGCAGATGGTATGTAAGCCAGCAATGTGTAAGATGGTCACTTTGTGCAGTTACAGAACAGGTTTAACAGTGCCTTAAATCATTGCTCATTGTGAATCTGAAACATGTTCTCATTACTTAGGTTCTCCTGAAATTTTTCATCTCTCCTCCCCTGCTACAAGCGATCAGGCAGGGATTCTGTCATCCTTGTCCACCAGCCCAGTGGTTCCTCATTCCCACTTGCAACCTGTGGCACTCCAGTGAGAAGGCATTTGTATGGAAACAGCCTAACACTGGCAGGTCTGTTCTGAACAGCTGAAGGAGCTTTGCTACAGAAAAGCAATGGGTGACAAGCCGAAATTCTGGGATGTGGTGTGCTGCTCAGGAGCTGTCAGCTGGGATGCTCAGTAACTCATGCTGTGATGCAGTGATGCCCTCACATCACATGGCCCATGCCAAGCTGCTGGCCAGGGCCAGGCAGGACATTTCCTGTGTGATGCAGACAGCTGTGCCTCCCGGGTCATGGGGAACTGGCCAAACGATGACAGGGGGGACACTTGATTTGCCGTGTAACAGCAGACCCTCTATGATTCAGATAAGAGCACATTTATGCTGGTAAAATGGTCTCATTTGCTCCAGGACCTATTTGTGCATAGTCTTTCTAAAGGAATCCAACCACAAGAATTTCTCTGATTAAATCAGGCAGGATGGCTCGACGTGGGTGGGTGTGTGGGTGGCAGTTCTCATCCTCAGTGACAGAGCTGACTTGCAGTGCCTGGCAATGTTTGTGTTTCCATTGTTTCTGGTGTATTTTCTCTTTTTATATATATATATATTTCTTTAAGTGCTCTTGGGACATCCTGTTTAAATGTGGGAGATCTTCCTCTCAAGCTCCCTGTCAGAAAAAACTAAACCTCCCATCTCCAAAGGCCTGTTCCTCCCCGCTCTCCCTCACCTGGGAGGATCAGAATGAACACGCAGGCATGACAGGGAATGAGCGTGCACCTTGCTATGGCCGTTCCTACCCAAGTCCAATGGCTTTTTCTGTGTCAGAGTCACAGGGGACAGCTCTTCTGTGCCTTACACAACAGGCTGTGCTCACCCAGGTATCAGCAGATTTCTTCTTTATCATGGCCTCAATTTCATGTCCTGTGACACATTAAATTGACGTTGCAGTGATTACACATGTCTTTCAAGTTGATTCTCCTCCTAAGCATGTTGGCTGGCATTAGCCAGCTCCTCTGCTGGCTCAAGTCAGTGTAATTAGAATTGTTTCATCTGGCTGAGGGAGGCTCCAAGCTCCTAAATGGGTGCCACAGTAAATTGAGAATGGTTGAGTAAGGTCTGAAAACATAGAGCCTGAGGATGATGAAGCACTTGGAGTTTTTCATGAAAGATATTATATTAGTTTAAAAGATTAAGACTGCTGACTGAAAAATTTGATTCTCAATGTAAAATCCGAAATCTAAAGCAAGTTGTGGCAAGAACAAGTCCTAGTCTTGTAAACCACGAGATAATGTCACTAAAAGTAAACACGTTTTCTTAAAACAAATAGTTCCAGTGTTCCTCTCTTTCCCCTAGCTGCCATTTAAGCTCTATTCTTTTGCCTTTTGGTTTTCCCTCTTTATCCGTCATATATAGCTTCTGAAGGAGAAAATCTTAAACCTACAATCAGTATTGCTGAAATGATACAATATGTTATTTAAACCAAACAGACTGTGATGTTTTGAATGCAAAATGTATTACATTGCTCCCCAGGCTTAGGTCTGTAGTATTATGTCTACACAAGAGAACTCGAACAGGCCTTTAGGGTCCTGGGTGTGGGAAGGGTCAGGCTGAGACTGAATGCCAAATTAAAACTATGGGGCATTTTCTATCTCCTGTAAGTCCCACAGTGGACAAGCTTTCCAATGTGTTCCTCAGGAACTTAAATGTTTGACTAGCATAATCCCAGGCTTTCCTATGGTCTCTGTTAGTGCAGCTGATCACTGGCCCCACAATATTTAATGTATTTCATCCTCTCTGCTCTGCAATTCCACTCACCCTATTTTACAGAGGGATAGAGGTATAGAGGGGTTAGAGAAGACTGTGCATGACTTAATTTTGATTATGTTGTTGCTGATGAAGAGGTGCCCAGAGTTTCCCAGGAAATTCATTGCAAAGCAGGGAGCACAAATGCACCCAGGACTTTGGAAATGTGTGTTCAAACCCCGCTTCCATGCCCTGTCCGTGGGGTCAGACTATTCTTTTTATAGTGTTAAGCAAGTTCATAACCTTTTGGCAGAAGGGGAGACAGATAACCTTGTTTACTGTATCTTATCTTGTGGTTCATTTGTGGCTCCATTCTGGTTTCCATGTATTTGTCTGATTTTGTTTATTTGCACTAGAATGGAAGGGAACTGCAATTAAATACAAGTGGTATTAATAGCTTGCTGCATGTGGTTCTGCTTTCTGTAACAGGATTATACTAACGTTGCTATTCAAGCCTCGAAGCTGCAAAAAGTGTCCCATCCTAATTACATAACCCCAGCTGAGGTCCCTTGGTAATAGGTGAGTGCATAAAACTCTTCCTGACGAGTTTCTCACGAGTCAGAGGATGCTGGTATCCTGCTTATTATGCCATGTTAATTTTAAAAGGCTCTTGTCAACCAATAACCCAATAACTTTTCTTCCCTCTGGGTTTTGTCAGGTTAATCCATGAGTCATGGAATATTTGACTGTGAATTCATGACTCATGGGAAAGCACCACAGCCATCAGAGTCCTGGATGATCTTGCTGCCCGGTACTGCCAGGTCAAGTGTCTTCCCAATGCTTGGATGTACATCACAAATGCATCCTGCAACATTTCACAGTGTCAATAAACCCAAAACCCTCTGCTGGGACATATTAGTGTTAACCTGGCTTATTAGCAGAACAATTCTTGTGGCCTGCACCCAGCCCTGCAGAGAGCATAGGTCATGGACAGAGAATTCAAAGAACCAGGGCCAGCCTTTTTTCTCCTGCTTTTATTCAGATATTTGCTTTCATTAGTGATGGTGTCTTGTTGCACTTGACAAGGGACAAATGACAAATGCTGAGCTGGGTACATTTCTGATCTTTAATTGGGCATAACCATCACTGCATTAGTTGCTACTAATTAGTTGCAACTGCATTAGTTGCTACCAAAATCAAAGTAGTACAGAAATAATGATGAGAAATTAGGTCTTCAAAGGCCTTGTCATTTACACAGATAAGGAAAAGGGAGAGATAGCAGTCTAGGGGACTGAAATACCTAAATACTTCTCAGAAATGCATCTCTGATTTGTCAGGCAAGAACTCAACAGCTACAGATCTTCAGTTCCAGGCAAGTGCTTCACCTAAAGTGCATTTCTGGGAAATTGCTCTGTGAATTTGTGGAGACGAGAGCTCAGGTGTGAAAAAAAAAAAAAAAAAAAAAAGAAGAAGAAAAGAAAGAATCAAAAAACAGATTAAAAATAACTTGTTTATCATCACCTTGCCCTTAGGTCTTCCTCTTTGCTTTGGGGCTATAAGTGCCAGAGTATAGATATGGGTGGGTGGGAAAAATGTCTTAGCAGAGCAGTTGTTTATATATATATATAATGAGTTTGAAAGCACTAAACACCAAAGAAACCTTTCTGATGCTGCACTGAGAACTTTTCTTGCATGCCACTAATTGCTGCAGGCTTTCATGTGGGAGAATTGTCTCTCCAGTTTCCTAGAGAAATACAGAAAGACAAGGAATCACTGCTTTGGAGCGTTTGCAACGCGGGGACAGATCCCAGCTGCTGCTCCCAGCAGTTTCCAGGCTCACTGCAGGGAGCTTCTGTGTTGCCTTTCACGTTCCTGTGAGCAGCCTGTCCTTGTCAGTTGAGAAAACTGGTAACAGGTCCAGAGGAAGAGCCTGCATTTTTCTTTATTCAAGTGATCTTTCTTTGTATCCATAGGAGTGGCACTAGGATGATAACTTTCAAGGCCTGTTTTTGGAGTAACTCCTCATCTCAGGCTTTTAGGGAAACTTTCAGCCTCTGCCCAAAACCAAAACACTGAAAACAAACCACAGAACGGGGGAGAGAGCTGGGCATGACACAATTTGCTTATCCAAGGACACAGTTGTCACTCCTGCCAGATGTTTGCCCAACCTGTCCCGGGGAGGCTCTAGCAGTGGTCTGGGCAGCCCACTCCCCTCCTGAACCCATCAGCAGGGGGAGAGATCTCCTTGATGACTGGTGAAGCTTCTTATGCCTTGTCCTATCTCCTGTGGCCATTCCTCACTGTTATTTACACGTCTGTAAATAAAGGAAGCTATCATTTCTGCCCAGGCTTTACACTGGATGAGTAAGGCCTTGGCTGGAACAATGCCTACTTAAAATTGCATGTGCTACTGCTCTACTTGAAAACAGAGACACCTCTGAGCCAGTTAGTCATAAAGAGGAAAGTTCATTAACAGTCCCTTCCCAAGGCAAAGCTGGAGGCTTACTGGAAGCAGTTAGGAATCCCAGATGAGCTGGTCCCAGGAGCGAGGTGCTCCTGACCATGCCTCCCTTCTCCTGGGGCAGCAGTGCTGATGCACCAAACCCCAGAAAGAGCCTGGCTACAAAGAAAATGCCTGAGAATCCCATTTTTAAACTGGTGCATGTCCTGAACCTCCCAGCTTCGTGACAGAGTGGAAGAAATGACTGTTCTATAAGCCTGCATTCTTCTGTGGCTCCTTGCCGTAATCCAGCAGGGGGTTAAACCTGCTTTTAAAAGGGCACCTCTTAGAGAAGGAAGAACAACAAGGCCTCTGATTCATAACAGGACAGATACAGGTTTCTCTGGGAAGTCACTGCAGACTTGTAATATTTTAGATTTCATTGGTGATTTTTGTCTCAAGGCTGCTTTTGAGAAGGACAGAGACCTGAGGTGAGAAATGTGAATTCACTGTCCACCTGGATTGCTTTGGAAAGACTTTATTGGGCTGAAAGGTTCTTTCTGACCATGAATTTCAGCTCTCTCCTGGAGAAGGAGATGGTCCTTAAACCTGGAGGCTTCCCCTGTATTAGTCACGCAGAGGCCACCAAAGCAAGGGCTGGTGCTGGAGTGTGTTGGAGCTGTTGCAGAGGATCCTGTTGACTTGAATGGACATTGGAGGGGATCCCAGAGCACAGGCTAAAGTGAGGCCCATGTCCCTCCCTGAACAAACCCTGGCTTCACCAGGACTGACACGAGGGACCCCATGGATGGCACACACCAAAGCGTGTGGGTAGCAGTGGAGGGAAGCTGAGGGTGGTGAGAGTGGGTCTGTTCCCAAGCAGGACAGAAACAACATCTTGTAAAGAGCTGCACGATGAAACCTGCTGATTTATGGACAAGCAGTACTTGTTCTGGCAAAAAAAAATTGCTTCCAATTAGCCTGAAAACAGACTGCTCTGGGTGGATTTGCAGACTCTTATTTATTGGCAAACTTCATTTTAACATAATCAGCCGCTTGACAGGCAGGTTAGGTAATGATCCTTGATGCAAGCACTAACAGATTTGAACACTGAGCACAGCCTTTAGTGCCCAGAGCCCTCTGCCAGTAGCTGAAATGCATTTGATGTTAAAATGCCATGGGAAGCCAGGAAGTCCCTTGCCAGAGCACCTTGCTGAGTACATTAAAACGCCGCCTTCAATAATTCATAATGTCTGTTCAGTAAGCTGGTGTGTATGTGCGGGGAGGGGGGTAATAAAACATCTCAGACCCAGCCTGCCAGGATAATTCAGTGGCTAGTTAAATCTCTCAGCACTATTAATCAATAAAGTGGCTCACAGCATAAATAAATCCGGAATGTAATATGACAGGGCTGTGGAAGCACATGGAAAGCGACTCTTCCTCTCCTGTGCGTGATGCCAAGTGCCATACTGCTCCAGCAATTATTTGAATAACCTCAATGCTCTAATACTTCAAATATTCAGGCCTTCCACCTGTGTTGTTTCATGTTTGAATGTCACCTAAATGTTTTAAACTCTGTTCTGTGTGTGATGCAGGGAGCTGGCTGTGAAAGTTAGGGAGCAGACTGCAGACTCCATCACTTAATTGAGTGTTGTTTCACTGATCAAGAGCTGATGTTGTGAGTGGAGGATCACTCCTTTCCTAAGACAAAAGCATTTTATGAGAGCTGGAATCCTGTTTCTGTAGATCCCTGGTGGGGTATGAACAAATACTCTTGACACAACTTCTACTGCTGCTGTAAATCTGCAGGTGTTTTCCAGGCTCCAAATTAATCTACTCCTTCAGCCTCTGCAGGAATGCAACACAACAAAGCGGTGTTCAAAACTCGCTTATCCTGGTGAATTTGGTGCAATTGTACTGTAATCTCTGTCTTATCCTTACTGTAACTGAGCCAGAATGCAGCCTACTAGCAGACATCAGAAACCAGTATGATTAAACAACCTAATTTAAATTTTCCATTAAATTCAGCCTGTAGCTTCCCTTCTGTTCACTAATACCAGGCTAATATTTACTTTTACGATTTACAGATATTTGTAGACCTTCCACATATTTCTTCCACCAAACTGATCTTCAGCCAAGCACTGCATATTCAGTACCTTCACTCCTTCCTGATGAATCTGGCAAAAATTCCAGCTTTCAGGTTAGTGTTGGCTCTGCCCAGATACTGGCAATTGTGCTCAGCTATTAGGATGTTTGTGGAAAGCGGATGTGTAACTGCCTTAACCTGCCTGAATTTGCATCAGATTTTGAATCCACATGAATACAGTGTCTGCTTTTCATCCAGATGTACTCTGAAACTCAAACTCTGATCTTTCCTTCTGTGCTACGCCGTCCATCTTCTTTGACTGTGAAGTATCCAGAATAAGTTTCAAGCACACATTTCTGTGAAGAAAATAATTACCCAGCAGCTGCACAACCTACAACTGAGCTACAGCACATGTTAAAGCTCATCTTCAGGCTTCAGTGCTCATTTCACACAAAGAGGAGATGTGGGACAAATTATAAGGCTCAGCCCATGTGCAGTAACACGTTCAATCACATCTTGCTCATGCGCCCAAGCCTCACAGTCCAGCACTTCCTCCAGAAATACTGATTTGCTGTCCTGGCCCTTCGTGCTTGTGCCCCTGGGGCAGTCGCTGTAGTGAAAAGATTATGCAGGAAGGCCTTGGAGATTCCCTCTGCATCGAGCAGAACTTTGATTTCAAAACAGAGGCACACAGCAAGGGAAGGAACTTGTTCTTTGTGATGGTATCTGGGCAAGGATTCCCCCACGCCTTTCGGACATAGTGGTTCAGCTTCATGGGTGGCTGCTGGGAGGCTTCTGATCTCTCACTGGGCAGTGTGGGGAACACCGGGCTGGAGCTGCTGAACTAGAAAAGCAAAGACAGCATCTTGGGAAAGGCTGTCTGGCCCACAGCAGATGCTTGTATTGAGATGCTGGAACTGTCCACAAAGGCATCACGAAAAGATGGAAATTTCCTACTGGAAATCTTTGTTCTGTTTTTATTATAAATCTATACTCTGAGTTTGCTTACATAATTCCCTCACACTTCTGTAGCTTTAACCAATTCCCCAGCTCAGACATAATCACATTGTGCCTCTGCAGCCAAGAGGTAAGGATGGCACTCTTGGATTACAGGAGGTAGAAAGAGCCATATTTATGACTCTTGATTAAAACATGGTATTGGAAAAGAGTTTTACTTGAGTCATCAGGATATCATTTGACCATCGCTTTCCTTTACATTTAAATTAGAAAAAAGAATAAAGTTGCATTAAATTAAAAAGAGAATTTCAAGACAATATTCCAAGGCTTCCTGCAGTGGGTGTATTGTATGCTTATATTATTCTCCACCCATTGTAAATCTCAGCAGTAGATCTTCCCCCACTGATGTTTTGCATTAGTAAATTGAACTCTCTACTCTGTCTGTCCCCTCAAAGATTAATGCCTCCATCTGAGGAAGTAGTTGAATACGTGCTGGCAGTAGTTCTTTCATGATTAGCAAATGGGAGGCTGTGGGAGGAGAACAGAATTTGCATGTGTTGGATGTTGGCCTAAACATACTCTCACCGAATTCTGGACATCAGGGAAGAATTGATAGAGCACAAGCTTTTAATCAGCAAACCACAGAAAAAAAAAATTGAAGAATCCTACATTTAATTTAAAAGCTTTTCAGGCCTCTTTGTTCCAAAATGAACAAATGTGTCTGCAGAGTCCACGCCAAACATCTCAAACCCATATTTGCTGTCAAGGGGCACTACATTCTATTAGTGGTCCTGGGGGAAGTTTCTAAATTTTTGTAGAAGTTTGAAATATTTTCACCAAGTTATTTTTTTGAAGACACACACTTGAAAGACGTTTAACTGCTACAAATGTTAAAGTGGTAGTTCAAAGTGAGTGTGATGCCCCATGTGCCCATGGCATCCAGTACAACTTGGTCTTGATCCTTGTACAGACCTTTCTTCTGCTACCTTGAAGTTCCTTTTACTCACTAGAAAGCTACCCGGTGAGCCTGCTTAAAAACAAAACAAATTTGCCTAAAACAAAACCAAAATGTCAGCAGAGAGGAGGTTGACTTTGCCACCTGGCTCTGTAAACAGCTGCATGCAAAGAGCTACCTTAGGACCCACGTTTAGTCAAATCTAACTTACATTTAACTTTTTTTTTTTCCACAACCAACAGCATGTGAAGGGACAAATAAGCACACTCAGTACAGAACAAAGGACATTCATCACTGGGATATTTTGGCCTCTAATTGAACAGCAGTGGTATCAACTTCCTCCTTCACCCAGCACCAGGACTGCGTCTCTGCTGTGCTGGGAAGAAAAGGCAGCAACACCTGTGGGCACTGGAGATTTTACCACAGTTCTTGCAAGAGTGCACTTGCTAACCAGAGTGCTCTGGCTGCTTTCCAGCCAAGGCAGATACAAGATTTTGCCTGCCTAGAAATCATCTAAGTAGTTTCAAAACATTTTCTTCACTTCCTGCCTTAAACTTTTGCAACTATTACCTTCTGCATTAGAGACAGTGGCTTTTAACAACTGGTGAAATTAATTGCCGTGTCTGTCATTTGACAAGTACCCTTTTTTCTTTTGAAAGTTTGATGATATTTGACATTTTTACTGGTTTCTGTGTTAGTTTTTTAATTAACCCCCTAAGATCATTGACAAAGGCCTGAAATTGTGGATGTTGTAGATGACACAGAAGTGTGAAAGAAAACAAGTGGCTAAGTATATTGTATGTTTTTTTTAAAGGAGTTTTAAAATTCATTTCTGCTGAAATCAGGAAGGTGCTCTAGTCTTGTTTTGATTTAAAGGCTACTTCAACAGAGGCAGTTTTCAGATTCCTGCTGAAGAATATCCTTGTCACTTTCACAGTTCCCAAAAAGCACCAAACTGCTGGAATTCGAGATGCCAATCACTACCAGTCAGGCACTGCTACTTTTATATTGGCATTTAGTACACACCGTCATTTTTCCACTAAAATTTTAAGTGGAGGAAGGTACCTGAACACCAGTTATGCAGGAACCAAGGACAACAGACTACAGGCCAGATATCACATCAGTCAGCCACCGCCTTTGTGTAGATAACACGTCCTGACGCTGTGAAGTGCTGCCGAGAATGGAGATAACTGCAGCCACCCAGCGTCACAACACGGAGCACCCTCTGTGCTGGGTGTCTGCGGAGCCGCTGGCATCACCCGGGCAGCGCGTGTTTGGGATTGCAGTGCTGACACAGGTCGGTACACAGGTCGAATACCGTGCAGTTGTGTAAAAAACAAACTTCAGGCCGAGCGTGTGAGCGGCAGTGCTGCCCGTGAGGCACGTTGTTTTCTCTGCAAATTGGGATATGACGCTGTGCTAAGTTTACCAACAGGAGCGAGTGCGCAAGTGGCGTGCACGCCACCAAGGCTGGTGGGTTTGGGCAGCCTGGAGCAGAGGATGGGGCAGATGCGTGAGAGGCGCCTGCCACGGAGGGAATGAGCTGTGAGCCCACACCCAGCAGGGCAGAGCTTGTGGGTCATTGCACAGCGAGAGACTGGGGATGGCCAAACTGCACACCAGGCTCGGGCCAGGAGAGGTTTCTTATTGCAACGTTGATTCCATGCCGAGCTCTGGAGCAGGACACCGAGAAGAGTCCATCAGAGGAGAGCTCCATGGAGGCACCCTCGGGCACTTCTGGAGGCCCGGTGGGCTCCCCACAGAGGAGCCGTGGTCCCCTGGCACAGAAGCGTGTGGAGAAGGGCCAGAGCCTGTGGAAGAGGAGGTGGGTTATGCTGGGGGAGAGGAAGGGGTGCTGGGACCAGGGGTGCTGGGACCAGGTCCACCTGGACACTTTGGAGCTCCTGGGGTGAACTTGACCCGAACAGACGCATTTGTTTAGTTGCTGGAAACATCACTTGGTCTGTTCAGCCTAGAGGAGATGGACAGGAGACCTTATTGTGGTGTACAACTTCGGGGCTGTGGGGGGAAGTGAAAGAGCAAGGCACTGATCTCTGCTCTGTGGTGACCAGTGACAGAACCCCAAGGGATGGCCTGAAGCTGTGTCAGGGGAGGTTCAGGTTCGATATTAGGAAAAGGTTCTTTGCTAGACGGTGGCTGCGCACTGGAACAGGCTGTCCAGAGGAGCGGTGACAACCGAGCCTGACAGAGTTCAAGAAGCATTCGGGCAATGCTCTCAGGCACGTGGTGGGATTCCTGGGGCTGTGCTGTGCAGGGCCAGGAGCTGCACATCGAGATCGCTGTGTGTCCCTTCCAACTCAGAACATCCCATGATTCTGTGCCCTCCCAAAGGCTCGTGGGGGTGGCTGGCAGGAGCCCTCCCGGCCCAGCCCGGGCCGGCGGCGCGGACGCAGCGGGAGCGCGGCGCTGACTCAGGCGGGCGGCAGGCGGCGCCTTTAAATGTGCCGGGCCCGGCCGCTCCGCCTCAGGTACCGCCGCCGCCGCTCT